>BSBK01007534.1:2500-536655 GCA_027943335.1 Chamaecyparis obtusa
TGTGATGAGATGGGATCTTTCTAAGTTAGGATTATGTTCTTGGGTCATGTGTGGACCTAAATTTATCTTCACACCATGTTTTTTTATTTCTATCTTTAGTTTTGGTATCTCTCCTCAGGTTGGACCTATAATGTAATTAAATGCCTGACTAGCCAACTTGTGGCTTAGCTGGCTATATATTGAGAGATTGGGTTGATGTAGAGTATCATCATCATCAGGAAAGATGTAGTAGAAGAGGAGTATTAGATGATTATTATGGGATTGGAGTAGAAATAGATTTGTGAATCTAGAAGTTTGTAGCAGAACTGGTGGCTTGAGGGCTTAGGACAACAAGAGGTTGCTTGGTGGCTTTCGAGCACAAGTTTAGACCCTATCTTGGTTGTTCCTATTAGAGGTTGCATGTCGCAGATCTGAATTAGTTGGTCATTCTCTAGATCTTGCAAGATCTTGCTAATAATTTGTAATTTCATTATAATACGTTGAAACCCAGAAGGCCTCATAGCCGGGCATGTTGAATGAAATTATGTTTTCAAGCTTTATATTGTTGTCTTTTGCTATGATTTTTGTTGTTATAAGTGTTGGTGTAGGTTTGCACTATCCATAATTGGATCCTCCATCCCTACCCTACATCAAGTGGTATTAGAGCTTGAAGATCCTAAGTGTGCAGATAGATCACTGAGGGTGAGGTAGTTTGCACTAGGACCTTGGATTGAATATGCCTCTAAGGAGAGAAGATTTGATGTGAAAGATGAAGATTTCCTGGAGTGAACAAATCACCAAATTGAGGTAGTTTGTGATGATGGACACTAGATCACCAAGTGTGTGGAGGCAACTAGAATCTTCCAATCAAATCACCGAGCAGAGGCAGGTTGCACTTTGAAAGGAACTTGATGGATAAGCTGGGTCAATTTTGGCCTAAATTCAATCTGAAGATTGAAGAGATGATGAAGTCTTGTTGGAAGAAAGTTATCTAGTCTATTAAGAGGATTATTTGGAGAAGAAGACACTTTGATATTAAGGAAGAGGTGAAGGATGAATTTGCTGAAGATGATAAGGTATGTGTTGGTTTTTCATGAGCAAATGGATGGATCTGGCATGAGAATTGCAAAATATCTAGTTGGGCTTGATTAGATTGTTGTTGGTGAAGAGTTACTTGTTGATGAACACCTTTTTGATGGTGGTTTTTCTGACTTGATTTTGTTCGATGTTATAGTGCAAATATTAGTTGTTGGTTGTGGGCTTGAATTGCTGGTCGACAGTAACGAGTCTTGTGATGAATTGTAGAGATGGGATGCTGATGATGAGGAATTTCATATTGAAGTAGGTTTGACTTTGGATCTACTTGTTAGGTAGTTGGATACTTGTTTTTCTGAGATAGGTTGTGGTGATCAGTGGTATGTTGATTGTATTGTTGAGATTCATATGATCTTGATGTTTGAATGGATGAAGCATAGATGGTTGGTTTTACGATTTGTTCTCTTGTCCTTGATGGATTGGAAGCCTTTGGTGAAGATAAAGTTGATTGCGGGTAATTGTTTTGAGAATAAAGTATGAAACATAATTTCTATTTACCTCTATAGTCTGATGCAAGAGCATTTTATATTCCTAAAGATCTTTCTTAGTCTTGGAGGAGTTCCCTGTCAAAGGGATACAATAATTTGTTTTGGGCATCTTTCTAACTTTTCATGTTGTAATGATCTATGGAGATCTATGGCATGTGTGATCAAAGGGGTTTGTTCCTTTATGTTTGTGGAGGCTATATTTAAGAACACATCTCTTGAGGTGGCATGGTTTGGGAGATCTTGGATGATCTTCTCTGACTGGTTCTATGCATTTCCTACCTGGACTATTTGGAAGATTGGTTATGCGATTGATGACCATTGGTAGTTATCTTGTGCATTCCTAGCTCATGGTTGTTGTGCCTTGGACCTATTTTGGAACCTTCTCCTATCATTTCATCAGGATTGGATGGACTATTTCAAAGTTAGAGTTGTTTTCCTAGCCATCAGAGCTGTATTTTCCAACTTTTTGGGTGCCGATTGTGCGATGTGTAGTCATTGATCCTTAATGAATCAGCCTTTTCAATCTTAGGGCCTTGAAGAGGACCTAAATTAATATCTTCTCCTAAGACCACAAGTTATAATTAATTATGAGTTAAAAGTTATGACCATTTTTTTCAAGTATCGATTTTCAGCCAGTTTCACGCAAAATGTGGAGTTTTTCATCTTGTGTGGTTCCGTGTGATGAGATGGGATCTTGCTAAGTTAGGATTATGTTATTGGGTCATGTGTGGACCTAAATGTATCTTCACACCATGTTTTATTATTTATTTCTTTAGTTTTGGTATCTCTCCTTAGGCTAGACCTATAATGTAATTAAATGCCTGACTAGCCAACTTGTGGCTTAGCTGGCTATATATTGAGAGATTGGGTTGATGTAGAGTATCATCATCATCAGGAAAGATGTAGTAGAAGAGGAGAATTAGATGAGTAGTATGGGATTGGAGTAGAAGCAGATTTGTGAATTTGGGAGTTTGTAGCAAAACTAGTGGCTTGAGGGCTTAGGAGAACAAGAGGTCACTTGGTGGCTTGTGAGCACAAGTTTAGACCCTATTTGTGTTGTTCCTATCAGAGGCTGCCTATTGCAGATCCAAAATAGTTGGTGATTCATTGGATCTTGTGAGATCTTTTTGATACTTTGCAATTTCATTTTAATAGGCTGAAACTCGGGAGGCCTCACAGTCAGGCATGTTGAATGAAATTATATTTTGAAGCTTTATATTGTTGTCTTCCGCTATGATTGTTGTTGTTATAAGTGTTGGTGTAGGTTTGGACTATCCATAATTGGGTCATCCATCCCTGCCCTATGTCAAGTGGTATCAGAGCTTGAATATCATGAGTGTGTGGACAGATCACCGAGGGTGAGGCAGTTTTCACCAGGACCTTGGATTGAAGATGCCTCTAAGGAGAGCAGATTTGATGTGAAAGATGAAGATTTTCTTGAGTGAACAGATCGCCAAATTGAGGCAGGTTGTGAAGATAGACAGTAGATCACTGAGTGTGTGGAGGCAACTGGAATCTTGCAATTAGATCATTGACTAGAGCCAGTTGCACTTTGAAAGGAACTTGATGGATAAGTTGGGTCAGTTTTGGCCTAAATTCAATCTGAGGATTGAAGAGATGATGAAGTCTTGTTGCAAGAAAGTTGTCTAGCTGATTAAGAGGATTACTTAGAGAAGAAGACACTTTGATGTTAAGGAAGAGGTGAAGGATGACTTTGCCAAAGATGATAAGGTATGTGCTGGTTTTCATGAGTAGATGGATGGATCTGGCATGAGAATTGCAAAATATCTAGTTGGGCTTGATTAGATTGTTGTTGGTGAAGAGTTACTTGTTGATGAACACCTTTGTGATGGTGGTGTTGCCGAATTGATTTTGTTTGATGTTATGGTGTAGATATTAGTTGCTAGTTGTGGACTTGAATTACTGGTTGATAGTAATGAATCTTGTGATGAGTTGCAGAGATGGGATGTTGATGATGAGGAATTTCATATTTAAGTGGATCTAACTTTGGATCTATTTGTTGGGGAGTTGGATACTCTTGTTGCTGAGATAGGTTGTGGTGCTTAGTGGTATGATGATTGGATTGTTGAGATTCATATCATCTTGATGTTTGAATGGATGGAGCATAGATGGTTGGTTTTTTGATTCGTTCTCTTATCCTTGATGGATTGGAAGCCTTTGGTGAAGATGAAGTTGATTGCAGGTAATTTTTTTGACATTAAAGTATGGGACATACTTTCTATTTACCTCAGTAGTCTGATGTAAGAGCATTTCGGGTTCTTGAAGATCTTTCTTAGTCTTGGAGGAATTCCCTATCAAAGGGATACAATAATTTGTTTTGGGTATCTTTTTGAGTTTCTGTGAACTGTGATGATCTATGGAAATCTCTAGCATGTTCGATGAAAGGGGTTTGTTCCTTTATGTTTGTGGAGGCTATATCTAAGAATTCATCTCTTGAGGTGGCATCGTTTGGGAGATCTTGGATGATCTTCTCTCACTTGTTTTGTCCATTTCCTTCCTAGACCGTTTGGAAGATTGGTTATGCGATCGATGACCATTGGGAGTTATCTTGTGTGGTCTTGGCTCATGGTTCTTGTGCCTTGGACCTATTTTCTTACCTTCTCCTATGATTTCATAAGGATTGGATGGACCATTTCAAAGTTAGAGTTATTTTCCTTGCCGTCGAAACTGTATTTTCCTATTTTGTGGGTGGTGATTGCATGATGTGTAGCCATTGATCCTTAATGAATAATCCTTTGAAATCTTATGAAATTTAAGAGGACCTAAAGTACTATCTTCTCCTAAGACCACAAGTCCTAATTCATTATGAGTTAAGATTTATGACCATTTTTCTCAGGTATCAATTTTTAGCCAGTTCACTCGCAATGTGGAGTTTTTTTATCTTGCGTGGTTTCGTGTGATAAGATGGGATCTTTCTAAGTTAGGATTATGTTCTTGGGTCATGTGTGGACCTAAATGTATCTTTGCACCATGTTTTGTTATTTCTATCTTTAGTTTTGGTATATCTTCTTAGGTTGGACCTATAATGTAATTAAATGCCTGACTGGCCGACTTGTGGCTTAGTTGGTTGTATATTGAGAGATTGGGTTGATTTAGAGTATCATCATCATCAGGAAAGATGTAGTAGAAGAGGAGCATTAGATGAGTAGTATGGGACTGGAGTAGAAGCAGATTTGCAAATCTGGGAGTTTGTAGTAGAACTAGTGGCTTGAGGGGTTAGGAAAATAAGAGGTTGCTTGGTGGCTTGCGAGCACAAGTTTAGACCTTGTCTTGGTTGTTCCTATTAGAGGCTACCTGTTGCAAATCTAAACTAGTTGGTGGTTTCTTGGATCTTGCGAGATCTTTTTGATACTTTGTATCTTCATTGTAATAGGCTGAAACCCAAAAGGCCTCACTGCCAAGCATGTTGAATGAAATTTCTTTTTGAAGCTTTATATTGTTGTCTTTCATTGTGGTTGTTGTTGTTATAAGTGCTAGTGTAGGTTTGGACTATCCATAATTGGATCCTCCATCCCTGCCCCATGTCATGGGTGCCCATTGTTTAAATATGGATCGATATGGATCGGGCTCCTGAACCTAAACGAGCACCCAATTTTTTAAAAATGGGTGCCCATTTCTTGTGCCAAAATTTTTTGCCCACAGACTTCCGTGGAATTGGCACCTAACTTTGTGCATCGACCCATTTATAATAATAGCACTTAAGAATTGATTGAGATATAAGGGGAGAGAAAAATATTATCTAGAGGGATTAATTGCTTAGTTAGAATAGATTTAATTCTTGATCATGAGAAAAAATAGAGCAAAAATGAGTAGGAAATACTATGAATATGCATCCATAAATGAAGACAATGTTTCCCCTCTTGAGGGTAGAGTCCCTAAGTTTTCCATGGTTGTTCCATTAGGAGATCTTAATCTACTTGATTATGAAATCTTATGGTTTCTTGAGAAACCTTGAAAGTTAAAGTTAGTGATAGACCTTAGTTTATGCATAAACATTGAATGTATCTTTTGGGATGGAAGAAAAAGGACAAGGGGATAAATAGGATTGGGGAAATACCATCAAACCTTAAACTATTGAGAGAAGATGTAATTAATGCCTTCATAAGTCATGTACTAAAATGTCATATTATCTTCAGATTTCTATGTTATTCCATGCAATTGGGGATACTTATAGAGTATATATATAGAATTAATATGGTAGATTTAGAACTAAATAAATATGAAATGATATTTTATACCTTGGATCTAGAGACATAAATTTATTTGATTATGAAGGATATAATGCCTATAATCTAATAATTTATAGACTAGAAATATGGAAACTATGACAAATAATCTCTAAGAAATCTAAATCTCTATAAAGGAATGAATCAAGTCTACTTGGGTAGCCTTGGGCTTCATAAGAAAGTGTTTTACCTTTCGGGGTATTCTTCATAAGAAAGTTTGAATGCTTGATTTTTTTTTCTTTGTTTGTACCCACAAATGTACATCTTGGTTCTACAATAAAAGCTTGACATGGAAAAATGAAACTCTTTAAGAATTCCTTGATTTTAATCAATCCTTATTGATTGATTAAATAAAAAATTTTCATAAGTGGGATGACACAAAAAAGAAGAGTATATCATGGATGTGTAAGTACTTGATGATTATATAATAAAATATCTATTGAATGTTTGATACTTGATGCAACATAAGAAGGATTATTAATTCATTAATAATATATCAAGTACTAGAATCAATTTTTTATATTGTTGATATAAGATCCAATTTAATTCTTGAAACTAATGCAAATACAAAGTGATCATAATTTATTTTAGTACATAGATGAAAATGGTTGTTTTATAAATTAAATAATTTGGGTTGATGCATTCTTTACACATTTTAGACACACAATTTGAAATTTAAAATGCATGACAATATATAAGGATGGCACAAGAATACTATTGAATTTTCAATTAAGAAGGTCAAGACTAAAATGGTGTCCTTGAATTAAATCAAGATTGTGGAAAAGGACTATCTTAAAATATAGAAAGAAAGTAATAATCTTAATATTGAGATTAATCTAAACCATGATAAATTTTGTGTGTGTATATATATATATGTAATTTATTGTTGATATAAATATTTTTAAATTAAAAATTCAAAAAAATATTCATTTAAATGATTGTAAATTGTCTAGGATGCTCAACAATTAGAGATAGTAAAGAATTATGAAGGATCTAAGTATCATACAATTTATATATTCTAAGACAATATAAACTTGCTTGAAACGAATCATTCACATCTCACTTCTTTTTTACTTTACTGTGTTATGCAATTATCTACCCATCCACTTTAAAAAACATTCACCATATAGTTGAACAATTATTGGAATGCCTTACAGACTGTACCAATGAAATCCACCACACTTTTCTGCAATTGTAAGAAGAGAATATTTTGTTCTCTTTGCAAAAGACAATGGTTGCCCACTTTGACAACACGACAGAGACAACTTTCCAATGAAGTTGAACAAAAGACAAATTAGCACTGTTGAACTTGTTACTTGCCGACATTGTAAAGTCCATATATTTAAACAAATACTCAATTGCCTGGTTGAAAGATAAATATTCCCATTGCTATTATTACATTATTATAATGTACCTTTGCACGAAATTCCATGTCGTCGTCTAGAGTAGCTGAAATGGGCACCCATGGTTTGCAAAACGTAATCCCATTTTCCAAGTGGTGAAAATGACTTGGAAAATGGTTTAAACAAAAAAATAAATTCATTTACAAAATGGGCACCAGATTATAAAAAAATGGTCACCCTTTTTTTAAAAATTAGGAGCCCACTTTTCTTTGGGTGCTTGATACGAAACAGGTTCCTAATTATTAAACGGGTGCCCATTTTTTAAATATGGATCAGGCCCCTAAACCTAAACGGGCACCTGATTTTTAAAAAATGGGTGCCTGTTTGTTGTGCCAAAAAATTTTGGCCATGGACTTTCGCGGAATTGGCACCCAACTTTGTTCATCGACCCATTTATAATAATAGCACTTAAGAATTGATTGAGAGATAAGGGGAGAGAAAAATATTATCTAGAGGGATTAATTGCTTAGTTAGGATAGATTTAATTATTGATCATGAGAAAAAATAGAGCGAAAATGACTTGGAAATACTGTAAATATGCATCCATGAATGAAGACAATGTTTCCCCTCTTGAGGGTAGAGTCCCTAAGTTTTCCATGGTTATTCCATTAGGAGATCTTAATCTACTTGATTATGCAATCTTATGGTCTCTTGAGAAACCTTGAAAGTTAAAGTTAGTGATAGGCCTTAGCTTATGCATAAACATTGAATGTATCTTTTGGGATGGAAGAAAAAGGACAAGGGGATAAATAGGTTAGGGGAAATACCATCAAACCTTAAACTATTGAGAGAAGATGTAATTAATGCCTTCATAAGTCATGTACTAAAATGTCATATTATCTTTGGATTTCTATGTTATTCCATGCAATTGGGGATACTTATAGAGTATATATATAGAATTAATATGGTAGATTTAGAACTAAATAAATATGAAATGATATTTTATACCTTGGATCTAGAGACATAAATTTATTTGATTATGAAGGATATAATGCCTATAATCTAATAATTTATAGACTAGAAATATGGAAACTATGACAAATAATCTCTAAGAAATCTAAATCTCTATAAAGGCATGAATCAAGTCTACTTGGGTAGCCTTGGGCTTCATAAGAAAGTGTTTTACCTTTCGGGGTATTCTTCATAAGAAAGTTTGAATGCTTGATTTTTTTTTCTTTGTTTGTACCTACAAATGTACATCTTGGTTCTACAATAAAATCTTGACATGGAAAAATGAAACTCTTTAAGAATTCCTTGATTTTAATCAATCTTTATTGATTGATTAAATAAAAAAGTTTCATAAGTGGGATGACACAAAAAAGAAGAGTATATCATGGATGTGTAAGTACTTGATGATTATATAATAAAATATCTATTGAATGTTTGACACTTGATGCAACACAAGAAGGATTATTAATTCATTAATAATATATCAAGTACGAGAATCAATTTTTTATATTGTTGATATAAGATCCAATTTAATTCTTGAAACTAATGCAAATACAAAGTGATCATAATTTATTTTAGTACATAGATGAAAATGGTTGTTTTATAAATTAAAATATTTGAGTTGATGCATTTTTTACACATTTTAGACACACAATTTGAAATTTAACATGCATGACAATAGATAAGCATGGCACAAGAATACTATTGAATTTTCAATTAAGAAGGTCAAGACTAAAATGGTGTCCTTGAATTAAATCAAGATTGTGGAAAAGGACTATCTTAAAATATAGAAAGAAAGTAATGATCTTAATATTGAGATTAATCTAAACCATGATAAATTTTGTGTGTGTATATATACGTAATTTATTGTTGATATAAATATTTTTAAATTAGAAATTCAAAAAAATATTCATTTAAATGATTGCAAATTGTCTAGGATGCTCAACAATTAGAGATGTAAAGAATTATGGAGGATCTAAGTATCGTACAATTTATATATCCTAAGACAATATAAACTTGCTTGAAACGAATCGTTCACATCTCACTCCGTTTTACTTTACTCTATTATTCAATTATCTACCCATCCACTTTAGAAAACATTCACCATATAGTTGAACAATTATTGGAATGCCTTACAGACTGTACCAATGAAATCCACCACACTTTTCTGCAATTGTAAGAAGAGAATATTTTGTTCTCTTTTCAAAAGACAATGGTTGCCCACTTTGACAGCACGACAGAGACAGCTTTCCAATGAAGTTGAACAAAAGACAAATTAGCACTGTTGAACTTGTTACTTGCCGACATTGTAAAGTCCATATATTTAAACACATACTCAATTGCCTGGTTGAAAGATATATATTCCCATTGCTATTATTACATTATTCTAATGTACCTTTGCACGAAATTCCATGCCGTCATCAACATAGTGTAAATTCATATGATTTCATTTACTCTAGTCATTTCAGATACCTTTACAGATGGAAAACATCTGAGATGCAGACCTCTTTAATTTACTTTCTAATCCACTTTTGAATCAGAATTTCCCTCAAAATATAACTACAAGGATAAAAATAGCATCGTGTTATACAAACATGGAGACCAAAGCTAAATTATTTTGAAAGACTGATTTGAAATCAGTAAATTTCATCACACAGTGATCTATAATTAATAAGAGGAGAGTGAAGAAACATTAACTTCTATTTCGGCCTCTTTTCAATATCTCTAAAATCCAATCCATCACTCTGATGTTTCATCTTTCTAATGAAATATTATTGACTGTGATTCCAAAGGTCAAATTCAGTGTACAGTAGATAAATTTTAAATTTTAAATTGAGTGGAAAATTTTGTTGAAGTATAGAAAGAGACATATACAAGAAATGTTTTACAATGGGCAGTTAGGGTGCGGTCTTGTCAAGGGATTTCCAGATTTATTTTTATAGAGCAGGTGGTCTTATGAAGCCAAAAAAAGTTTGGTATAGGATTAATTAGAATATTCTCCTCAAAAGTAGCACTCGCTACTGTTTAGAGTGCAGATTTGAGTGGGTGGAAAAGGTGGGGACTAGAAATTGTCCCACCAGCTTAGACTTTTTTCTATCACTTGTCAATCATATAAAAACTTTCAATTCTTATCAATAATTTTTTAAAACTTTTTTATTTATTTAGTAAGTGAATTGAATATGTTAAATAAAAAAAATTCATGAGACTACCCACTTCTGTAAATTGTGGAACTTAAACTTTTAAAAATAAACTCCACTACAAAATTCATGAAACCTCTCACTTCAAAAATAATCCTAAAATATCTCAGCAGCACCTACTGAAAACTTTTAGGAACAACAGCAGTTCTTGGCAGCTACGGGAATGCTTTTAAGTGTGCAACAACAGATAGTTCTAGCTTTGTTGAAGAATATAGAATATTGAGCAACTCCAAATTAAAAGTGACTAGGGATGATTAGCTGCAGTTCCAGATCATTGCAGAAGATTTGATTGTGATGAATATCGTAATCTGTGTTTAATTCTGTTTGATAAATTAACTGTTATGATTTAATAGAAAAGAAATATAGTCAATCTCCAATTATTTTTTCTTATTAAGAGTTTTATTCCAACATAAATGAATTCATATTGTTGAAGGTGTTCCAAAAACTAATGATTTCGTTATTATGAGGACTGAAGGGGAAGATTCTGATGGGCCTCATAGGGGAAACACATGTGTCTTTCATTAATGATAAGGGGAATTAGATGTTGTGAGTTTGTGTCATTTGGTTGAGTTTGGACCTTCTACAAAAATATAGGATTGTTCTCATTTACTATGTATTAAGTTCTAATTCATCTTTAGAATTTGTTGAGGTGAGGATTCAAATGTCAATGATTGGTTGTTTGGTGGCTCTATAGTTTTGATTTTATTATTTGTTTCTTAAAAGGTTGTTCTATTTCAAGGTTTGTTTCTTTGTAGGTTTTAGTCTTGAAATATTTTTTCACATTCATGTTGGTCAAAGTTTAGAGTATCTTTCAAAAACTCTCTTTCAATTAATAGTTCTAATAAAAAAGATTTAGTCAATCAAAGATGTAGGTTCGAATTTTTTTTGACTTTTTATCTCATTAAGCTCTCACCAATCAAACAAGGGCACCAACCCTACTAAATGATAATTTAAGTACTTAAAATAAATTTGACAAGAGGTAACCATAACCATTTTTACAATCCTTACCCAATATAAATTTCTTTAAATATCAAATATAAATCTTTAAGGCCACTATTTAAAGTGCCCCTACTTTTTCTCAATTCTAGCCTAAAGTGGTAGATTTTCTTTTGACTATTCTCCATTAAAATATTTTAAAAATAATCCACTGATATACTAATTCCAGTTCAAGAGAATGAATTAATAAGCAAATAAAAGAATTTACCAAAAAAATAGTAACAGATGAACCCAATTATATTTTTTTGCTATATAAATAATCATTATCATTTAAAATAAAAAAAAAACTATACTACTTTTATAGCAACAAACTATTATAGTAATAGATGAACCCAATTTACCTCTTCCGCTTCCAACAAACTGTTATTCACTGCCTCTGTTTCTTCCTCCATTGGTTTGTCCTCTTCCTCACTCACCTCTGAGCAATCTAGTCCTCCCTTTTGGGCCCTCACTTTTTCATTATATTTATATTGATAAACTTAGCCCAAATTCTCTTGGGTTTCTATTGGCTAAACTATTTTTTAGCAATAGAGTACAATGAGGCAATGTGTTGTTTCAACCAACCGGTCTTGTTAAACTTTTGAAACTTTTATCCTTCCTTCCTTCCTCTAAATGTCTGGTTAAGATGATTTCCCTCAGCACCCATCTTGGCCATCTTGGCTAAACCATATGCTAAACTATTCCCTTCTCTGTAGATGTCATTAATTGTAACCTACTCAAATTTGTTAATAAAAAATAATACCACTTGCAAAAGAGACTGCAATCTGTAATTTGGGGTAGCCTTGGATCTTAGGGCATTCATCACAATCATTGAATCCCCTTCAATTTCTATTTTTGTTAACATCAATTATAAGTATAGAGATATTCCTGCTAGTAAGGCTTTAAATTCCACCATATTATTGGTTTCCTCAGCTAGAAGTAGTGCTAACTTCGCTAGGCTCACCATTACTAGAGTAAATGATGCATCCAACACCGGATAAGCTCGAGTTTCCTCTCGAATATTGAAATGTTATTATTAAATGTTTAAATAAAAATAACTTTTTAATTCAATTTTTATTTTACATTTTTTAAAATAAAAATTAACATTTTTAGTTGTACTCAATAAATAAATAAACACTAACAAAATCCAAGATTACATTAATAAAATTAATAGTTACATTAATACCATGATGAGTGAACTTTCATCAGAAAACTCGGTTTTAATATGTCAAGAGAAGTGCAAAATCTAACTTCACTTTGAACATTTCCTTTAAACCTTTCCTACTTTCATCCATTTTGGCACGAGTCTACATGTTAGTATGGTACACTCAAACTAATCTTTATGCATACCCCGTTGAATATTTAAGGATTAGTGAGTGCCTACATTTTTAAAAAGACAACTATATTCCTTTTTAAAACGTGTAAAAGGAAAATCAAAGCATATCCCATCAGTTCTTTCTCGAGCACTGTTCAGTCAAAAAGGAAAATCAAAGCAAATAACCGAAATGTCTTAAAGCAAAAGGAGTTTGATTTTGTCTGAAATCCTACTAAATAACTGAAATAAACAACCCTACGTTGCCACTAGGATAGCATTAATCTACCAAATTTTTTAGCACCGTCAAATATAGAAAGCAATTATATTCTTCTTTAGTAGCTCTGATTGAATGAATTTAGAATAATTAATGCCTATTTACTTGGCTCCACTAGAAAAGAAGGAATTTAATATATGTCGGCATGAATCTGATAACAGAAATAAACAATAATAAGATTACAATGGGTGTATTCCACTGGAAAGGAACGATGCTTCCCATTCGGAGTTTAAATTAAGGAACCTACAAAAGAGAAATCCAGTCATATGGTAAAGCCATCGCATAACTGTATGAAATCAAATAAGAGCCATAGAAAGTTTTAATATTTAAATATTTAGCTTGTTTATAAAATTTATTCATAGTTGTGTTAATCAATATACATTTTATATATACGATTTAATTTAAAAGTTTTATAGTAAGTTTTTATTTGAAGAATTATATATCTCAATCTTATATATTTGGTTATTAAAATTAGTCTAGTAAATAGATTTTTTTAATTAATTTGTAAAAATTGATTTCTAAAAGATTTGGAAAATCTTTAAATGTCTTGTTTTTTTATGGACATGTTTGAGCATTTCTATTAGCTACCATATCACATTGATTAAATTAATTTATATCCATTTAACATTGAAAAATTAAAATGAATTCAATATTAATTATTTAGATTTTATTTAGAACTTTCATAGTAATCTTTTATTTAAAGCATTATATATCTCAATCTGACATACTTAGTTATCAAAATTATTCTAGTACAAATAGATTTTTTTAATTAACTTATTAAAAAAAATTCTAAAAGACTTGGAAGAATCTTTAAATGTCTTGCTTCTTTTACAGACATGTTTCTCAATTCTATTAGCTACTATATCAAATTGATTAAATTATCTTCTTTACATTTAACATTGAAAAATTATAATGAGTTCAATATTAATTATTTAAAACACTCTAATATATATACACATAATAAAATATTGATTTAGAGGTGAATCCTCACACTTAAAATTTATCACTCCTAAACATACTACACCTTAATATATTATTAATGAAACTTATCATTAAAAATCTTGTTAAATATATATACCTTATAATTTAAGGCTTGCATTTTTTAATCATATAAAATCATAAAAAATCATAAACTTTTCAAACTTTTAAAACAAAGAGAGAAATAAAAATAGTAAGACTTAAACAATGAATAAAAAAACATGTTTTTAAAAATATCCCTTTCACATAATATCTCAAAATGAGAGTTTCAAATACAATATTATTGGAGATAATAAATTAAAAAGATATTCCTAGTCTAATAAATGCGCATAATGAAATGATATGGTGATGAAAAATTGGATAGCTCTTAAAGTACCCTCTCAGTTTTCTTACAATGCGACAACGACTGAAGCTAAGTAGAGGATGGAGAATATTAAATTGATGGACACAACAAGTGGTGGATAATAGTTTAACTTTGAAGGTTTGGAAGACACACTTTAAGGCTGATGGGGTAGGGTGTTGTAAGATATAAAAATATATGTAAAGATATATTTTTATATCTATGTTGAATGTTGAATGGTGGAATGTGATGTGGACATATAAAACTAATAAAACATAAACACTTATCTTGAAGGGTAGAAGATCTAGAAATTTCAATTTTCCGGTGTCTGTACTAAGTTTCTGGAAATTCTGCAACCAGATCTGGCCTAGAAATATAGAGATAGAGAAAATCCAAAAATCTTTTTCCTTTTTGAGAAAGGTCGACCTTGACCCAAATAAAGGTCGACCTTCACCCCTGTATGTCGACCTTGACCTGCGTTGCTTAGACGGAAATTCTGTTTGGGGATCCCAAAATTTTTCCGAAAAGGGTGTCAGAATCCGCTCTGTAATTCATTTTTTGGCACCTGTTCCTGCATGAAAAATGGTTTTGTTCTTTGGATGAGGGGTTTTCCTTGGTTAAACCCCGGTTTGGAATCAACCTTGAAATAGAGAATACTAGCAAGTAGTAGAAGTAAATCTAACAACGAAGCTATGATAATCAATATCTATATGCAATTGTATTTGAAATGTAAACAAGTATGTTAATATGAAAGCTTGGACTCAACACTAATAAATGCAAATCAAAACCTCCATGATTGTATGCTTGGAATCCACCTTGAAGGAAGAATGAATAGATCTTGAAGATGAACAAAGGATCTTGAAGGAAGATAACACCACCATGATGGAAAGATCTAGGGTTTGAATGATGTATCTTGAATGCTTGAACCAAATACCTTCAAAGGATTTAATGCTTGAATCCTTGATCTTCTATGGAGAACTTGAATGCTTGAATGTAGATGATTGCTTGAACGCTTGAGAGATGGCTTGCACACTTGATTGATTGAGATGGAGGATGGAATTGCTTGAATTTGGATGATGGAAATGAGAGGAGAAGGCTTCCTTTTATACTAGTCTATGGCACAAACTTCTAGAGAGGCCACGATAGGAGAAATAACTTCTCATTAAGCCTATACCCTTGGAAGTGGACCTAAATTAAATATCATTTAAGAGTTTACCATTTCAGAGCCTGAAACAGCTAACCCAGAAGTAGAAAATAAATCTTTCTGAAACTAGACATCTGGAAACCTTCAGAATCTAAAATTTAAACACTAGGTCAGGGTTGAGGTCGACCTTGACCCAGAAGGTCAACCTTGACCTTGAAGTCAAGAACCTCAGATTCATAGAGCAGGATGCCAGAACCAGACATAGAGGAAGTGGAAAATGGGGCAGAACAGGGGAAAAAGCTAAATCCAAGCCAAAGACCCATTCATGGTGTTTGACATAACCCCAAACCACTTACTCCAAGGGATAAACCAGTCCTAAATGGAAGTTCTTCCATTTTCTGATGATACAGGTGTATAATCAAAGATTAAGTGGGTAACCTCATATGGGCTTTATCAAAACAATTTCCTTGTAGTACTAATAATGATGTACAAAAATGAATGTTCTTTATTGTGTATTTCAAAGACTATAAAGGAAATATATATGATGGCGAGTGACTCATTTACATAAAATTTTCATAGATTAGGAAGGCTTTCATGTTGGAAAGATGACACAAGACACAACCAAATAGTTAGAGTGTTTTCATTGATGGAAACAACATCATGAATAAATATCATTCCCACATGCAAAATAAATGATGAGATCAGATCAAGTGACAACACAGTTTTTGGCTAAGTGCATGAAATAGGGTATACAAAGCAACCAATTTTTTGATCTACATGAGCTACTAGTTAAGTGTTTTTGGGTGCACACCTAGGAAAACAATAATAAAGGTATACTCATGATAATACCAAAGTTTCATTGGCATATCTTGGTGCACATACGACTTAAATGTTTCAGAGTGTCAGTTTTCTTAAAGAATAGTTAAGCAGGGGCATAATGATTGATAATCTTATTGTGAAAGTTAAAAAGATGTTTTTAATAGTCAAAGAATAGTTAAAATAGTTGAGCCGATATGTGAAGAGGTAAATCATTGATTACCTCTAATTTATTTAAGATTTCAATTGTATTATTAGGCACTGGAACATAAAATAGTTTATGTTTCATAAGAACAATTTTATCATGAACTATCAATGTGAGTTATGGATTGTGGAATTATAAAAACAATGAAGGAAATTAGGTAATTATGGTGGGATGATATTTGGGGTTGATAAAATTATAGTTGGAATGTGACAATAAGTTTTTGTGTAAATTTATTAGATTTGTGGAACTTTTTACTATAGAGCAGAGTCTTGGTTGATATAGTGAATTCATGGTATCACATATATGATTGTAATTACATGGAACTATAATTAGGCATAGTTAGATGCTATACATGTAAGTTCATTGTGTTCAAATAATAGAGTTGTGTATGTAAGCCAATGTGACTTCCTTAGGGTGGGTGCCCAAGGCTTAATTGAGTAGTGAACTCTAGGTAGTGTAACTAAATGAAATTGTATTCTTTTTAGTTTATTAAGTTATATTTATAACAAGGTATTAGTCTTATTGTGGGTATTATTCCTACCTTTTCACCCTATTTGGATTTCCACAATAAATTTTTATGTGTTATGGTTGTGATGCTTTCTACTTCATGCTCTTGAAATTTATTTTCAGTTAGAATTTAAGGATATTTATTAAGTGACATAGAAAAGTTAAAAATTATTAGAACATTGATTCAAACCCTCCCCCCCCTCTCAGTGTTCCCTCTTTCAAATAATCAGTAAATTAGAGACTATCCCTTGGAAGAAGTCTAACAACTTGAGGGAGGCCAAGGAATAAAATATGGATTCAAGTTTGGATGAACAATATATTGCTTCCTTAAATTATCTAGACCAATCTAATGCTAAAATTGTAAAGTTGTAAAATATGTTTAGAGAGGCTAAGATGTTGATCAAGACATTGAAGGAACAATTGAAGCATGCCAAGGAAAAGAGAAGAGAACTGTGTGAATACCTTTATGAAATTTTTGATGATGAAAAAATAAGTCAATATGTGAAGGACAAGATTGAGGAATGTGAAAGACTCAAGAAAGAAAATGTAGCATTGAAAAATAAAATGGAATCACTTATAGAGAGAGTGACTAGGTAGATTGAAGAAAGGAAGAAGAAACACAATATCCTAAATCAAACCCTAAAAGAAAAATATGATGAATGCAAAAGAATTTTGAGTAGTCTCTACAAGAGGCCCTAGACATTAAATTAAGCTTAGAGAAAATTTGGAGATTTAAAATAACTCCAAACAAAATTTCATGATCAACACTGCAAAGATTGATTCACTACTTATATATCAAAGGAGCACATATGAAAAGAATGGGCTTATATTTGAAATAGGTGGAAGCTTAAGGTTGGGACAAGGGAGTCCTAGATCTAAAAAAGGAGAAGGAAATAAAGTGCCTACAAAATAGCCTAATGCTCAAAATCTCTACGGTAAGTGTTTTAACTACAATATGTTTGAAAATATAGCCATGCATTTTAGAAATAGGGTAAATCACAATCAATTATCCTTTTTTGGTCAATGTTTCAAGTGTCATGACTATGGTGATAAGTCTAATTAATGTAGAAGATAGATGTATTATCATTCTATTAACAAGAGAAAGATTAGATGTTGTGCATGAAATGGCTTAGGACAAATTTCAAGGGATTGTGGAACCAAGAAGAATCTAATGACACATAAATGAAAAATAAGGTTTGTTTTTCTCAAATGTAATAGAGTTGGCCATCTAGCTAAATACTACAAGTATATCATAGATAACTACAAAAAGGGAGCAGAAAGAAAGAAGAACAATAAGACATATATAGACAAATTGAAGGAAAAGATCAATTTTGTAGAAGTCTACAAATAGACAAACCAAACTTGTCTTCAACAAGGTGCAATAGAAGGATCTACATTTGGATATGAGGTTGCCAACTCATCAGGAAATTAAATTTAGGTCTTTGGCCTAGGGGGAGGAAATGTAGAAAATTCTTGAGAACCCCCAAGAAGGTTGTGCCTAAAATTTTTAGGCATTGAAAAGTTAGAGGAGATCTAGATGAAGTTAAAGGAATTTACACAGACTAATGCCAATTAGATTTGAAGTTTCACGTCTTAATTGTGTCCCAGGAAGAGGATGAAGGGTTTAAAAGAAATTAGTACACAAGAATTTATTACAAATCAAAATTACATGAAAAAGAAATATAAAAGAAAAAATCAAGTCTTGTTTGCTACACTATGTTCATAGGAACAAAGCTGGTGAGATGTCAAGGTGATTTGAGGAAAAATTAGGAAAGGATTCGAGCAAGCATCTCATAGTGAAATCCTTCATCTATCTTAAAGTATTTGTTTGTGCTATTCTCTACAAGTTTTTTATTTGAAATAGAAATTCCATGAGTTAGAGAAGTCAAGGAAAGGACTAGGTATGAGTTAAAAAAACACTCTTATAAGGTTCTAGAAGTTGATTGAGATGACACATTTTTAAATGTTCCCTTTGAAGTTTTGCATTGTGAAGTTATATACTAGGGCATATATTCATCACCTAATTGATTATATAGGAATAGATGAGATAAAAGAACTTCATTATAGAAAGTTAAATAATACTGATAATTCTCAATGATTAAAACCATAATTTCAAACCCTTGCAAAAAAGAAATTTGATCAATTTACCAGAATTTTGCATATTAGTGTTGATGGCTAGATAATATATCGGATGAGAAGGATCCATAGAGAATTCATGTGGTTGTATCATGCATAGCCTATGAAGACTAGAAAGAAGGAAGTAAAAGATAATATTGGATTATGTGCATAAGGAGAAGTACCCTCAACAAAGAGATTGAAGAAGGATAAAATCCATAATACCAATGGAGCCATCACAGAAGAGTGAGGTATGAATATTAGTGATATAGTTGACGAAGATTTTAAATTTACTTAAATGGTTACATATTATGAGCTCTATCATGCTAGTAGGGTAAATTTTATCTCTGTAATTGCAATATATACTTTTTTTGAGATTATTAAGAAAGGAAAGGGGTATAATTTGTGGGAAATAATGAGATTGGAACTAATGGAGGTTCTAGAGCCTATGACCACCTAGATGCAAGTCATGGGTCATGAAGATAAAGAACAAATTTTGATACTATGTGCTAACAATTTGATAGAAGTTCCAAGAGACGAATCAGTAGAGAGATTTAAGACTTACAAATAAAAATAGAAATTCAAGCTATATATGAAATTTCATGGGCTTGTAGAAATTAAAAGAGTAAGGAGGGTAGTGGAAGTAGTAGAAAAATATACATGCCTTACACCAAAACAACTAAGCATAGTGTGATCAAAGGCTAAATAAGCCACCATAAAAAATCCAATAGAAATAGAGAGCATGAAAGTTTAAATCATCCACCCTCTACCTCTAGGAAAATAAGGAGTGTAAGAGTGAAACAAGCTACATAATCGCCACTCGGAAAAGGAACAAAGAGACCACCACCCGTAACAGAGGCCAAAAGGAAGACTGAAAAAAAGAAGCCTACTACAAAAAGAAGGTAAATGAAGCCTAAAGTAGATGAGAGGAAGAATGAAAAATGAGAAAGAGGAAGTAGTAATAG
Organism: Chamaecyparis obtusa; assembly: GCA_027943335.1. Classification (NCBI taxonomy): domain Eukaryota; kingdom Viridiplantae; phylum Streptophyta; class Pinopsida; order Cupressales; family Cupressaceae; genus Chamaecyparis; species Chamaecyparis obtusa. Next base: position 22,493 of record BSBK01007534.1, read on the forward strand.
AAGAAATTCATGATGATGATTCCACTGAATCAGATAAGGCAGTAAATCATTTGAAGAGAAAGAAGAAATCTACATCATCACATCCATCACAAATGGAACAATTAAGAAAGGAAACTGAACCCTCATCTCTGCAACATGGCATGTCAATTAATGATGTATTTAAAAGTATTTCTGATGATGATACATTGCAACTAGTTCCAAATTTTTATGATATGTTTGATGAGGAAGGAAAGAGAAATATTGAAGAGGCTAGAATAAGATACATTGTGAGACTTAGAAAGATAATTATTGAAATTGAGTCTAATTTTCCTAAATAGTTTATTAAATTTAATAAATGTAAGAAAAGTTCACATAATAGGGGAAGAGAAAATACTGATAAAAAAATTTATTACTAAAATTTGTCTCAATGTAGATGATGAAGAAATTCATACAATTTTGAAGGTGTCAACACTTGATTTCAGAAGTAGAGGAAGAATACATAGATTGATGTTTGGTGAAACTGAGGAAGTCAATAATGAAATAAAAGAAATAATGAAGAAGCATCTGAAGAAAGATCACCATGAAGTCATATCTAATGCACATGGAGAAATTCCCCCAAGCTTTTCAAGCGTGATAAAGAAACAAGGAAAATCTATTGTTGTGTAGGTAATACAAGTAAGCATAAGTGAGGAACAGGTTAAACTTAAGATGAATCAAGGAGTGGACAACAACTACAACCCAAAGATGATCTTGTGAAAGGAGAAAAAGTTATAGTTACAATAACAAATGTCACCATTATTCTTGATATTCAAATGGCATAAGCTGTAGATGATGCAAATGACATTCACTATGATATCTCAAATAAAACAACATAGATCCATGAGGGAAATAATAGGGAGTAAAAATGAAGAAGTACGAGATCTGGAAAAGGATAAATAATATGAGGATAAAATAGAGGAAGAACAAGAAACAAGAGAAGAACAAGGTCAAAAGGAGGACGATGAGAATACTCGGATAACATACAAAGAGACATTGAAAATTATTTATTCATGGGCATGGACACTAATCCTATTAAAGAACAAATACCCCAAGGACCAATTCACATATCCTTACTCTCTTCAATACAAAAGTATAAATTCTCTCAATTTGCGAAGGCAAAGGAAGAGGAGGAAATGTTAAAAATCCATTTGGAGGATAATAAAATAATGATTGAAGAAATGTAGTTTCTAATGAAGATGGTTCCAACACATGGAAGGAACATTGCAGACAATCCCTCTATGAAATTCAAGAAGTTAATCAATGAGGTAAGTTCTATTGGCAAGTTGACTATACTAGTATATATGACTTAATATAGTGTTTTCATTATGGAAAAAAAGTCATATAGTGTTTTGGAGTCAGTGCACTTGATGAGAAGATCATAAATTGGCTAAGTGTAGAAGACTTGACAATTAGCAGAGCACCAGTAGTTCAGAGCATCAACGCACATGTGTATGACCAAGTTATGGTATGTTCCCTAGAAGATAAGATGGTAAGAGTGTATTAATGCTTGTTCTATGAGTGCATGATTAGATATGCAAGTATGACGAAGTTATAGACAGTTGAAGTTACACAACTAGTGAATGCCAAAACTTAACAGAGTATGCAGCCGACTGATGGAAATTTGATTAGCGACTATGTTATTGTTTTGTAAAGGATATGCGCCTATTATAATTAGGTTTTAGACATATAATTATGTTTGTTTATAAACACGCTTGAGCCAATTCAATTGGAAGCATTGTATGTAATTGGTTAAAGGGCCGACCTAGTTAATTATTTTGTATGCGCATATAAATATTAGATGCACCCTTTTAATTAGTCATGGAAGTTGATAGAGAGTTGAAATAAGAAGAGAAAAATTATGTGAAGAGTTTTTAAGATGTATTCAAGATTTGCAAGAGGCCAAAGAATCAACACATCAAAGGAACTAATCATAAAAGCAGTGTCACTGTGCCATTTCATCCAGTAGATATAGTGTGTATCTGAGATCAGAAGGTTGTAGCCTTCACCACTTAAGTAGTGAGCTCTAGGACAGTGTGTCCACACCCCTAATAGGGTTATTATAAAAGACTCCTAAGAGGGTCTGACCCTTGACCAGATCACTGTACTAAATAGATTGTAAAGCAACTCCTAATAGGGTTAAGGATCTTCTAACAAGGATCATAAAACACTAGTATAGATTATTAGTGGGTGTCAATTCCCACCGGGGTTTTTACCTATTTGGGTTTCCCCATAACCACATTGGTGTTATGTGTTGAGTTCATGTTTCTTATTTATGTTGATGTTCATTTTAGTACTTAAGCATTCAAGTTAAGAAGTAAATAAAAATATTAAATTAAGTGAACACTAATTCACCCCCCCCCCCTCATCTCAGTGTTCCCATTCCTAACAATTGGTATTAGAGCTCTGGTCCTCAGAAAATAAGTTTAACCACTTGAGGAGATCATGGAAAAAGTAGAAATGAAACATCTGAAAAGAAATCTTGAAGCTTCTCTTGAAGACCTGGATAGATCTAAAAAAGAAATTGAAGAACTAAAAGAAAAAGTCAGTGATGCTCAAGCAGTCATCAAAAGGCTAAGAAAAGATTTGAAAGAATTATGTACTAGTGATTTAGGGATAATGATCAAGAAGCTGAATGAAGAAAATTCATCCCTGAAAGAACAAAATGAAGAATTGGATGATAAGCTAACCAATAGTCAAGAAGTCTATGATGAAAAGATCAAAGAGAACCTTCAACTAAATGAAGAATTGAAGCAAGAAAACATGGAAATATTGGAGCTGAGAAACAACAAAGAAAGCTTGGAATTTGAATTGAAAGAGGCTAAGATTCATATTGATAAATTATGTGCACAAGAAAGGATCTGATTGAATCTCAATTGTATGCTCGGAAGCTTAAAGGAGATACTAGCAACATTGGATTCAATGAAACACAAAATCAGATTGACAACATGCGAGAAAGAATGAAAGCACCAGAAGACACCACAGATACTAAGGAGACTGGAAGTCAGACTAAAGATCTTGTTGAACCATCCAAGAATGAGAGGAACCTAGTGGATCAAACTTGTTATGCATGTAACAAGCATGGACATATAGCAAGGAACTGTACAGATGTAAGACCTTTCAATGGTTACTATTATTCATGTAATAAATTTGGTCATAGAGCTATGAATTGTAAGACAAGTCAAAAGAACAAGACTCGGCATAATCAGAGAAATCAGAATCAGTGAAATGTAATCTAAGTTCTCATAATGTTACATGTCAGATATGTAACTATAATGATCACTTAGCCAGACAGTCTAAAATGGTAACCCATGTCAATGCGCCGAGGAATATAAGGCCTCCAGTTATTTGTCACTCATGTAACAAGGTTGGACACATCTCAAAGTTTTGTAGATCAAGGACGCAAAGTTAGGAAAGCCCTAAAAAGCTAGAAGAATCAATACTAGATACCGAAGGTGAAGTTAAGTTTTTGAAAGCTTCAGAAGATGCAAGCTTAATTTAGTCAGAGGAAAAGAAGGATAAGGTTGATGAGAATGTATTGGATGCATCCATAGTGGATACACCCTCTACATCTAGATAAATGGCCCTTAGGGTCATAGGAGGAGCTAATTTAGCTCTAAACCCTTGCATGACAGATATACTCACCCTTAGAGTATGCACCTTTGGACTTAACCTTTTGGAGACTAATAGAACTTATGTGCAAGAGCGCACTAGTTGATTGATTACACAATGAAAGTTGGAAATTATCAGTGATAGCTTGGTTTACGTGGCAAGCATTAATGGTAGATTTCTTACTTTAAAGTACACAGAAGCTTTTAGATCTCCCATTGCATTCAAACTTAGAGAGATTGGAGAGCAGAGGAGCCCTAGAATTTGATTGTGAAGGATTGTAGATTAATTCACCAATGTTTAGAAAGTGCATTTGCTCGGTTGCCGAAGCCCTAATCTGTCGCGTTGATTTAGAAGTCTTTGAGATCATTTAGAAAGTGATATACAAGTAAGTAATGGCTACTCACATTGTATTTGATGTCGCTGAGAAGTAGAGATATGTGTTTAGGAGGCATCCATTCAAGTCCACACTAGATGACCTAGAAGGTGCATTCTCCCGCACTCCCATGGGTTTTATGCATGTGGAAGATATCAGGGCATACATATATTGCAAGAAGAAATCAGTAGGTTTGGATAGAATAAGAGTGCAAATGGAAACCATGATGAAACTTGATAAAACCTTCATGGATGACTATGCACAGTTGGAAAATCATCCTATAGTGGAATATGCTACAACATATGAGCTCTATGAGTCAGAATGGATCAAGATCCTACTCAGCAGGATCCATGATGACCTATTTTGGATAGGTAAAGTACCGGTTAGGATAAAAAGAGATCTAATTCATGAGATGATAGGACTCTCAGGGTTAGGAACCATTCTTATAGTAGGAAAGGATGTCAAAAAACTTGTAGAATTGGATTGAAAATCAAGAAGTGATAGGTGTGGAATGACAATAGAGCCTATAGAGGAGAAAGACATCAAATTGATGTCCATGAAACTAGGATACAGGTTCCAGCACACCAACAAAGTAAATAGTGTGTCAATAGCCACCATTCTAGTAGCAATAAGGTTGGTAAGAGATAATGGAGAGTTTAATCTATGTGAGATCTTGCACACACAGCTAATAGACAACATAAGAGCCATCAAGCATGACAAGACCAAGATATTGAGGTTTGGGTCTTTAATAATCTATATGTACTTCCATATTCTTTGAAAGGTGTCTGATTTGTATCTAGACAAATCTATTCCCACTATGCCACATATATCCTTTAAGGCATCCATAGAAAGTACCCTTAAGGATTACATGGAATTGGAGTTGAAAACATTCAGAGTGAGAATGCAGATGAGGTATAGGATACCTGAAAAGATAGTTGAAAAATATAAGGATAGTATTTGTTTCATGGTAGAGACTGATACAACATGCATGGAGGTTGTTGAACCAAGAAAAAAGTGGATTCATCCACTAGGATATGAAGTTGAAGAGCCTATTCTAGAGGCTTATGCTCAAGTTCTGTTGTTAGCACCTAAGGACCTCAATGAACCTAGATGGGGGACTTATGAAGAGAAAACAAGAGAAGTAGATGTTGTATTGAACAACACAGCAACAAAAAGAAAAGTTTCCAAGGTTACTTCAGAGATCTTGAAAATTCATGGAGTATCTCAAGAAGACCTAGACAAAGCAAGACAAGAGAAGATTGCTTTGGAAATAGAGAGCACAGCTACACCAAAGACATAATCTAATGATCCAAAGATGAAGAAGGTGAAAATTGAGAAATCAAATGATCAAAAGGTAAATCTGATGTTTCCCCTCCTATGCCCATAGTAACAATTGACCTTATTGCTCCTCCTGAGTATAAGGCAATGCCTAAGAGGAAGAAAGAGATCAGCACTAGTCATCCATCCTTGCAAGCAACAAGAAGTAGGAAGAATACTCAAACACCTCCAGAAGTAAGTTTCAAATCTAGTCTGAGTGTGTTGAGTTCAAGGATTGTTGATGAAGGCAAAATTGATCAAGTAGGAAAGTTCTATGAGAAATACAATGAGATTGACAAATCAAAGATTCATGGAATGATTGTCAAACATATGCTGAAGTTTAAAAAGACAGTCCTAGAACTAAAAAAAGTCATTCCAGACATGTATGGAACATTTTGGAATTCTTGAAGAGATAGGCAAATGAGGAAGATCTGAGAATAAGAGAGAAAATTCTAAATGAAAGTATCCCGGTATGTTCTCTTGAAGAGAAAGCCTTGTCGTTAGATTTGGTGAAACCCCACCTCTGGACTAAGACAAGAACACTGCATATCATGGATAAAAATTATGAGTTAGTAGCTAAAGAGACAGAGAAAGCCTTTGAGAAGGTATTCTTGAACAAACACATGTATCCATCTACTGCGCACACAACTCAAGTGACTCCTAAGGAATCCAAGGAGTCAGAGACCACAAAGGTATCAATGACAGGTCCTCAGGATTCAGCGCTTGTAGTAGAAACACATACAGAGGTAGAAAATTTTGCACCCATGAAAGAGTCACTAAAAGATAACACTATCATCATTGACAATGTAGAAATAGCCATGGTGGCCATAGATAGAGACCTGGATAAGTTTGAGGAAGCTTTTGTGAGCACACAAGAAGCTAAAATCCTTTGTAGTAATAATTCACCCAAGCCACAAGAAGAAGTACACATTGAAGATATAACAAATGAAAAAGAAGAAGAGAAGGAAACAGAAAAAGAAGAGCAAGAAAAAGAGGAAGAAAAGATGAAAAAGGAGAAAGAAAAAGAAGAGGAAAAATGAAATGAAACAATAGATAAGCCATCTATTGAAATGCTAAGCAAAGTAAAGCAAGAAGTGATGGATAGCACTCTTATCACTCCCTCAGTATCATTGTTGTCAAGCTTGACACCTGACACCACTAGTTTGGACTCATGGGGAGAAGAAGACCTGATCAAGTTTAGTGTCTTAGTTGTGGAGAAGGCCAAGGAGAAAAAGGTAATGAGGAATCCCCTGTTTGAAAAATTAGTAAATATCGTGAACAACTTGTTACCAGTAGATAAGAAAGTGTCCAAGGTACACTCTGTTGATGATGTAAGTGCAATTCTTTCGCAATTCAAGAGTAATTTCTCTAACTTGGAAGAATCAACATCATTATTTGTAGAGGAGAATTATATGAAGAAAATACTAAATGAGTTGGTCAGTAACTTCTCACTAGACCTTAGTTCACTCAAAGTTGGACAAGCAACTTTGAAAGTGTTGGAGAGTTTCCTGCAGGCCAGTACTGACTGTATGTTTGTCATTGATGACAACATATGGTAAGTAGCGTGCGTGGAAGACTTATGTAGTAAGCTTTCAGTATATGTAGCATGGACATGTTATCAACATGATATCATGGGCACAGAGGTTAACTATTAGTATAGTCAGTTATATAGTAGCATGTGTCAACAGTATCCCTAACAAAGTAATAGGTAGTGTTCCATGTATGGTTGTCCGTACAGTTATTGTTGTCATATTTTTACACACCTTTGGAGACCTAATTACTAGATGAGCTACTATACCCTAGTTTGCATTATTAAGTGATCTTGCTTAATATTTGCATTCATTTCATTTGCAAAGAACATGAAAGGGAAAGAGATAAATTTCTGCATCTAAGATTACATGTGCCAATATTTTGAATATGATGTACAGAAGAAGAAAGAACTAAAAAGGAAAATTATCTGAGCTCCAACATGTCATGAGTTTAGCCAATGCAAGAAACACATAAGTGAAAATACACATAATTAATGAAACATAGATGTAGGGGTACCAGACATTGCCTGGTAATGAGACTTGATCTTCAGTGTGCTCGGTGTGCTCCTATGATCCTAAACCTGTAGAGAGAGAAAAATAGAGGGATTAGATCCAATGGATCTAAGAAATGAATGGTGCCACAACATCTATAGCATGCATACGTGTACTCAACTATACACCTCTGGCACAGGCTGTGTGTTGGCACCTGAAAATTTAGGCCAAAATAGAACAAAATGTCAAGGAAGTATCATATATATTTTCATATTTTTCCTATGATAAAAAATTAAAATGATAAAGGAGCAAATGTATTTCGATTTGGTAAGCGGTTAATTATCTTTCCAAAAATGCATATTTAATTTTTAAATAAATAATTATTGAAAAAATATAATTAAGTAGGTTGAGCAAAAAAGGCGGCGAGAGGGAGTTGAACACTCGGCCTCTCGAGCCGACCTTTTTCCTACCTATCTACCCTCCTACCCCCTAACTAGTTAATCTATTTATTTTCTTCGAGAGGGTGAGGAGAAAGTATTTATTTATCTTTATTGTATGTGCAGGTGAGAGATTAAAATAACCTTTCACAGAGGGAGTTATCTATCTCTTAGTTATCTTTTGTAATAATGTGATTATTATGTTATTTTTTGTATTTACATATTTTCTAATTTTTAGGAAAAAGAATGGGGAGAGGGATTTGAACACTCGACCTCTCGACCTATTGCTTTTTCCTACCTAACTACCCAAATCTACCCCCCTTACCAACTACTCTACATTATTCTTCGATAGTATATGTGTGAATAAATATATAAACATAAGATAATCATATTTCCTTCAAAATAAATCATTAAAATAGATATTGTTTAATAGGGAGAATTTTTGCATGTTATAATCACTTATAATCATTCTTATCCCTAATTTGTGTTTTACCCTAAAAACTTAAAATATATGATGAGGTGAATTCATTTCTTGATATATATTTATTTGTTTGTATTTTGACCTAATTTCTTATCTCATTTTCATATCTTCACATGTAGCTTGAATTGTTTCACCTTGGTTATAGTTTAACATTAATATTTTTAGGTGAAAAGATTTTAGTGTCATTTTATGATCATGAAATTCTAATCATGTATAATTTGTAAGTTGATGTGTAATATTTTATTAGGGTTTGAGTGATCATTATGTTTCAAGTCTTTTATCTTAACTCTTACCTTTTTCTTTTACCTTAATTTTAGGGTGTTTGTATTTTCATTTACCACTTTTTAGTTGATCTTTTGTAGGTATGTTTTTAGGGTTACTTTTATAAAGTTAAATTTTTAGGGTGCCCTAATCATATCATTTTCATAATTGTATTATCATTCTATTTTTGAAATATTTTATTAGGGTGATTATTTTATCTTAATGTGTCAGCCCATTAGTGAATAGATTTTATTTTAGGGCTAAATCTATTTTGCATTGAGTAGGTTATACTCTTAAATAAGATCAATATGTTTTATTTTCAAAATAAAAGATAACTATGAACATATCATTTTAATTATCTCATTGTATAAACCTTTCATAACTTAATAATTTTTGTGACTTAAGTATGATTATATTTTTATTTTTATTTTTATGATACTTGTTTTCAAATAAGTATTAATAAATAATAAATAGTTTTATAAGAATAACACATTACATAATGTTTTTGTTATTATGATTAAGATGAACTAATATTGGTTATTTTGTGTGTGCAGGAAATTAAAGAATAAACTATTATGCACGACACTCATAAATTGTGAGGGAAATTTATCCCAAACCAACATTGTAATGATTTATTATACATATTTAGGGTTAGTTGCATGATTAGATTCTGTGAAAGGGCATTTCCTTTCACAGGAAACCATTGAAATTTATATTTATACCTACTAAATTGTAAAGGGAACACAGACAATTCTATCACGGCAAAAAAGATACCTTCTCACAGATTGAAACTTAATGTCTCAAGATCTCAGGGATGGATATCTGATAAGTACTTATACCTATTGATTTTATAGTTTTTTTTTATGTTTAGTCAGTTTCTTGGATTACTCCCTAAGCAGGGTATCCTATTATGCTTTCTATTTTATACATTATTTATGATCAATTTTTACAATTTGAATAATAGTAGCATAGTCTGGGAACCTATTACTGTTTCCTTTGGGCACTTAAGTTGAGTTAAAAATCTTAGGACCTATTGTATAAATTATTGTAATTTTTTTTTAAATAGTAGTTTGTAAGGTGATGGTCTCATTTTGCAGAAATGAGTTATCTTAAAACTGTCTCCGGATACTTATGGTATTGAATGTATTTGACTCTATTTTCAAATTTGTAGCTGGTACTAGTCTATCTGTTCTTTTGAAATTGTCATTTATTTCTTTTTGTGGGATATATTTCAAATCTGCTACTTATCTACAAAACATTAGATTAGGTTTAGCGTTAGTTCATAGCATTAGTTTAAATATCTAACTATCTGCCTATTAGGATATTCAGTTACATTATCTTCCAAGGATCAGTAACCTCTTTGGAAGGAATTTTGTTTACGCACATTGTTTGTGTAGTTAGATAGTATATTTAGTTTAGGCCTACCAGCCTTGGTTCGATTGAACCAGAATTGCAGAGGCATTTATTATGCCTATCAGTTGGCCTCAAAATGACCAGTGTTGTTGAGCACCAACACTGTGCTTAGGGCATGTGCATCAAAGAGGCTCTGGAAATAAATGATACCATTGTTTTTACTAGTATGTGTGTTCCATGTGCAGATACAGGTTACAACACCCATGATCAGTATTGAGTCTCCTAGTACCCTACACTAAATTGGTGAGGGTTGTTAGAAGCTCTATTCCCACAGAGTTTTTGGGAACCCTAACCATCACAAGGAGAGGCACTGAATCATGTAGGGGGCACTCAGTAAGTGGTAGTATCAGTGGGACACTCAAAGGGGCACAAAGATAAATGTAAGCACTGACAATAGAACACTGGCAGTTTTAGGGGATATACTTCATCATCAACATGTTAAAGGCACATAAAATCCATATTATTAGAGAAGGTACAACACATGGTGCTTCAAAGCTAAAACTCAATGCATTAATATTACAGCATAGATGTACTTCAAATCTGCATTATGAGAAATTGAAAAGAGCCTCAATATGTCAAGTGATAAACATTTGATACATGATAGTACACTAGATGAATACCATAGCTTGGTATTCAAATATGTAAGCATACAATAGAGATGGCACTACCAAAAGTATTCATGCAATAAAAAATAGGCAACAACAAAATGATCACCAAAGCATGATAGTATGCCTTATAGCTCTCGGGCTATATACAAGGATTAACAGTACTTCAAATCACAAATGTGTGGAATGCCATAAGGATAGAAAGAAAAATAAGAAATACCCTATTGAGTTCTCAGGCCACATTAAAGAAATAACCAGTAAATACAATCAGTATTGTGCCCTATTCAAACAAAGCAATAGTGTTATAGATTGCATGTGCCCTAGTTCTCACAATGCAAAGAATTCAAGCTAGCATATGCCATAAAATTATAGGCTGCCAGTACCCTTAATATAATGTCAAAGAAAGCATCATGACAAGTCACAGGTGGCAATACAATGCAAAATACCGAATGCCATCAAATTCAATAGTGCCCTACAAATTGCAAGTCCAATGCCCTAGTTTGCAGGTTATGAAATCCAATGCCAAAAAGAATAAACAATAGTGAATGCAATGATTCACCAACAGTGCCATTGTCATGCCCTCAAAAATACAAAGAGTGGTGAATCATATGCTCGGTGCCATAACAGAGAGATTAAACAAGGACAGTGCCCTAGCTCTCGGGTTGCATGCAATAGCAATACAACAATGCCATCATAGTCGCAAATCAATAAAAAGCATCATTTACAAAATCTCGATGACCTAGCCCATGGGACATGCAATCAATATGAATGGAGGATGCAAAGAATTCAAAACACATTGATGCCCTAACAAGATTTCATGGGCCCTCAATTCAGTAGCAAATTCATATTCATTGATGCCCTAGATTCATTTGCTCACGAGCTGTATAAATAGAGATGCCAATATCTTCAAAATGAATGCCAGGTCAAATCCAAATAACATGTTACAGCATGGTGCCCTATTTCTTCAAAAGTAAATAAATATGCAATGATGCCCTCAAAAATTAAGAGGGAGAGTTAACAAAAAGAAATTCACATCGAAATCTACTTCATTTCATGATGTCGGGATAGAGTTCACGGGCCATATTGAAAATAATAGAAAATACAGCAATCAAATTCATGATGCCCTCAAAAATATAGTAGCATCAAATCCACTATTATGCAAGATTATAGAGATACAATTATCAATGAAAATAAAAATTGCAGAGAAGCAGTGCTATCGAGATAATAGTGCTATGAGTGAAATCAAATAAGCTTACCTTCTACAATAATGCCACAAATAGGAGAAAGGGTTGTTGTTTCCTCAATTGAACTCAGAGATCTAGTACAGTAGAGTGCCAGTTGAAACAAAAGCTTGCCAAGTGCGGATCGAAGAAGCCTAGTTCTAGCAGCTTTCCTTTTGAGAAAGGGTTTTCAAATGTTTTATTATTTCAGTTCTCATTTTCTAGGGTTGAGTTTTGTTGTTTTTATTTTGAGCACCTTGAGATATGTGGGTTTTCTTTTATTAAGATGTAAATGTTTTTAGAATTTGTTTCCCCTTTTTCATATTGGGTTGAGACCTTTTTTTAAAATATATCAAAAGGCCACATATTTTAGCATAGGGGGGCCTATCTCTTTTAGCAATTATATGATAAGTGGAAATGTAAGAAGTGTACACATTTCAAATATTTTTTCCCCTATCTTTTGGGGTTGAGAACTATTTGTTAATGTAATTAAAATCCACATATTTTGATGTAGGGGTAGGAGCTATAATGTAAAATGTCATTGCAAATTGTCATTGTAAATTTTGACAAATGGCATTTTATAAGCCATTGTCAGAATTCTTTCAAAGCATGACTTAGTGGGTAGGGTCATTCTTTTGACCATCTATTTTTAGGGCCCCACTTTCCTTGCCCCCTAGAATCTTGGGAATCTGGCATACGAATTTGTGATGGCATTCATTGGCTTATTTGTAGTTATTTTCCATCTTTAGGAGGTGGTGGTCATGAATGCAGATGCAGATAGGTTTTTTTCTTTTTATACCTCTCACCTTTGGTGATTGAGGTGAGTTCTTCTTTCCCTCGTTCTTGGAGGTGAAAGTTTGTAGCTTTGGAGAAGCAAGCTATTCTTTGGCTCCCTTCAATTCAGTTTATAGCAATTTTTCCTTCTTTTCCTACAACTTGGCAATTTATTTTGATGGATTTGATGTCATGTATTGTGATTAAAAATTAGTCCTTTACTTGATATTTTGTTCATTTTGATGTTCACAAGCACTCTTATTTCTTAAAGTCTCAATCTGTGTGCATTTCAATGTATTTGGGTTTGTGGAAATCATTTTCCCTTCTCATCTACAACCAACACCTGGTTATTTCTACATGAAAAATTAGATTACGAAGGAGTTGTGATGCTCAAGTTATGTTTTGAATCATATTGTGAGTTTGTTTTCAGTTTGTAGATCTATCAAAGTTCGGTGAATCACCTTAGTTTTAGTTTTAGTTTCATGCACTCTCTCTCCCTTTTCCTTCAAAGTTTAGTTTAGATTTAGGTGATTCAAGGGGAAGTCAGCCCCTAATCCGGAGGTCTATTCTTTGATAGGTTACCCACAACCTGAGAATAGTCCCATGTTTCATGGGATTGCTAGGTTCTACACTTAGCCATACTCAGGTGCAATCCCCAATGGAAACACTTTTTGGCATGCCCAGTGGGACTACTTTGTTTCCTATCATTCACTAGGATTTTGGTGTGATCCTCAGTGCAATCAGCCTTTAAGAGGTAGTTTGTTTCAAGCACCACGGCGACTCTAAGAGAAATCTACTAGTTTAAGCAGTTCAAGTGTTGATAAATTTTAGAAAATATCTTTTACTAGCTCATTTGATGAGCAAGCATGTCAATACCTAATCCGTATTCTCCCTATCACCCCCCATATCATGAGAAACCTAGCCATGTTCCATCATTTGTGCCATATCAAGCTAGTCAAGTAGTAGCATATAGCCAAAATGGCTCACAAACAAGAAGTTACCAGCATGCACTACCATACCCTCCCACCCAGCATCAAGCATCCATCTAGTATTCCTATCAACCACCCTATGAAGATCACCATTACAATCCTCAGAATCAGCCCAATACAACTTCAGATTCAAACTTCATCTCCTCTATTTTGACAACTTTGTGGGAGGAGATGAGCTCTTTCATGAAGGACTATGTAGAGATGAGGTCTCAAAAAGAGGAGCTCTCAAGGCAGTATATGGAGATGGTGGCTCAAAAAGAAGAGATATCAAGGCAGCTACACTACCTGACAACAATTCATGAGCAGATCCTTGAAGAGAAGAACAACCTGATCTTGACACAAGAGAGGGTTTATAAGAGGAGTCTTGAGGATCATGAAGCATTCATAAAGAGCATCTACCAGATAGCTACAAAGAAGTAGGGGGACCTCTGAAAAGAGTTAGCAGAAAAAGATGAATTTCATGATCATGAGCAGGAGACACATGCCAAACAGATTCTAGAAAAAGATCAATTGATTAAGGATCTATTGGCATGAGTACCAAAGAAAGGGGATCAAGAAGTCACTGCTACCCCAATGCAATAAATCTCACCAGATCCACTAGAGGGAAATAGGAGCTTAATGCAGTCTTGGAGACTCTCATGGACTATGTATCCAGGTTACGAGATGCTAGCTTTTGTTAAAGAGGAGATCCAGAAGGAGATGCCTCATGTTGCTGAAGAGAACCTAGAAGCTTTGCAAGCTAGACAAGAGACCCACAAGGTACAAATCCCAAGCTTCTTGTCTAGTAAGTCCACAAGCACTCCTATTGAAATCCCAAGCTTTAGGATTTCTCCTTCAGTTTAGAATCTTAGTCAAAAGGAGCCTAATCTCCTTGCATGTTTGGAGCCTATTCATGAGCCTATCTCAAATTTCTAGCTACCTCATCCTATTCCTATAGAAGAGACACCTATGAGGTTTGACTTCCTGAATGATAGTGAGCCTGTCCTGTAGCAGATAAAGCCTTATGACCCAATTCCTGAAGAGCCCCCTTCACCTCATAGCATTTCAATAAACCAGGAAGAGAATGAATTTTATCCTTTGGATGTACTTTTTCATGATGAAGATGAGGAACAGGTAAATATGTTGCATGAAGATGGATTAGAGCAACCAGATAGGGATAAGAAAAAAAGTGAAGAAGGTGAGAGCCTAACTGATTTATTTGAGGAAGTTCCTTCTTACATTGAGCAAAATGAAGTAGTGCAGGACTTACTAGTTGAGCTCTCCGATTATGATAAGAAAGATGATATAGTTGTTGCTAACTTAGGATAGCAAGAAGATTTTGACTCTATGATAAATGTTTTCTGGTCAGCTTTTGTTTGTGTTCCTCATCTTCCTAAAATAGATAATAACATGTGTGTCCCTAAGGGAGACCTTTCATTTCAAGAGACTAATGTTGTACCAGTAATAGAATCTGAGCTTGTCTATAATAAAGTGGTGGATGAATCTCAGGATTAATGTTCCTTAGATCATGAAGAAAGGCTAGTGATTGTTAAGAAGATGATGTAGTTTGATAGTTTTGATGAGCTGTTGGTTGTTCCAACTGATGAAGAGGATAATCCTCTAACTGCAGAAGAAGAAATTTTGTGGCAGATTATCATGGAGGGGCAAAGTTTTGATCAACATGCTGAAGATGTTTGTAAGATGCATACTGAGTAGCAAGAGAGGTTTGGTTTTATACTCTCCAGGGGGTGTCCTATCAGATACCTGGCTCAGGTGGGGTCAAGCAAGGCATCTATACTTAATGATTTGATGGAGGGTGATGTCAAGAGTCCACTCACTAGTGACAAGGAGCTTATTCAGCCTTATCAAGCTCCCTGGGAGGACAACACCTATGATCTAAACAAGGTGAGTTGTCTGGACTATAAATCTCAAGAGATGATATGCCAAACAGTTCAGTACATTTTTGTGTTCCATGTTCTCTTTGCTAGCATCAAATATGAAAAGTATAATATTTTGAGGAGAATGGGAAGCTATTTTAACAATCTAGTTAATGGATTTGTTTAACCAGTTCACTAAGATAGGTTAGAGTAGGGTAGGGTAGAAGATTTGTTGCTTGTTTCCCCTAAGTGCCTAGAACAAGCTTGTTTCTAGTTCAGTTTTTAGTTTTTTTTGTTAGTAATAAGCCTAAGTAGTTTTATAGGTAGTCAAGTCCAGTTTGGCTGAAGGGAAGGAGGTTGATTTGGTGGGGAGCCAAGTTTAGTTTTCAAGCTTAAGCACTCTATTGCCCAATGGATCTATCAGGCAGCTGATCAAGATGCTTAGCAGGAAAGCACTCCATAGAGGTCACCAGAATCTTGTCATATTTTTACACACCTTTGGAGACCTAATTACTAGATGAGCTACTGTACCCTAGTTTGCATTATTAAGTGATCTTGCTTAATATTTGCATTCATTTCATTTGCAAAGTACATGAAAGGGAAAGAGATAAATTTTTGCATCTAAGAATACATGTGCCAATATTCTAAATATGCTGTACAGAAGGAGAAAGAACTGAAAAGGAAAATTATCTGAGCTCACACATGTCATGAGCATAGCCAATGCAAGAATTGCATAAGTAAGTGCAAATACACATAATTAATGAAGCATAGATGCAGGGGTGCCAGACATTTCCTAGTAATGAGACTTGATCTTTAGTGTGCACAGTGTGCTACTGTGATCCTGAACCTGTAGAGAGAGAAAAATAGAGGGGTTAGATCCAATGGATCTAAGCAATGAATGGTGCCACAACATCTACAACATGCATATGTGTACTCAGCTATACACCTCTGGCACGGGCTGTGCTCAGAGCATGTGCATCAAAGAGGCTTTGGAAATAAATGATACCATTATTTTTACTAATATGCTTGTTCCATGTGCAGATACAGGTTACAACACCCATGATTAGTATTGAGTCTCCTAGTACCCTACACTGAACTAGTGAGGGTTGTTAGAAGCTCTATTCCCACAGAGTTTTTGGGAACCCTAACCATCTCAAGGAGAGGCACTGAATCATGTAGGGGGCACTCAGTAAGTGGCAGTATCAGTGGGACACTCAAAGGGGCACAAATATAAATGCAAGCACTAACAACAAAACACTAGCAATTTTAGGGGATATACTTCATCATCAGCATGTTAAAGGCACATAAAATCCATATGATCAGAGAAGGTACAACACATGGTGCTTCAAAGCTAAAACTCAATGCATTAATATATTACAGCATAGATGTACTTCAAATCTGCATTATGAAAAATTGAAAAGGGACTCAATATGTCAAGTGTTAAAAATTTGATACATGATAGTACACTAGAGGAATACCATAGCTTGGTATTCAAATATGTAAGCATACAATAGAGATGGAACCACCACAAGTATTCATGCAACAAAAAATAGGCAACAACAAAATGATCACCAAAGCATGATAGTATGCCTTATAGCTCTCAGGCTATGTACAAGGAATAATAGTACTTCAAATCACAAATGTGTGGAGTGCCATAAGGATAGAAAGAATAGTAAGAAATACCCTATTGAGTTCTTGGGCCGCATTAAAGAAATAACTAGTAAATACAATTGGTATCGTGCCCTGTTCAAATAAAGCAATAGTGCTATAGATTGCACATGCCCTAGTTCTCACAGTGCAAAGAATTCAAGCTAGCATATGCCATAAAATTACAGGCCACCAGTACCCTTAATATAATGTCAAAGAAAGCATCATGACAATTCATAGGTGGCAATACAATGCAAAATACCGAATGCCATCAAATTCAATAGTGCCCTACAAATTGCAAGTCCAACACCATAGTTTGCAGGTTATGAAATCCAATGCCAAAAAGAATAAACAATAGTGAATGTAGTGATTCACTGACAGTGCCATTATTGTGCCCTCAAAAATATAAAGAGTGCTGAATCATATGCTTGGAACCATAACAAAGAGTATTAAATAGGGATAGTGCCCTAGCTCTCAGGTTGCATGCAATAGCAATAAAACAATGCCATCTTAGCCGCAAATCAATAACAAGAAACAAATACAAAATCTTGGTACCCTAGCCTGCAGGACATGCAATCAATATGAATGGAGGATGTAGAGAATTCAAAACACATTGATACCCTAACAAGATTTCACGGGCCCTCAATTCAGCAGCAAATTCATACTCATTGATGCCCTAGATTCATTTGCTCATGGGCTGTATAAATAGAGATGCCAATATTTTCAAAATGAATGCCAAGTCAAATGCAAATAACATGTTATAGCATGGTGCCCTATTTCTTCAAAATTAAATACATATACAATGATGCCCTCGAAAATCAAGAGGGAGAGTTAATGAAAAGAAATTCACATCAAAATCTACTTCATTTCATGATTCCAAGACAGAGTTCATGGTCCATATTGAAAATAATAGAAAATATAGCAATCAAATTCATGATGCCCTCAAAAATATAGTAGCATTAAATTCACTATTATGCAAGATTATAGAGATACAATTATCAATGAAAATACAAATTGCAGAGAAATAGTGCTATCGAGATAACAGTGCTATGACTGAAATCAAATAAGCCTACCTTCTGCAATAATGCCACGAATAGGAGAAAGGGTTGTTGTTTCCTCAATCAAACTCAGAGATCCAGTTTAGTAGAGTGCTAGTTGAAACAAAAGTTTGAAAAGTGCGGATCGAATAAGCCTAGTGCTAGCAGCTTTCCTTTTGAGAAAGGGTTTTCAAATGTTTTATTATTTTAGTTCTCATTTTCTAGGGTTGAGTTCCATTGTTTTTATTTTGAGCACCTTCAGATATGTGGGTTTCCTTTTATTAAGATGTACATGTTTTTAGAATTTGTTTCCCCTTTTTCATATTGGGTTGAGACATTTTTTAAAAATATATCAAAAGAACACATATTTTAGCATAGGGGGGCCTATCTCTTTTAGCAATTATATGATAAGTGGATGTGTAAGAAGTGTACACATTTCAAATATGTTTTCCCCTATCTTTTGGGGTTGAGAACTATTTGTTAATGTAATTAAAATCCACATATTTTGATGTAGGGGTAGGAGCTCTAATGCAAAAAGTCATTGCAAATTGTCATTGTAAATTCCAACAAATGGCATTTTATAAGCCATTGTCAGAATTCTTTCAAAGCATGACTTAGTGGGTAGGGTCATTCTTTTGACCATCTATTTTTAGGGCCCCACTTTCCTTGCCCCTCTAGAATCTTGGGAATCTGGCATATGAATTTCTGATGGCATTCATGGGCCTATTTGTAGTTATTGTCCATCTTTAGGAGGTTGTGGTCATGAATGCAGATGCAGATAGGTTTTTTTCTTTTTATACCTCTCACCTTTGGTGATTGAGGTGAGTTCTTCTTTCCCTCGTTCTTGGAGGTGAAAGTTTGTAGCTCTAGAGAAGCAAGCTATTCTTTGGCTCCCTTAAATTCAGTTTATAGCAATTTTTCCTTCTTTTCCTACAGCTTGGCAAGTTATTTTGATGGATTTGATGTCATGTATTGTGATTAAAAATTAGTCCTTTACTTGATATTTTGTTCATTTTGATGTTCACAAGCACTCTTATTTCTTAAAGTCTCAATCTATGTGCATGTCAATGTATTTGGGTTTGTGGAAATCATTTTCCCTTCTCATCTACAACTAGCACCTAGTTATTTCTATGGGAAAAATCAGATTAGGAAGGAGTTGTGATGCTCAGGTTATGTTCGGAATCATATTGTGAGTTTGTTTTCAGTTTGTGGATCTATCAAAGTTTGGTGAATTGCCTTAGTTTTAGTTTCAGTTTCATGTACTCTCTCTCCCTTTTCCTTCAAAGTTTAGTTTAGTTTCAAGTGATTCAAGGGGAAGCTGGCCCCTAATCCAGAGGTCTATTCTCTAATAGGTTACCCACAACCTAAGAATAGTTCCATGTTTCACAAGATTGCTAGGTTCTACACTTAGCCATACTCGAGTGCAATCCCCAGTGACAACAGTTATCATGGAGTTGTGCGTGCTTGGATATATGATGAAGACATGTTAATGGTGTTTCATTCATGGACGCAGAGTCTGATGATCAGTTGAAGTGAAGTTATGCAGTCACTATTCACCAGTAGCAATTTCCTGTGTTTGTTTAGAAGAGTCGACAAAGATTATTTTGGTTCTGGAGTTTCTCTTATCATTTTAGTATGCACCCTTGGATTTAATCTTGGAGAAGAGTTAGTGATGTTTAGTTAAGAGTGCATGAATTAATTAAGCTTGAGGAGAAAGATATAGTTATTTTGGTAGAGCTGATAGTGTGTAGCGTGCGTCTACAATTATCTTATTGGACAGGTCCCAAAATGTGTTGCATGCTTAGTAGAGCTGACTAAATTATTATTGGAGTTTATTATGGCTTCTCTAATATGATTTCAAGGTGGTTCTAATAGGCCAACTTGATTATATCATTTAGAGGAAAGATATTTATAGGCAGTCATTTGTGATTGCTTGAGTGTGGTTCATGGTTGACAGAAAGAGCAGAGCAGAGTGTGTGAAGTGTTCAGCCATTAGAAGAAGTTCTATGTGACCAAGTAAAGTATTAGTGCTATATATTGGAATTGATCCAGATAGTAGGTCAAAGGGAAGTTCATCAAGATCCAGATATAGTGTGTATCTATTAAATAAAAGGTTGTAGCCTTCACCCCTTTGAGCAGTGTGCTCTCAGATAGTGCATCCTCTCCTCTAATAGGGACTATTGTAAAAGACTCCTAATAGGGTCCGACCCTTGACCAGGTCTACTATACTAAATATATTGTAAAGAAACTCCTAACATGGTTAAGGATCTTCTAACAAGGATCATAATACACTAGTGCAAAATATTAGTGGGTGTCAATTCCCACCGGGGTTTTTACCTATTTGGGTTTCCCCGTAACCAAAATATTGGTGTTGTGTTCAAGTGTTCTTTCATTGTGTTTATGCTTTATGTTTAAGAATACTTAATTGGATAAATAATTGAAACTCGTAGATAACTATTTCACCCCCCTTCCTCTCAGTTATCTCTTGGGACTATTCCTAACAGAAAGAGTTTGCACCAAAAGGAAGGAAAATTATTGCTGACTTTATGAATCAAGATAAGTTAACAGCTAATCACTACAAGAAGATTAAAGAAGCAGAGGCTATGATTGAAAAAGAGACGAAGTTAGTAGAAGATCCCTCTACTGATGTAAACATGTGTAACAATGTATATTAGGGACAGATTGACAAAATTGAGAAGGTGGAAAAGGAGATGTCAAAGATAAGGGCTAGGAAGACTTAGCTTAGAAATGCTCTTGCGCCCTCCCTAGATGTGTTGAATCAAAATATCAAGGAGATCAATGCCACCATGGTGATATATGATCAAGGTCCTAGTTCAGATTTTGAGAAGATGGAGAAACTACATTATGCCTTATGTGCCCATCTTCAAACAATCAATGCATTGATTGGATTTTGGAAGCAAGAGATCTGAAATTTACAAATTGCATACCTAGATGTACTTTCAATGTAAGTACTTGTACAGATTCAATTTTGTAACACCTTTGTCATTAATGTCAAAGGGGGAGTGTGCATAGAATATGGAGCTATAGCTATGTAAAGAAAATGTATAGTAAGAAGATATAAGGGAGATATAAGATAGAGTATGATTAAGTGTTTTTTGTATTAAGGGATAGTTAGTAACTTTTCCATATTCCTTTGTTGCCATCAATGACAAAGGGGGAGATTTTTGGCAAGTTTACTATACTAGTATATATGACTTAATATAGTGTTTCCATTATGGCAACAAAGTCATATAGTATTTTGGAGTCAGCGCGCTTGATGAGAAGATCAAAAATTGGCTAAGTGTAGAAGACTAGACAGTTAGCAGAGCACCAGTAGTTTATAGCATCAGTGCACATGTGTATGACTGAGTTATGGTATGTGCCCTAGAAGATAAGATGGTAAGAGTGTGTTCATGCTTATTCTATGAGTGCATGATCAAATATGCAAGTATGACAAAGTTATAGATAGTTGAAGTTACACAGCCAGTGAATGCCAGAACATAACAGAGTATGCAGCCGACTGATGGAAATTTGATTAGTGACTATGTTATTGGTTTGTAAAGGCTATGTGCATATTGTCATTAGGTTGTAGACATATAATTATGTTTGTTTGTAAACATTCTTGAGCCAATTCAATTGGAAGTGTTGTATGTAATCGGTTAAAGGGTCGACCTAGTTAATTGTTTTGTATGCACATATAAATATTAGATGCGCCCTTGTAATTAGTGATGGAAGTTGATAGAGATTTGAAATAAGTAGAGAATAAGTATGGGAAGATTTATTAAGATGTATAAGAGCTTTTCAAGATGTCAAAGCATCAGCGCATCGAAGGAACTGATCAGACAAGAAATGTCACAGTGCCAGTTCATCCAGCAGATATAGTCTGTATCTGAGATCAAAAGGTTGTAGCCTTCACCACTTGAGCAGTTTTCTCTAGGATAGTGTGTCCACACCCCTAACAAGGTTATTGTAAAAGATTCCTAACAAGGTCCGACCCTTGACCAGGTCACTGTACTAAATACATTGTAAAGAAACTCCTAACAGGGTTAAGGATTTTCTAACAAGGATCATAAAACACTAGTACATATTATTAGTGGTTGTCAATTCTCACCCAGGTTTTTACCTATTTAGGTTACCACGTAACCACATTGGTGTTATGTGTTGAGTTCATGTTTCTTATTTATCTTGATGTTCATTTCAGTACTTAAGAATTCAAGTTAAGAATTAAAGCAAAAGATTAAATTAAGTGAACACTAATTCATCCCCCCCTCTCAGTGTTCCCATTCCTAACAACTTCATAGTTTGAACCCTTTGAAAAGTCTTCAAAAATAATATTAAAAAGAGAACTTGATGAGAAAATATTTAAGCAACTAAAGGAGATAGTTGCACAAGATAGAATGACCCTCAATAATCAAATACAAGGCATCATTAAGGCTATCATTAAGGGAACCAGTATATATAAATCATGCTTGCATATGGATAAATTTGTAACAAGTTTAGAGGATAAAATAAAGAATTATGAAAATCAACTAGAGAAAATTGCTCAATTATTAAATCCTATACAAACCTCCATGTTTCTGTAGAAAGTCAACTTATTCTCTTTCTTGACAAAATGATGGTTTTTGAGAAGGAAAATAAAAAAATGATTGGAAAAGTGAATGAGATGAGAGAATTCATTGGTCCCAAAATCCACACACTTTTTTGTGCCTTGAAGGAAGCTCAAAAGGAAATTGTAGTGTCTGAGCCTACTGATTTTATGAAGGAAGAGGACCATTCCATATAACTTAATGCACACATATGTATTTTAATGATCTTGAGACAAGGATGTGAAACATATTTACAAATTTTGAAGACCATCTATGCAAAAAAAATTCTATTAATGTAAGTAAGAAATTTTTGCTTGTACATAAACAACCTTTATATTGCTTTTTGAGTTTTTGGAGAAAAGTTTTGAATAAATATATTGGCATATTAGCTACTCCAGTTTCTATTGATGTCAAAGAGGGAGGATGCAATTCAAATTTTTTAGATTATGTATGAATATACATCTAAGGGGGAGTTAGAAAGAATAAGAAAAAACTATATTTTTGAATAGTTATTTTTTAAATGAGACACTTAAAAACAAATTTTCACTAAGTGTTTCCATTGATGCCAAAGGGGGAGATTGTTGGCAAGATGGAAAGAGACACAACCAAATAGTTATAGTGTTGTAATCTATGGAAACAAAATCATGAATATTGTAACCTATGGAAACAAAATCATGAATACATGTCATTCCCACATCTACAATCAATGACAAGATCAGATCAAGAGATAACATAGTGTATGGATAAGTGTAGGAAATAGGGTATATAGAGAAGAATTTTTTTGGATCTGCGAAAGCTACCAATTAAGTATTATTGGGTGTGGAGATAGGGAAAGTATACACAAGGATTTACTAATGATAGTCCAAAATCTTCAATGGAATACATGATTGAGAATCTTATTGTGCAATTCAACAAGATTTTTTTAATTGTCAAAGCATAGTCAAGATAGTTAAGCCAATATGTGAAGAGGTAAATGAGTGATTACCTCTAATTGATTTTAGATTAGAACTTTATTTTACGTAGTCCAGAATGGAAAACTGATTACATTTCCAATGAAAATTTTTATGCCAACCTATCAATTAGAATTATGGATTGCAAAAGTATAAAATTGATGAAGGAAATTAAGTAAGTATGGTGGGATGATATTTCAGTATTCTTAAATTATAGTTTGGGTGTGACAACAAGTTTCTGCATAAAGGTATCATATCTGAGGCAGTTTTTATTACATAGTAGAGTCTTGGTGGAGTTAGTGAATTCAAGGTATCAAATCTATGATTGTAATTACATGGAACTATAATCCAGCATAATTAGATGTTGTACATGTTATTTCATTGTGTTTATATAATAGATTTGTGTATGCAAGTCAATGTGACTTCCTTAGGGTGGATGCCCAGGGCTGAATTAAGCAGTGAACTCTAGGTAGTGTCCCTGAATGCAAGTGTATTCCTTTTATTTTAATAAGGTATACTTCTAATGAGGTATTAGTCTTATTGTGGGTATTATCCCAACCATGGTTTTCACTCTATTTAGGTTTCTACGATAAAATTTAATGTGTTATGGTTGTGATGCTTTCTACTTCATTCTCTTGCAATTTATTTTTAGTTAGAATTTAAGGATATTTGTTAAGTGACACAAAAAAGTTAAAAGTTATTAGAATAAGGTTACCCCACAATAGTGGGTTACATGTTTTTAGACATGCTGATTTTTGCTGAAATAACACATTTTTAATAAAATATGATGATTTAAGCCTTGAGAGGTGCCATTTGAAGGAATTAATTACAAATGGTTAGCTCAAAACATCTTAGATTAAAAAAAAATTGATATAACATCTATACTCCTCATTCATACCTACAATGGAGTCTCCTTCGCACCTATTAAAATATTGACAAAAAATCACTTTAACTTTATGTTTTGGAAGATCATTTGAATGAATCCATTTGAAAAATCTATCTATGTAGTATGATGCTATTTGGAACAAGCTTTCTAATGAATATAATTTTAATACATATTGATTTCATTATCACTTTTAATTATTACTTTTACTAAACATAGGTTACTTGGTCATTCAACAACCTGTCTCTTTAAGACTTCAGAAAAAATAGTAAATTACAAAAAAAAATTTATCAAAAATATGTAGGAAAAGAGTATTTGTGTTAACTTTCTATTAAAAAAGAAAAAGAAAAAATGAATTTCGATATACACAGATCAAGTTAGAGTGATCTTATGTCTAAATTACAGTTACTATCACTTTAGAACATAATAAACTATGAAATATTAACCCAAACTGAATGAAACCAATTGCATCCTTTAGATATTGAAGTTACAAATATATTCTCAAAAGAATTACATCATTATCATATTTTAATAAAAAGTTATGCTGATCCAAGTGATAGTAACTTCTTAAAAACATAGTTTTTTCACACAAACCACTTTTCGAAGAAGGAAAAATGAATTTTAATGAATTTTAATTTTAAAAAAAATATATTTAGAAACTAGAAATAAAATTCTAAAATACTCTAATTTACATCATCTTCAAATTCCTAATAGTTTTGCGGCAACAGGTGTTCGAAAGTGAAGTTTTTTCTAAGAATGTTGATCTCTATGTCAAAGTTGGCGAAAAAGTGGGACACACTATTGTAGGACCACCCAATAGTGATTCACCCCTGCACCCTCTTAGTTTTCCCTCTTTCCAACATATCTAAAATTGGGACATATATGTCAATCTCTAAAATAATGTATAAGAATTATTTCTGTATTGCATCTATTGGGAGTTGAATCCATCTCTAGAATTACTAGAAAACCATGCAATTCATTTAGATGGATGATAGTATCCTCTCAAATAACCAAGATAATTGGTGATATATTTTCCTTATTTCTTAAAATATCTTGATCTACTTAACACATAAAATGAAAGTAAATTACTAATTTTTATGATTTTTTCATTGTATATTTATCTTGGTTATTTGGTGTGATAGCATTTAAGGTATCCTAGTAAATTTTGTAGTATTATAGATTATCCTAATGATTATTTAAATGCATGATACATTTTTTAAGATAAAATATTTTAGAAATATGCAAAATCTTCTAAAACCAAAGAGAGAGTATGGGATTATATAGAATAGATGCAATGCCATTTCCAAAAAATGATTAGGAGCTAATAGAATGATTGATTGAGATAATAAAAGATTATTAATTGAATGACTTAGTAATTGATTGGGAGATAAGGGTAGAGGAAAACTAGTAAGAGGGATTAATGGTTTAGCTAGCGGTAGAGACAACTCTTAATCATGAGAAAAAATAGAGCCAAAATGGCTAGAAAATATAATAACTATGTATCCTTGAAGGATGACATGGTTTCCCCTTTTAAGGCCTTGGTCCCTATTTTTTCCAAGTTTTTTCACATTGAAATATTACCATATTATATTTTAAGAAACCTTAAAATTAAATGCAATCACTTGGTCAATCTTATGCTCTCTCAAGAAACCTTGAAAGATAAATTTAGGTATAGGCCAAGTTAGGTCATGCATAATCACTTGAAACAAGCTTTTGGGGTGAAAAGGGGGATGAGGGGATAATATATGTTATGGGAAGAACCATAAAAAACTATAATATTTAGAGAGGATAAAATCAAAGCCTTCATGAGTCATGAGCTATATCATCATATTATCTCTAGATAATAATGTTAGACCATGTAATTTGGAGTGCTTATAGAATATAGATATACCGAAATTAAATATGGGATATTTGGAAATGAAATATATATGAAATGATATTGTGTACCTTGGATATAGAAACATAAATTGGTTTTATTATTATAAAGATATAATTCCTAGAAGAAAATATTGGATAAATTAGAAATAGGAAACTATGACAAATAACCTCTATGAAATCTAAACCTATAGAAAGGGATGGATTAATTGTAAATGGGTAGACTTGAAACTCGTAGAAAGAACTTTACCTTCTGGAGTATGCTTGGACAATGACAAATTGGAGCTTCTATGCTTGATTATTTTTCTCTCTTGTTTGTGCCTACAAATGAAAATCTCGGTGCTACTAAGAAGCATGATTGACACTTAACATGGAAATTAAAAACATTTGACACTTCTTGTATTTTAGTCAATCCTCATTAATTAATTAAATGATATTTGTGATTAGTGGGAAAACATACTGATCAAATTATGCAATGGATGTGTAAGTACTTGATGATTACGCAATGAAATGATCTAATGAATGCTTGAGGCTTGATGGAACACAAGAATTAAAATTAATGCTTTAGTAATGTATATCACATGAAAGAGTTAGGATTTAGTGTTTATTCAAAATCTAAAGTAATTCTTGTAATGGATGCAAATACAAAATGATCATAATGTATTTTAGTGCAAAAGTGAAAATGATTGCTTAATAAATAAAATGATCTCAGGGTGACGAAAAAAAAAGAGCTCCATCATGCATGACAATAGGTAAACATGGGGCAAAAGTACTTTTGAATTTACAATTACGATGGTCAAGACTAGAAAGTCATCCTTGAGCTAGATCAAGATTGCCATGACAATTTTAAATGACAAACAAAAATTACAAATGTAAAATTTCTTAAAGTATAAAGATGAAGTACTAATGTAAAATTTTAGATTGATCTAAACTATATAATAACCTAATAGAATTTAATAATTTTTTTATCAAATTAATCAAAATTATATATTAAAATAATTATTTTAAAGATTTAAGTATAATAGTATAACATAATAAAATCTTATAAGAATATATACTTTCACCCTTACCCCACATATTTTTTATTAGGATAAATTTTTTAAGATGTTTGAATTCCATTTAAAGGCCTACAAATTTTCTAGGATGCTGCCTTTCTTTTGCTAAAATGTTTTGTTTTTTTAAATTTCTAAATCATCAAAAATTAAGAAGGATCTAAGTATCTTACAATTTATATATTCTAGATAGTATAAACTTGTTTCAAACAAATAGCTCACATGTCACTTTGTTTTACTGTATTATGAAATTATCTTCCCATCCATTTTGAAAAACTTTCACAATGGAGTTGAACAAATTATTGGAATGCCTTACAGACTATTCTAATCTTCAAAAACCCTTAATCAAATCCACCACACTTTCCGCAATTTTAGTAAGAGAAGATTTTGTTTTCTTTCTAAAAGACAATGGTTGCCCACTTTGACAACAACTTTCCATTGAAGGAGAACAAAAAAACAAATTAGCACGATTGAACTTGTTACTTGATTACATTTAATTAAGGCCCATACATTTAGACACATACTCAATTACCTGGTTGAAATATAAATACTCCTATTGTTATATTATTCTTATGTACCATTACACAAAATTTTATGCCATCATCAACAAGCAACACTTTAAATTCATATGATTCAGTTTACTCAAGTCATTTCAGATACCTTTTCAGATGGAAAAAATATGAGATGTAGACCTTTTTAATTTAACTTCTACTCTACTTTTGACTCAAAATTTCATTCAAAATATGACTATAGGGATAAAAAAAAGTAGCATCGTGCTACACTAACATATAGATTAAAGGCTAAATTATCAGCACAGACTCTTTAAAAGATTTTTTGAAATCATAGATGTTTAAATTAATAAAAAAAATTAAATAAATAATTTCATCACACAATGATCTATAATTAAAATAAGAGGAAAGTGATGATCTATAATTAAAATAAGAGGAAAGTAATGAATTGGATTGTAGAAAAAATCTTCTTTTTTTTTTTTTTGGTTGATAAAGGCCGAAGCCGAAGTTTTCTATTGAAATATGTAGAAAAATTAACCATGTAAATATACATATTTTGTCTACTTCTAAAACCAGTCCAATGTTCATGTATGGAGAATAAATATGTCTAGAGCAACAGAGCTCTTCTTCTTGAAAATTAGCAAAATCTAAAAGTCCATTTTAACCAGTACTGCATCGGATTCAAAATGCAAAATGCAAAATTCAACTGGAACCTGGGATTCATCACCCCAAACCTATATGGAAGGTGATGTTGTATCTTTCTCTGAGCTCTAAGAGTTTTCTTCATCCATTCTGGTCAACTCCTGCAATCATCTTAATGGGGGTATCCATCAGAAACACTAAACTAACCTCCTCTGTGATGGCATTGGCTATTTGAAATAATAGCGTAAAAGCCAAGTGAAATCCCTGTAAAGAAAAAGGATAGTCGATTCCCCCAAAAGGTATAAAGGTTGCCATAAATGTGAACCTATCCAGGCTTTATCTACATACCCCATACCACAGTTGAAACGCCTTGAGGAAAATAGCCAAAAAGTACCCTCAAATATGAATCCATGATTTTCACAATCCAGATGAATATATGCGTGTACATTGCCATGTTGTGGAGTGATCACATCCCAGAATATTAGTTGGAAAATGTTACTTGTCTTGTTAAAACTTTGACAACTCTCCATCCCATTGAACTAATCTGACTACTAGATTTAGAGCTGACTGAAAGGATGGAAGAAGACCGCCGCCAGATTTTTGTCTAAAAAAGCCAGCCCTTCCTAACATACTTGCTTCATTCAAGATGACGAGATGTTTTTGAAGGTGAGGTGAGATTGTTGATCAAGAAACTTGTCCAACTTGAAAAGATTACACAGTCAATGTGACTGATTTTGTAAGATTGTACTTTGCAAGTTAAATTTGATGGATTTCTTGAGGCTGCCAACCGTTGGAAATTGATCTGATGTGGATGTCATTTGCTACCTAATTTGCCAACTCATCAGCTTTACCATTGCCTTCACGGTAAATGTGGTTGGTCGTTGAGGATTCAAATTTTGAAATTAAACTTAATATGTTTTCTAAGAAGGATTGAAGTTTCCAGTTAGTTATGAACCCTGTCCTAATTGCATTTATGACTATCATTGAATCTCCTTCTATCTCAACTTTGTTGAGATTTAATTCTCTGGCTAATACCAAACTGTGATAAAGAGCTTTGATCTTCACCGCATTATTAGTATCTGGTTCTAATGGCAAAGATAGTTGAGCAATGATTTGACCCTCTGAGGAATGGATTATGCACCCAACACCAGATGGACCCGGGTTACCTTTTCATGCCCCATCAAAATTTAATTTTACCCAACCTAAAGAAGGAGATTTCCAAACACACTCCAGCCTATGAAGAGAGTTACTTTTGTAGCCTTGTCCTATGGAACTAGGAGTTTTCAATCCATGCACAATTTTTTAACATCGTATCATCCCAACTGGTATAGAATTTATGGATGGCTGAATATGTTTGATTCCTAGAATTCATTATCTCCACTATAGCTGCCTCATTTCCATTCAATAATTTCCCCAAATCCATTGATTTGTCTTGGAACAATCTCCTGTTCCTTTCCTTCTAGATTTCCCATAAGAGAATTGAAGGAGAGATGGTCCATAGGTTACCACATAAACTCTCTTTGAAGAGAGAGGGCCAAGCAATAAGGTGTGATTGAAGGTCTTGTAGAGAAGTCGATTGCCAATTCAATTTTGAATATAACCAATCCCAACATTCTGAGTCAAAAGGATAGGAGAGTAACAAATGATTGAGAGTCTCTTCATGATTATGGCATAAGGATCATCTTGATGGCCCAAGGAACCCCATTTTTATAAATTTTTTTGTAGTCAGGATGCGACCCTGGGATGCTGCCCATAGAAATACTTGAGCTTTGGGTAGGCACATTTTGTTCCAGCAAAGGTGAAATGGAATTGAAGAAGATACTTGTGAGTGCTATGATAATAATTTATAACCTTCCTTCACCTTATAACTACCATCCTTTGATCTTGTCCAAATTATCTTGTCATTGCCACTTTTTAAAAGAAAACTCTATTTTGGATAATGGATTTTAGCAGATTTAATTCTTGGATATTGGCCCCAATACTTGTGAAGTCCCTCCATTTCCAAGACCCATCCTCTTGTGAAGATTGAGAAGGAATGATATAATCTTTAAGCATTGATCCCCATGCCAACTGACTCAGCTGCATGACCCGTTGAAGACCTAGAACTGAATGGAGACTTTGAAAACCTCCCCACGAGTCTTCCCAAAATCTAGCTAGATTTCCACTTCTAACATTCCAAGAGAGATTGGAATCAACCACATGTCTAGATTTCAAAATGAAATTCCAAATTCTAGAGCCTCTTGGAGGGTTTTTGATCCTAAAAGCTTCATGACTCCCCTCTGGACCCAGGTATTTACCCCTGAGGATCCTGACCCATTTGCAATCCTTGTTCTTAATCAACTTCTAATATAATTTTGCCCCCAATGATGTATTCTACCATAATTGATTCTTGATCCCTGTACCCCCTACTAAAATTGGTTTATAGATATTCTCCCATGAGATTAGTTTGAATTTTCTATTTTGATCATTTCCATGCCAAAAGAAATTCCTCAACTTTTTCACTATGTCCATGTATCCAGTTGATGATAGAGATAGATAGGAGAGAAGGTATATGGGAATAGCTAAGAGTGTGGCTTTAATCATCACTATCCTTCCTGCCCATGATGCTTCCTTGACTAATCTGTAACCAAAAAGAAGATTGTCATCTGCAAATTGCTGGTGTGTGATAGGAGGAATTGAAGATGTGACTGAGATTCCTTTGATGCTCCACTGATTTTGGAGACTAATGATGCTGCGTCCTAAAGCTTCTGCCATAATAATGTACAAGAAGGGAGAGAGGGGATCTCCTTGCCTTATACCATTGGAACCACCAAAGAAACCTTGAGGAGATCCATTGATCAGAATGGAGTATTTTGGAGTTGATATGCAATAAAATATTAGATTAATCCAAGATTTGGAGAAGCCAAAACTTTTCATGCACTTGGACAAAAACCTCTAGTTCACTTTATCATATGCCTTCTTGATATCTAGTTTAATGATCACGCTGGGTTTTTTTGAGTGTTGGATGGAATGAATTGCCTCTTGTGCAATAATTATGCCATCAAAAATGGATCTGCTGGGAACAAAACCTGTTTGTTCCTCTCCAATAATCTTGTCTAGAATTACCTTTAATCTATTTGCCAGTGCCTTAGATAGGATCTTATATATATAGTATTACACAAAGCAATAGGTTTGAATTCATCGATAGAGTTTGCATTTTCTAATTTAGGAATGAGGGCAATAAAAGTATTGTTGATTTCGGTTAGAAATCTACCTAATGAACTCGTTGTTTCCAATGCCTCTGTGAGTTCATTACCAATCACCAGCCAACAATGAAGAAAAAAAATAGGGGGAAACCCATCTAGACTAGGAGCTTTATCTAGAGCCATTGTAGATATTGTTTGATAAATCTCCTCTGTTGAGAAGGGCCTCATTAAGTTATGATTATCCAAATCTGAGAGAATCTTGGGCACATTACAAAGATCTTGTTGACATGTAAGAGGAGAACTATCTGAATTGTTCAGCAACTTGGAGAAAAAAGATACAATTTCTTGTTGAATCTCTTTCTGATCAGTTAGAGTGGATCCATCCTGATTAGCAATTTGAAGAATTCTATTAGTGTTCCTATGACATTTAGTGCTAGAATGGAAAAATGTGGTATTTTTATCCCCAGCTTCTAACCAAGATTCCCTTGACTTTTGTTTCCAAAATATTTCCTCCTTGCTGAAAAGATCATCCAAGTCCTTAAGCAACTCCTTCTCCTTAAAATATAATTCTTGGTTCATTCCTTGCTGCATAATTTCATTCTTTAACTCTGCTAGTTTTGATTCAATTTCCACCTTTGAGGAATTGATATTCTTAGAGAGTCCTATTCCAAATGAGTAAATTTTGCTTGATGAATTTGAGTTTTGTAACAAATCAAAACATTTTTGAGCCTTTCACCTTAACTTCGAACCACCATTTTTCAATCAATTCTGAAAACTTTTCCTCTTTCAGCCACATATTTTCAAATTTGAAGGAACATTTGTAAGGCTTGTCCTCTTCTACCATGTCAAGACAGATAGGAAAATGATCCGATCTCGAGGAAGGATAAATGGATGCTTTCAACCCAAAGGGAAAGGATGTGATGTCTCCTTTGTAAAGAAACCTATCCAATTTTTCTGAGATATTGTCGAAACCCATTCTTCTATTAGACCAAGTAAAGGCACCATTGTCCAGTTCAATCTCCATCATATCATCTTTTAGAAGCCACTCATAGAAGTCTGATTGTGATTGTGAAAGTCTTTGAGAACCCCCTTTTTTCTCTAATAGATGGATGATAGCATTAAAATCACCTCCCATAATGAAGTTAGTATCAAGAAAGAGTGAAAACCAATTACTAATTTCATCCTATATCACCAATTTCCTTCTTCTTGATATAGGGCCATAAACATTGATCGGATATATTTTCAAATTTGATTGAGTGCTGAGAATTTTTCCCACCATCCAGTTTGGAGTATCCTTGACATGAGAATAATATGAAGTTCTGGGATTCCAAATAATTGTTAGACCCCCTGAGGACCTTGTTGGTTCAACCACTGAGGCTTTCCAGTCCCCTAAGGATTTAATGAAAGCCTCTACTTGTTCTTTGCTCATTTTGGTTTCTTGTAAGAAAATGACATCTTCTTTGGATGTCCAAATGTAATGATTGACCAGACGCTGCTTGTTAGGGGCATTTAGACCCCTAAGATTCCAAGATAAGAGCCTCATTGAGACTTGGGAAGGAACTTCCCCTTCCCTACATTCAAATATGTTGTAATCTTAGCTTGGTCTTGATCCTCTCCCTTTTCTTCTCTTAAAGTGGCCGCTAATTTTCTTCCTTTCCCTGATCCATAGTCTAGGACTATTTTATGGTCAACCTAAATCATCCCTAGTAGGGTATTCAAACCTTCTAGCATTACTTTAGTGCCTGATTCCCTATTCTCAGCCTCTTCCAACCCCTAAGAGTTGTCTGTTATCTCTGATTCTAGAATTGAATGGTTTACATCCATAAATCTTTCTTCATCTTCAACATAATCATCTTCCAACATTTTTTCAATAATTGAATGAGAGAAAGCTTTGTTTGTGTTTTGATTATCTGGAGTATTGCCAAAAAGATCATAAACTGCTTGGAGTCTAGAGGGATTGTTTCCTCTATGCATCCAGTCCTTCCTGACCACCTTGAAGAGAAAGAATCATGGTTGGTTGTATTTTTCAAAGGCTTGAGTGATATTAAGCCTCCCTTCATTTTTTTTTTAGATGGAGCTAAGGGTAATTATGTCAAGACCTCCAGAGTGGAGTCCTTTTTCCCTTTATTTCTAATTCTAGAAGATTTCCTACATCCCGAACATGGGGAGTGTTTATTGTCTTCTGATACACTATATTTTGATAACTCCTTGAGATCATAGAGTCTTATATTCAAGATGTCATCCTCCTTGTTGTAGTGATTTTGGGGCTCAGATGGACTGAAGGCCATTGTATCTTGACAATTTCGATCATGTTTTTCCATGTCATTAAGTTTAGTGTTGAGAATGTCATCCTCCAATTTGGAATATCCTACCTTGTTGTTCCTACCATGGGTAGGCCCAACTAAAGTCTCAGATCTATCAGGTGCATGATTGAAGCTGGTATGAATAGTTTTAATAGGACTTTGATTATGATCCTCTTGAAGAACTTGATCAGCAATTTCCTCCAATAATTCTTTCTGAACTTTTGTCACCCAATATGAGATGCAGAATTCCAACCAGGAGGCCTACAGAATGGAAGTTGGGACTGAGAGGGAGTGTAGAGGGGGAAGTTGAGCCACCTTAGCTAAGATCTTGAATTTATCAAAGGTCTCATTATAAGTTTTAAAATCTATCCAGTGCTCTCTCCCTAATGTGAACTTCTCCCCTATAGTATTTGTTGTTGCAATACTCTCATGTGGTGAATAAGTCAATAAAAGATTTTGAGATCCCCCCCAGTTCAATTTGTGGGTCCATAATCTTCTATATAGTAGTTAGAGGAAAAGTGTCAAAGCTTCTTTATTGATGTCGTGGGAGTGAGCTTGAGGAATAGTAATAGGGGCCAGCCCAGTTTTATCTCTTTGAATAGCTATTAAATGGGATATGTGTGGATAAGCTTTCAGTGGAATTATTGACTGATCAAAAGCATAAGATATCCTCTAGATCCAAATTCCATATTTGGAGACAAGCTTTATGGTATTAGACAACTCCTTCTCCACATTCATTAGTAAGCACAACTAGGAGGAAGCTATAGATTTTTCTGAGTAGTGAGATAAGTAAATACCTACTTTATTCCCAATGATTTTCATTAATTCCATATTTCTATATTCAACTGGGAGATGTGAGAAATTGATCCACATGGGCACAAATTTGATTAAATTTTTTGCACTGCTGAAATTGGGGGACCATTGCTGCATGTGTATACCCTTATTTTAATAGAACCATCCCTTTTGCCTAAAGATAGAATCTCTTTTTATCTTAGTATTAAATAACACCACAAAATAATCTAACTCATTGTCCAATACTTCAATCTTTGAGTAATCTCCCCAATTGGTGGAAACCCAATTCTTGAAATCCTTGTAAGATATTTTCAAATCCCAGAACTTACAAATGATACCCTGACGGAGATAAAGAAGATTTTCCTACTTTAATATATCCTCAAAAAGGGTAATAGATAATACCTGGTTCATTTTGGAAGATTCATGCATGCACAAGGATTGTGTGACTCTATTGGGCAACTAAGCTATCTCTCTCTCCATATCTAGATCTGTTTGCTTCTATATTGGGCCCATATTGCTCTATCAATTCATCTTGTTGAGAATCAGACGCCATATCTTTTTTGATCCCCTGAAAGACTCCTTAACTTGTGATCCAATTTTCCTTGGCCCAAGTAGAGCCACTCTCTTTCTATGTATTTGCCAGTGAGCTTCTGTCCAGGCCTTTCTGGGTAGAGGGGGATTAATTGGAATGCCTCTAGAGGAAGTAGGAAAGATAGGAATTAGATTTGGATTCAAATCTATGATTTGAGATGAAGAATATTGAGTGTTAATATTTAAATGTTTGAAAAAAGACCCTTGGTTGGGTCTGGAGTGAAGAAAGAATGTCTTGCTAGAAAAGAATGGTGGAGTGAGAGCTGAGTTTCTAGTAAAGTGAGGATGATAGATTGAAAGAAAGGAGCCAAAAGGATTTCCGAGGGGGTTCTTCTGATCAATCTTCTTACTAGGCCAATTTCTTTTCCTGGCTAAAGGACCACTAGGCCAATAGTTCCTCTTCTCATTTTGAATCTACCTTGAAACAAGAGTGTGAATATTTTTCCTGTAACAATCCTGATCTCCCCTCCTAAATCCATACCTTGGATTTTCCTTGAAACTACCATGATCGGTTCCCCTAAATATCTGATTCCCGCTATGAGCAGTTCTCATGAGCCTCCTCCTAAATCTGTTCCTTGGATTTTCCTTGAAACCACCATGATCAATTCCCCTAAATCTCTAATTCTTGCCATGAGTAGATCTCGTGAGCCTCCTCATTGTCACCTCTATGTCAGCAAGACTTGGAGCTTTGATTGGTCACATGTTCGCATGGACTCCTTTTTCTCTATGCGATCATGCAACCAACTGATGTAGTTGGAGGGTTCGGCAAGGGCAAGGAGGTGTCGGTAAAGGGAAAGGGAAAAACCCAAGTACATGTTGAAGGAAGGAGGTGCGGGTAAAGGGCAAGGGAAAAATCTAGAACAAGGTAGGGCTTCTGCAACTGCATCAGATTACAATGGTGAAGATCATCTGCTAAAGCCTCAACTGGGATGAAGTGATTTAGATCTCATCACCTTAGAAGGTGCATGGTCACCTCCAAAGTCTTTTGTCACAATTTTGACTCTGGTTGCTGGCATAGGCAGATTTCTCTTCAGATATTATACTAGATGCATGATGGGAGGGTGGAGCTTTGATCGGTCACGTGTTCGCATGGACTCTTTTTTCTCTATATGATCATGTGACTAGCTATAATTTTACTATTTACTAATGTTGATTTTTTTTGTTATTGATGTTTTTACAGGATTCCTCTCACCTCTGTGTCAGCAAGATTGGGAGCTTTGATTGGTCATGTGTTCGCATGGACTCCTTTTTCTCTATGTGACCAGCTGACGTAGTTGGAGGGTTTGGCAGTAACTTCTACTTTATTTTTATTTGAGATTATCTTTACAATCAAATTTATCACTTTGATGTCCTATTCTTTTAATGAATAATCATTAATTTAGTGTGATTTGAAGGTCAAACTCAATGTACAGTAGGTAAATTGGAAATTTGAAAGTGAGTAAAAATATTTTGTGGATTACAAGAAGAAACAAATGCAACAAATGTTTTCTATGGACAATTACTCTAAAGAAGGATGTAAATAACATTTCTTGATAGATATAGAGAATGGATTCTAGTGTGCATTAGCAGAGAATAAATTGTTAGAAATAAGTTAGATTCAGATTGAAGATGAACTGGTGGAAAGTGATCAGTACCTTAGGTTGTAGACTGTACTTTTAGATGTACTGGAATGTCTTAGATTTGAGTCCTAGCTA
The DNA here is from genome assembly GCA_027943335.1 of Chamaecyparis obtusa. Lineage (NCBI taxonomy): Eukaryota > Viridiplantae > Streptophyta > Pinopsida > Cupressales > Cupressaceae > Chamaecyparis > Chamaecyparis obtusa. The sequence continues at coordinate 59,613 of BSBK01007534.1, forward strand.
TTCAATAAGTTACAGCTCAACAAGTGGTGGTAGATTCATGCTACAAGCCACAAGTACTAATAGGTTGACTTAAGGGGGTGTTGTAAATAAACCACATAGCTTAGCTGGTAGAACTCCAATAGCTAATATGAAATCCTAGGTTCGATTCCTAACTAGTCTAAATAAGTTGTAGCTCAACATAAATAGGAGTTCAATGCAATAGAAAATAGCTGCAAATTTGTAGAACACAAAAATCTGAGAAGCTTTGTATTAAAAGTGATTGGGTGTGATTGGACTAGTCAAAATGAACTTCAATTCAACATAGAATGGAGTTCAGTGAAGCGATGAGCTGCAACTCAACATAGAAGGGAGGTCAAAGAAGCAACATGTATCTCTATATGTGTAAAAGAAAAAGGATTTTTAAGAAGCTCAAAATTAATTGTACCTAGGTGTGATTTGTTGAAGTCCAAATTACTGTAAAAGACTTGTTTGTGATGAATACTAAAATTCAGTTTGAAATCTATTTTGTAAATGTACTTTTTATAAATTATTTTTAAAAATATTGGTTGTCTCCAACTATTTTGTGTTTTCTGGAGAATTTTATTTCACCAAAAAGGGATTCAAATAGTTGAAGGTGTACCAAAAACTAATGAATGCCCTATTTGAGGATTGAAGAGAGGGATTGTGTAGGGTTTTGAGGGTAAGAGGGGAAACTAGATTTTGTGCCTTTCAGACATTTGGTTGAGTTTGTACTTTCTCCCACTTAAAAAATAAATCACATTTTTTATTATCGATCAAGATGTCATTCTTCTTTAGAGTTTTTTAAGGAGGTTTGGATTCAAAGTTCCATGATTGTTGGTTTCCCTTTTTTTTGGTAAGTTATTTTTTTCTTTTTTCTTAAGAGTTGTTTCTATTTCAAGTCTTGTTTCTTTTTAAATTTTGGTTTCATTAGATTTCCTTTTCTTTGTTGTTATTCAAGGTTTAGGATTCCTTTAAAAACTCTCTATCAATTCATGACTCTAGTTAAAAGCACATATTTCATAAAAAAATACTTATCTAATAAATTCTAATTAAATTAAAATTGAAAAAAATATTCTAAATAATTATTTGATTATTTACACTACCACGATGACCTTTTACACCATCCTTATACAATATGATTTATTTGAACATGAATATTCCTCCCTCTAATCACCTATCATTGCAAAATTTTCATCAAGTGTTGATGTTAACTAACCTAACAATGAACCCAAGTATCTTACAATGTTAGTTTTCATGGATGATTTTTGTACATTTCTATAAGAGATACTAAAATATTTATAAGTCAAGAAACCATCACCTTTCAAATATAAAAGAACAATGTTCTTAAGTGTGAGGACCTATATTTGATTGTCATGTGGCTCTTTTGTTCATACAATTGTTTTTGGTTTTGAGAGTATGTAAAATTTTGAAGCGATTTTAAAATGTTTATGTTCATAAATTGTTTTTGAAAGGTTTAAATTATTTATTTTGGTTGTGTATGTTTTAAATTAAAATTTCAAAAAATTTCTTAGTATTGATAGTGTGTGATGGTTATGTTTTTGTGGTATTGTTTTTGTCATTAAGAATTAAACTCAACTAACATATTATTATTGAATCATGAAATGGAAATAAATTCTTCTTTTTGAATCATAACTCTAAAAAAAACATTTACCTCTTTCAAAAAAAATACTAACATTTCAAATTATACTCAATTTAAATAAATAACTTTAAAAAAATTACTAAATAAACATAATCAATGATTGCATTAATGCATTCCATGGTTACATGAACATCTTGAGTGAAATTTTGTAGGAAAACTAAGTTCTCTGAATGTATCAAGATAAGTGCAAAATCTAACTATGAGATAAATGTTAAATCACTTTCAAACTTCTTTCTCTTTTTAAAAACTTTAAAGATTTCCTACTTGCATCTATTTTCGTATGAGATGGTGCTTTAAGATTGTCAAACACATATAATTATAGTACAATCAAAATAATAATTATGCATAACTCATTGAATATTTTATAATTAGTAAGAGCCTATAAATTTAATAATAAAAAATACCTCTAGTCCTTTTTAAAACTTCTAAAATAATTCATAACAATAACGAAGCCCATCTTTTATTTTTTCTCGATTGTTCAGTAAGAAAAGAAAAATCATTTAAGAAAAGAAAAGGTATCTTAAACCAAACAGAAGTTGATTTTGTCTTAAATCCTACAAAATAATAGAAAGTAACAACCCTAAATTTCCACTAGTGTATCATTGATTTTCCTAAATTTTTAGTAGCTTCAAACGTAAAAAGAATTCATATTCTTCAATGACGGCTCCAAATGAAATTTATAGATTAGTTTATGCTTATTCAATTAGCTCAGCTAGAAAAGAAGGATTTTAATATGTATCGGTTCAAATCTTACTAATAAGAAATACTAAGCCTATAATGGATATATTCTAGTGGAAAGGAATGATTCTTCCAGTTCTAAATTGAAAGGAACCTACAAAAGAAAAATATAGTAATATATATAATAAAGACTTTTCACTTTGAAAGGAACATGCAGAAGAAAAATCCAATAACACATTTATTACATACTTATCGCTAAGGACGAAAAAACAATTGGAATAGATAAATTTTGACCAATCTCACCTTGAAAAAACATTTATAAACTTATCACTAAAAAATTAGCCAACAGATTGAAGAAGATTATGGGGAAGATCATTAGTGAAGACAAAACAAAGTTTGTCCTTGGAAGTTCTATACTAGATGGAGTCATCATATCCCAAGAGGCCACCCAGTCAATCTAAAAAAAGTAAAAAACCTATTATGATTATCAAATCAGATATTAAGAAATCATATGCCAACGTGGACTAGTGGGTAAAATGCATGGAGAAGTTTAGCTTCTCTAGGGGCTGGATAAATCTGATCTTTCACTTTATCTCTACTCCCATGTTTTCAATCCTCATAAATGGAACCCCTTATGGTCACTTTGAAATATCTGGGGGAATTCATCAAGGGGACCCATTATCTCCCTTCCTCTTTATCATCATGGCCGAAGCATTGGCTAAGAATCTTGAGAGTCTTCAAAATCATGGTTTTCTAAAAGGAGTACAAATTACAACTTTAGTCATACCAATGGCATGCCAATAGTTTGCAGATGACATGATGTTTTTTGGGAAAGGAACTAAAGGAGAGGTCATTCAATTAAAAATATTACTAAAAAATACACTAGGGCCTTGGGTCAAGTTGTTAAAAGAGAAAAGTCTCAGATATTCTTTTTCTTTGTTAAAAAAGACCTCAACAATAAATCATTAACATTATAGGATTCAAGGAAGGGAAAATTTCATGCACATACTTGGGGATCCTAGTTGACAAATCCTTGTGGTCTAAGTAGGATTGGAAACCTATTAGTGAAAAATTAGACAAGAGGATGGCCTCATGGAAATCTAAATGGCTCTCATGGGCTGGGGTAATCACAATGCTAAAATCCACTCTATCATCTATTTTGATTTATCTCATGTCCTATCTATCATTACTAGCAGGTATTTACATGGACTTAGTTAAGAAACTAAGGAATTTCTTTTGGAAAAGGGTGGAAACAAAATACAAGTTTTATTTGATGGCTTGGGAAAAAACCCCTTTAGAATATGGGGGCATGGGCATCAAGAACCAACTTCACCAAAACCAAGTCTTAGGGGTAAAATCATTTTGGAAGATACATAATTAACAACATCTAAAATGAGTTAGGATATTAAGAGGAAAATATATATCCAATTTAAATGAGGTTAATGCTCTTAGAATTAAGGAATTCACAAAGTGATCAAGAATCAATAACTTCATATCTAAATCAAGTAGCATCATACAAGATCACATCACTTATAACATAAAGGATGACAACAATGTTGTATTTTGGTATAACTCTTACTGGGGCTACCCAATCATTAGTAATGTGATGGATACTCATAGAATCAAAAATATATGTTCAGTAAACTAGGGAATATATGTAAATGATTATATCATAGTTACTAGGCCCAATCCAGAAGGGATGTGACAATGGAAATAATGGGAAGATTTAGGCTTTCCTCAAGAGGATAATTTCAATTTGAGCTTAGTATTGAAGGAGAGGTTGTTTTCACTTCAACAGGGTTGAGATATGTAATCATATGGAATGGAGTAAAGTCAAGGTAATATAGTGTGAAGGAAGGCTACAAGATATCTTCTCTCTAGAAAAATTAACTCAAAAATTCTCTGCCTACCCATCTCTATTGGGCCAAAGTGTGTCTTCCAAAGGTAGGTATTTTTTCATGTGAATCCTTGCAAGGCCGAATTTCGACAATAAACATGTTGAAGAAATTTGAATTCTAGGTTCCATCCAATTTCCTCCTATGTCGCAATGATGAGGAGGATATCAATCACTTACTACTCACATCTCCCTTATAATCAGAATGTTGGCAGTGACTCTATGCTAAATTGATTTGGATTTCAACATTTCCCAATTGTATCATCTCACTTTTCAAACCATGGCCCACACTTTTGAAAGAAATCATCTATGGAAACCTATGGATCATAACCTCCATAATATTGATTTGGGAACTCTAGAAGGAGAGGAATAGGAGATTATTCCAAGAAAAGAAGATGGAAAAAGCCTTGCTTCTAAATAAAATTGAGGCAGTGATTGTTGAAATAATGAATTCTAGGATTTAATCACAGAGTGTATCATCAAAATACTATACTGGATGGAATGGTTCCATGCTAAAAATATGGTTTTTGATTAAGGCCCCAAAAGTTCTAGGGAAAGGTGGTTAAGCTAGTATGAAAGATAGAGACAACTAAACTTTTTCTCCACCTAACATAGGATGGCATAAAGTGAACTTTGATGGCTCCTCCCATGAGAACTACATCCATTCCAGCACTATATGTGTGATACATTAAAATCAAGGCAAAAATATTACTAGATTGGCTAAGCCATTGGAAATTGACATGAACAATATGGCAGAATTTAATGCCTTATTATCAGGACTTATACTATGTTTATAACTAAATTTGAAAAAGCTGCAAATTGAAGGAGACTCCATAATAGTGGTGAATTCAGTGAGATCCAAGCATACGTAGAACTAGAGGCTTCATTCACTACTGGAAGTAATTTTAAAAAATTTAGATAGTTTTGAATAGATTTCGATCAATCACATATTTAGGGAAGGAAACTACATGGAAAACTAACTAGCTAAATAGAGGGCAAATGGAATCTTTATCAAAAATATTTGTAAGCTCAATTTGTTTGATGTGAAATCACTTAACTCCAAATAAATGAGTAAACACACATCACTCTCCAAAGGTTGAATCATTCATCAAAATCAATTTGAATTGGAATTGGTGGTGGATGAATAGATCATTCACCAAATTCAAGTTGGAAACTCACATGAATAATATAGCATAAGTATGGGGGTCCTCATGAGTGATTCTAAAAGTAATGTGTTAGATCCAGATGATCTAAGCAGTGACAAGTCAAAAGGTTGCACATGGTAATTTACTTATGCATTTATAGTTAAGCCTTAATGTGCATCAAAGAATAAAATTGTTGAAACATCACATACATCTTTGATAAAAAAATAACATTTCTAATATTTTCATTTCATGTGTAGTGCCAATTGTCTTTGGTTAGCAAGTGGGTTTCAATGTGGCTCCCACAAGGGTTGAGCCCATATTTTTAACTAGAGATAATGATTCAGAGAAACAGATGAAAGAAACATGATATAACAATTAGATGAGGCATCAAAGGGACATTTAATTCAAATGAATGAAACCTTTAATTTCATCCAATCAGTAAATAAATCTAAATATGTTTCAGGATGGAAAATTAAGCTCCAAGAACAAAGAATACAGAGCAAGGGAATTCAAAAATCCATAACATTCAAAAAGTCAAGGACATGGTGACAAGATAAATTATGATGAGACATCAAGTTTCCTTCATTATAAAATACCTTGACCTAGTGGATTGGAGGCCCCATATGGTGATGATGAGGATACAGATGTAGAGTATATTTTCAAATATAAGTATGATGAAAAACTAGATGGCATTGGCAGCGAGGATTCCTTGGAGGATGAAAATGAAGAGGATATGATAGTTATTTAAAAATCATAGGATTAAGAGGAAGTTGGGCCAGAGAGCGATGCAGAGGAAGAAGTAGAGGAAGTACAAGAGGTAGAAGAGGAAGTTGATGATGATGAAGAGGAAGTTGATGATGATGAAGAGGAAGTTGATCCAGTCAAAGATGAAGAGGTAGATGTTGAGGAAGAAGATGTGGTTGAGGAAGAGGAAGAGCTAGTTCAAGAGGACACATGTGGATCTTCTTCCTCATCTCATAGGATTTAACATATTTTCCCTTTACCAGCTCTTTTTTGACTATCCTACATTTTATAGTCTCACCTAAGGATTTTCTTAGATAGCCTAAGCATAGATAGTCTCAGAGGTGTAGTTCACAAAATTTGGCCTCCAATTTGATGTATTTAGACCTCTTAGCAAATAGTAGTCTACAAAACTTGGATTTTTTCTTTTTTTCTTTTTTATCTTATTTTATTTTACTAATATCTACTATCGGCCTTAGCCCCTTGTTTATTAAAATAAAATAAATAAATAAAGACTTTCCTATTGTTTATGAAAGAAAAAATAAAGAGCAAGGAAATGAACAAGAATTAAAGAGAGTTTGTTGATGAAAAAGATGTTACCATGAGAATGAAAACACTTGGAGTAATTAGCCAAAGAGACAAGAAGGAGACAAAATAAATTTTGAAAGGGGAAAAGAAAAGAAAAACACCTTGTGATATTATGAATGATGCAAATCCTACTATGAGAGAGAGAGAGAGAGAGAGAGAGAGAGAGAGAGATCGTCTCTTAAATAGAGATGATGAGAGGAGTTACTAAGTTACTCACCGATTGATGAATTCCAACATTCATAATAGGTATGTGAAAAGTGCAACATCCTCATCAGGAGGATAAACTAATTTCCTTAATAAAGAAAATACAAGAAATGACATATCCTCCCACTTAGACTAGACAAAAAAATAGATGTATGGATTCCATATGAATATCCTAATTAAAATAAATATAAGGAAAGATTAAATATTCTAACACCACCAACCCCGCCCCCCCCCCGCCCATTAATATTTATACAGAGAGTTTACATCAAAGAGTGTCAAACCCAATTTTTTACAATGAAATTGCAATTTCTCTCTAGAAAGAGGCTTTGTCAAAATATCAACAACTTGATCTTTCCCCTTGTAATAGATTACTGGGACTTGCTTGTCTTCAACTTGTATTCTAATAAATTGATGTTGGAGTGAGATATGCTTTGTCCTTTCATGGAAAATAGGATTTTTCTAAGACAATGGCACTTTGGTTGTCACAATACAAAGGTGTAGGCTCTTGTTGAGGTAGACCCAGATCTTGAAGTAATATTTGAATCCATAAAGCTTCTTTAGAGGCATTAGTATGTCCTTTATATTGAGCTTCAGTGGAACATAGAGAAATAGAATGTTGTTTTTTACTTTTCCAAGAAATAGAACCTAAACCAACAATGAAACAATAACCACAAGTAGATTTCCCATCATGGGGATCTCCACCTATATCTGAATCAATAAATCATTTTAATGAAAAATCAGCATTTGCATCATAAAATAAACCTACATTAATAGTGTGTTGTCTTTTAGCAACTTTGAAATGTGTTTGTTGTGTTTTAGACATAAATAATTGAAACTAAACAAACACTAAAATCTAAATCAGGTCTAGTAAGATTTATATAATTCAAACTTCCTACTAGTTGTCTATAAATTGTAGCATCCACAAATGAAGTTTCCATATCTATCATAAACTTAGATCCTAACTCACATGGGATTGAAGCACGAATCACATCATTCACCTTAAATTTTTCTAGAAGATATTTAGCATATTTACTTTGTGAGAGAAAAATACCCTAAGGAACTTCCCAAATTCGTATTCCTAAGAAATAATGTATAACTCCTAAATTAGTGATTTGAAATTGTTGATTAAGCTGAAACTTAATACAACAAATTTAATAATTTGAACTTGAAGTAAGAATTAAATCATATATACATAAGAATAATAATGATAATATCATCTTGAGTATGTTTAATATAGAGATTAGGATCATTTTTACTTCTAACAAAAGCTTGAGAAATAAAGAAAGCATTAATTTTGGATTACCATTCCCTAGGTGATTGTTTTAACCCATAGATAGATTTTTCCAAATTACAAACTAACTGTTCATTACCTTTTTTAAAAAAACTGGGGGGTTGAGACATATATATTTATTCATGCAAATCACCATTTAAAAAAAAACTTTTAACATCCATTTGGTGAAGAGGCCAATTTATTTTAGAAGTTAAAGAAAGAACTAGTTTAATGGTAAGCATTTTTGCAATAGGGTAAAAGGTATCATTACAGTCTAAACGTTCAATTTGAGAAAAACCTCTTGCTACTAGCCCAACTTTAAACTTACTAATTTCATTATTAGAATTTAATTTAGTTTTATATAACCATTTGCATGAAACAAAATTTTTATCATGAGGAAAGGGAACTAAATACCAAGTGTGATTATAATTTAAAGTATCATATTCCTCTTGAGAGGATTTTTTCCAATGAGGTTGAAGTTTAGCTTGTTCAAAAGATTTAGGATCATCATAAGAGAAGATATCAAAGAAGAATTGCAATAATTAATTCTCCTAGATTTAATTCCACCCATTGTATCTATGTAATCATCACTTTCATACAGTAAATCTTTAAAGCATTTAGGGTTTCTCTTAGAAGTAACTGACTCATCACTATGAGTAGAGATATTATTATCATCATTATTATCACTAGAAGGAATAGAAATAGATGAATTATTAGTAGTATTTAGAGAAGCATGTTGGTCCTTGACAACCACAATTTTGCCTCCACTAAATTCAACATCTTGAATAATGGAGCAATCATGGATGCCATTTTTTGCAATATAAATATCTCTTGCAACTTGAACTTTGTTAGTAACAGTACTATAAACTCTATATCGTTTACTTTGTTCATCATACCCAACAAATATATAAAGAGAATATTTAGTGTCTATCTTTTGACTCTTTTGTTTAGGTGTGTGAACATAAGTGATTGAACCAAAAATTATTAGATTTGCCAAATTGGACTTCCTACCCGACCAAGCTTCTTCAATAGTTTTATCCCTTAAATATTTAGTAGGAGTCCTATTAATAAGATAAGTAGCACAAGCCATTTCTTTAGGCCAAAAATTATAATCCATATTTTTAGCATGCAACATACATCTAGCCATTTCAACAATAGCTATATGCTTCCTTTCTACCACACCATTCTGATGTGTTATATAAGGAATGGTAAGATCATGTTTTATGCCAAAAGATTTCAAGTATGAATGAAAAGAATTATAATTAACATATTTTGATTGATTGTTGGTTATAAGAATTTTAAGTTTAAAACTAGATTCTTTTTCAACAAACATATAAAATTTAGAAAATACATCTAGAACTTTATCCTTACTATGCAAAAAATATCCAAGTTCTTCTTAAAAAATCATCAACAAAGGTAAGAGCATACATCGAACCTTGGATGGAGTTATTATCCATGGGACCCAAAAGGTCACTATGAATGATGTGCAAGTTATGATGTGACCTCCAAGACTGACTATGTGGAAAGGTTTCCATATGCATCTTACCACTCATGAAAACATATGCATATAATTTTGGAAGAAACGAGATTAGGAAATCAATCAACAATATTTTCCTTTTGCGTCAAAGAGATATAATCAAAATTCAAATGGCCAAGCCTTTCATGCCATATATTAAAGTCAAAATTAGCATGAAATGAGTACCTTGAAGTGACAAACTCATATAATTCAAATAAGTTATCATGATGCAATTTAGAATTAGCAACAACTTGGTTAGATTTAGGATCAATAACATAGAACATGTCATTATGAAATTCAACCTTATAATCCTGACATAACTTAGCAACTAAAAGAAGATTAGTTTTCAATTATGGAACATAAAGAACATCATGCAATTTACCATTAGGAACATAAACATCACCAAAACCTTCAACTTTGCAACTATGATTATTAGCTAATTGAATAGGAACATTAAAAGTATCATGTTGTAACGAATAAAAAACTTCCCTATGAGATGTAACATGTTGTGATGCACCACTATCAATAATCTACTCTAAAGGGTTAGAAACATTATAACTAATTGTGAAAGCATGATGAGATCAATTACCATTATTCTTCTTATAATGAGACTTTTGACTATTTTGATTCATAGGCTTCTTATCATTTTCCTTTTTAAAACAATTTTTAGTCACATGACCATCTTTCCCACAATAGGTGCGATGGGGTTTTTTATTAGGACCATTCTTTTGATGATTATTACTTTGATTATTATTATGATTATTATTGTGATTATTATTGTTATTATTATTTTTATTATAATGAGGCCTAGAATGAAATTTATTATTATTATTATTATTATTATTATTATCTAAAGTTATGATTTTGGTTTTTAGACACAAGGCATGTTCATTAGATTTAAGAGTACCAAATAGAATCAACTTTACTTCCTCTTGACACAATAAATTTTGAAAAATTCTATAAATAAATTGAGTAGCTAAACTAGGAAGAGAAAGTTGAGAATGAATATTAGTAATAAACTATTTAAATTTCCTAGGAAAAAATTTCTTTAAAATAATATGAATTAAACGAATATCACCAATAGTAACTCCTAAACCATTTAAACGAATTTTAATAAATGAATATTAGTAATAAACTATTTAAATTTCCTAGAAAAAAATTTCTTTAAAATAATATGAATTAAACAAATATCACCAATAGTAACTCCTAAACCATTTAAACGAATTTTGATGGAATAAAACTTTAACAAAAACTCATCCATAGTTTTTAAATCTGGATACTTGATATCCTGCAATTGATCTTGGAGTTGAATCATTTAAGATTCATTTGGACTATCATAGGTGTTTTTCAAAATATCCCATGCGGCATGAGTTGTAGTATAGTTAGCAATTAACACACATAATTCTAGACTGAGAGAAATCCTAATGAGGTCAAGTGCCTCCTCTCTTTTAGCGTTCCAAGAATCTATGTCAACTTGAGCATCAGTGGTGACAGGAGTAGATGATGAACTAGTAGCAATATATAACATATGTTTAAAGCAAAAAATAAAGGAAATATGTATTTTCCATGCATGATAATTAGTATTGTTTAAGTTGATCTCAGGAATTAATGTAGACATGATTATTGAATAACATAAAAATTATAAATGATATAAACACTATAAGTAAATAAGAACGTGTTAGAAATAGAGATAAGTGAATGCCAAGGAATCCAAAAATGAGATTTAGCACAATATTAAAAAAGGATTGAATAGTTTAAATAAAAGTTTACATATTTGTTAAACGAGTAATGCTATTGACTTTAGAATAAAAATAACTATTAAGAGTTATTAAATAAACTTATTAAAACTAATATAAAGTTTATTTAAACTCTTTTAAAACAATGTGAAGATGTTATGGAATTGATTAAATCAAAAAAAAATTTATTTCTTTTTTTTAAAAAAATTATGTTAAATTTGAAACACAAAGGAATGTAAACTATTAAACAAGAATTTTTAAAAATATGAAGATGTGATTTAAAAAATTATTAAAAAAGAAAGTTTAATTTTAAAACTATGTTTTTTTAAGAAAAACAACTATATGTTAAGATGAGTCAAGGTATAGTTTGGAAAAATGGTCAAACTTAGAAAAATGATATAAGAAAGGATAAAAATGAATATCTACATGGGAAAATATAGAGGTGCTAAACTTAGAAAAAATGATGATATTATCCAGGCAGAGGCGTTACAGATTGTGACAAGGACTAAATGTGGTAGCAACATAGATTTTGATTGAATGTTGAATGTTGAATGATTGGCAGAGATTACAGTGACTTTCAAACTAGAAATGATGTAGCATAGAACCAAATACATGTCCTCTTTTGCAGAAATGAAGCTATTAGAGGTAGTGATAAGACATAAGGAATGAAGGTATGATGGGGAACAAGACAAATTGGGAGTAAAATAATTCATAACAACTATGAAAAACATCAATTTAGCTTCCTCATGGCACAAAAATTTTTGAAAAATAATTTAGCGATGTGGAAGAGCAGCGCATGCAGGATTAGCAGTGAGGGAGGGAAGAATAACATGGGAAGGAGGAACTTCTCGGGGGAGGGAGGAGGCTTCTACAGGTGTCGGAGCTTCAAAATATGAGGTGGCTAAGGGATGCAAAGATGATGAAGGTGAGGGGTTTGAAGGGTTTGGCACCTGCTAGGGAGCTATGCACATTTTTTGCACTGAGGCATTTGGTTTTTGGGTTATTTCCTACGTCGTTGGCATTGGTGTTTGGAGTTCCCTACGCTTTTCTATGGGTAAGATGAGACTATAGTCAGTTTCTCTATAAGGTTATCATTCTGTGCACTTGGTTGTGGGGAGAGAAGGTTGTGCCTACGCAAGGCCTTCCCACTATTTTGAGTCTCATCTTATTTGACATTCCTACCCTATTCATGGAAGAGGGAGCACTCTGGGTGTGGAAGAGATGCCCTAGTGCAGAATTTGTAAAAAAATAGGATGGTGGTCCACCCATTTTGTGGTTGCTGAATGACTAGACCCTATATGGGTAGGTCATGTCTCTTCCTATTTCATTGTGTCAGTTTCAGATATTACTATTTATCCCCTATTTTTTGAAGCTTTATCTTGTAGGGATGGTTCCCTCTTTGTCCTTTTTCCTTTGTGTTATACCCCTATGGAAGTGGGGTATACCCCTATTGAGGAGGTTATTTTTCATGTGGCTTCCTAGTGGTGGAGTCTTTCTTTGCCTCATTTTTCTTCTCCCTTACTTCCTATTGAGGTGGAAGATTAGCCTATTGAGATGGTCTGCGGCTGCTGGGAGGAGTTGGTGGTGGTGGAGTGTGGTCTCTTCCTTCATGTAGCTACAAGATGGATAGCTAGAATTGGTTGGGGGTTGGCCCTTCAGTTTTTCAGGAAAAATGGGTTGTGGTGAGGTGTGAGTTCAATGCTAGAGGTGCTCTTTTAGTTTTGATGGGTATCAAATCTATTAAAAAAGATGAGGAAGAGGGAGTCCTTGGTTTTCCTTTTTTTTAATCTTTCTAGTTTTTTTTGTTACTAGTGGTTGGTTGGTACTTGTAGGTGGATGCTTTTAGTTTTCAAGGGCCCATCCTAGATGCTGAGTGTTTTCCATTAGGGTTAGAGGTAGGCTTTAGGGAAATGTTTCTCTTTGTTGTTGGTCTTGTTGGTTTAGGGTTCCATGTGAAAACCCTGGATTTCTATGTGAGGAATTTTAATACTCCAATAAACTTAATGGTGTAAGGCTTAGGACTGTTTTCATGGAAGCTGGGGCTTTAGTGCTTCATCCTTGTTAATTGTTAGTTGTTTGATGTCTTTGGGATGCTGGTTTAAAATGTATACCCTTTAGCAGCATTTCATCTTGGCCAGGTTTTAGATTCTTGCTAAAATCTTCTTGTAAAGGGTTTCGGGGCCACTTAAAAGCCTTCTTTTACCCTAATCAAAAACAACTGCGAACAAAAAATGAGATGGTAGACATTTGTAAATTGAATAACTAGAAGTTAATGGTGAGAGGTGGGAGGCGTGGTAGAAGTGACTCAATAGTGAATGTTTTATATGCCATAAAGAGGGAGCATAGATGATAAAAGGGAGATATGCCTGCAGTGTATAAAATGAAGAAATAAAATATTAAAAAGGAGACTTTTGAAGCAAAGGAGATGATTAAAAACTGGTTTGGAGAATAGAAAATGAGGCAGATCATAGAGAAGCAATATATGACATATGATTAAATAACTAGCAAAAATCCAATACACATAAAAAAATTATGGATCTGGTTAGTAGAGATTAAACCATAGAATAGTTGAGATGATGTCTAATGATAGTAGTCGATTTCATATGGATTTTATAAAAAATATGTGTATATTACAAGGAGATGAAAAAGAAAATCTTTAATGAATATCATAGACCTATCAAAAAACAACTACAGACTGTTAGACCTAGAAAATGAACACATTAAAACCTAGTATGAGGGAAGAAAATAAATAAAGTTTTCAATATTCAATACAAATATATGAAAATAGATCTAAAAATAGAAATTTAAAACCTACAAAATGGATTTGCGAGATCTAAATATTTTATCAATACAAATATAGAGAGATGGAATAAAATATACAAATGAAGTGAGATAAGAAAAAAATTTCAACCTTGCAGTTTTCCAATTGAGGTGAAGAGTTTCTTTTTGTTAAAAAAAATACAAGAGGGTAGAAAACTCTCTAGTGGATAGCCTTCCAAAGAGTGTTAGAAGGAAAAAAAAAATTACAAAATCCTTTAATGCAAGTGAGTTATGAGATGATATTCTCTCTCTTCAACAAAATTATCCAATCAAGATGTGCTCCACAAAATGGTAACCTTCATCGGCATTCACTCAAAACAAGGTCTAGTTAACCAAGCTTTGATACCATGAAAGAAAAAAAGAAAAAGATCTAGACAATGAACAAGAATCCAAGAGAGTTTGTTGATGAAAAATATGTTACCATGAGAAATGCAAATACTTGGACCAATCACCCAAAGATCCAAGATGGAGATACAAAAACTTTTGAAAGGGGAAAAGAAAATAAAAACCCCTTTCAACATGATATTTTGAATGACACAAAGCCTAATGTGGGTGTGTCTAAGAGAGAGAGAGAGAGAGAGAGAGAGAGAGAGAGAGAGAGATTTGAAATAAAATAAACTCATTAAAGTAGGAATGAGAGAGGAGACCATCTCTTAAATAGAGATGAGGAGTGGAGTGAATAATTAACCCACAAATATATGAATGCCAACATTCACAATAGGTGTGTGTAAAGTGGAAACACCCTCTTAAGAAGGATAAACTGTTTTCCTTAATAAAGGAAATAAAAGAAATGACATGTCCTCCCACTTGTAGGGATTCCACAGGAATCCCCTAATTAAAATAAATACAAGGAAAGATTAAATATGCTAACTATCTATAAGTTCCTAATGCCTTGTTGTGTTCCATGAACAACATCTCTTTCAGGATCCAGTAAAACATTTTATCTCCCTTGTTTTTGGTAACACATATGCTTGTAGACCCACCCAAACATTTTCAATAGGAAGTATTCCTAAATAGATGACCATACACTATTCCAAAGCTCCATATTATTGATAATTTCTTTCACATGAAGGTATAATTATATAATGTGATTAATAAAGTTTCTTTCAATATGCTTTGGTGGATGTCTTTTTCTAATTCAACATTTTAATTCTTTTTTTTTACAGTGGCACCAAGGATGGTCTTGATCAACATTCATCTTCACATGGCTGAGGGATGTCAAACTTTATAATGAAATAGTATGTGTGCCAAAATAAATAGAGTGATATGAAAGGGGGAATATAAGATCTACTTCTAAATCAAAATTCCCAAGGGTGAGATCCAAATTGATCAACCAAAAGGTCAATACACAAAAGAATCAATCTATGGAGAATATGAATGAAGGAGAAAACCTTATATTCTGTTATGAAGAATATGTGCTTGAAATCTGAAATGAATAAAAGGAAAATACTAACCTCAAAATAGGGAAGATATGAAAAATGCTGATTTCTAATGTCTGTGCTCAGTTTCAGGGAATTTTGCAACCTATTTCGGACTAGAAATGTCGAGATAGAGAAAACCCAAAAAACTTTTGTCTTTCGGGAAGCAGGTAGTCCTTGACCTAGATAGTGGGGCAAGATCTTACCCCGGGGTAGGATCCTACCCCCACTGAAGGTTTTCCTTCACCCAAAATAACTCCAACATAAAATCTGTTTACGGATCTCAGAAGTTCACCGAAAAGGGTATTCAGATTTGCACTTCAATTCAGTGTCATATACCTGTACCCGCAAGAAAAATGGTTTTGTTGTTTGGATGAGGGGTTTTCCTTAGTCAAACCCCAGTTTAGAATCAACCTTAATAAAGGAATTGAAATATAGAATGCTAGCAAGTAGTAGAAGTAGATCTAACAATGAAGCTATGATATTCAATAGATATGCAATGGTATTTGAAATGTAAACTAGTATATTGATATGAAAGCTTGGACTCAACAATGTAAATCAAAACCTCCATGATTGTATTCTTTGAATCCACCTTGAGAGAAGAATGAATGGATCTTGAAGATGAACAAAGGATCTTGAAGGAAGATCACTCCACCGTGATGGACAGATCTAGGGTTTGAGTGATGAATCTTGAATGCTTGAACCAAATCCCTTCAAAGGCTTGAATGCTTTAATCCTTGATCTTCAATGGAGAAATCAAATGGAGAAGAGGA
The DNA here is from genome assembly GCA_027943335.1 of Chamaecyparis obtusa. Classification (NCBI taxonomy): domain Eukaryota; kingdom Viridiplantae; phylum Streptophyta; class Pinopsida; order Cupressales; family Cupressaceae; genus Chamaecyparis; species Chamaecyparis obtusa. The sequence goes on from BSBK01007534.1 coordinate 76,056, forward strand.
CTTGAATGCTTCCTTGAAAAATGCTTGATGAAATTCTTACTTGAGCTTGCCTTGAGAAAACCTTCAGTGCTTGATTGCATAACCTATGGATGCTTGATGGCAAAAAGAGATGGAGAAAATGACAGAGGAAGGCTTCCTTTTATAGTGATCTAGGGCACAAACCTCTAGGCCAAAATTGGGGAATTAAATCCTAATTAACCTTAACCCATAGAAATGGACCCAAATTAAATGCAATTTAAGGATTTACCATTCTGAAACCTGAAATAGCCAACCTAGAAGTGGGAAAAATAAACTTTCTGAAGTCCGACATCCCGTAAGTCTAAGAATCTAAAAATTGGACCTAGGGTCAGGGACAAGGTAGACACCAACCTATGTCAGGGTTGAGGTCATCCCTAACCTAGGTCAGGGTCTAGGTCATCCTTGACCGTACCAGGTCATCTTTGACCCTGATAGTCAGAAACTCCAGATTCTTAGAGAAAACTGCGAGAAAAAGGTTGGAAATAAGGAGAGAAGCAGAACAAGGGGGAGCATCTAGATACATGAAAAGACCTAATCAAGGCACTTGACATGACCCCAAACCACTTACTTGAAGGGCTAAACACTCTTAATATGGAAGTGCTTCCATTTTAAGACAATACATTAAGCCCCCACTTTAGCTAGAGTATGGACTTGATGCAAACTATTGGTAAAGGAGAAGAAAGAAGAGATCCAAGTGGATTTTAAATGAGATAAAATAACACTTAGCTAAGGACACAAGCCCCTAGGATATGGATTCTAACTCAACATACATGCACGAGGGTGTGAAAACAAAAAGAAAACTGAAATAATACAAAAGAGGGGTTGGTACTAAAACAAACCCAAATCAATTAGCATAAGAAACCTTGATAAGAAACATTTCTCATACTAATATCATATTTGGAAAGCTATCATAAAAGCCTAAATGATTACATAAGAAAGAAAATAGAAACACTATAAATAACATAGCTTCATGATCCAGTCCTACTAGCATGAAAGCGAAAAGAGAGAAAAGAGAAAGTGATTACCTCACCCAGTAAGATGCCCACCTTGCTGTGAATCACCCTGGAGAGAGAGACCAATAGGTGGCCAACCTGATAGTTCACCCAAAAACTATGCTTTTTAATTGTAATGTGTCTTCTGACAGCTTCTAGAATACCCATAGATCCACCTTCTTGTATCACTATGAATATGAAATGCGTGTCTCCTTAGGATTTAGAAACTTATGTGCATTACCTTCAAAAGATTTATCATACTTGAAAATTGAAAATGCATGTCCATTCAGGATTTAGAAACTTATGTGCATTACCTTCTAAGATTTAGCATGTAAAAATAAAAAACTATAGTACAAGGGATACCCTAGATATGCCCCCCTCCTTATCGTGGTAGTCTACTAGACAAGATAAGGAAGAGGAAGAGGATACCTACTTCACAATGCAAGGAGATATCCTGTTTAACAACAATGTACACCATATTCTTAGCAAGGGGTATTGAGCCCTACATCCAAGAGTATAGATGATCGTGAAAAGGATATGTCACTTATGGAAAAAGGATCCTCAATAAAAGAGATCTTATCAACAATACCCCCAGCATAGAGGAGTGCTTTTAGATAAAATATCATCTTTCAAAAGGCGGGAACCAAGATTCAATCATCAAGCCCCCTACAAAGAAGAGGAAGAGGAATCTTTGGAATGAGGGAAAAAAATCTAACACCAAAGAAAGGGTGAGAATTTATAAAGAACATAATTTGCAACATAGAGAAGAAGTGACAACCTAGGACAACAACTTCTCATATAAAAAGGTTATCCATAGTCAAAACCTCTATCAATATGATGAAATAATTTTGCAATATAAACAAAGACCACTAAGCTAAGGAAATTAGTTTCCTAGACAAAGGGAAAGAAGGAAGAACCTTGCCACCTAGAGATAGAGACAAGGGGTACCTTTGCAAAACAAATGTCTTAGAATAGAATCTATGGATGATTATAAACATAATACCAAACCATAGAGAGATAGGATATAAAGAATACTGATTAAGCTCAAAGTAAAAACATAATGGATTCTATAAGAATGAAAGAAATACACCTCTTGCCCCCCTAGTCTAGGGACAAGAGGAGAACATATCTGTATTATAGAAGAATGAGGGGTAAAATTATGAAAAAAATGTAATACCGCACAAGACTGAGATAAAAAGGGGAAGGTCAAAAGAATTCTTGCACATTTGCATCATGAACCATAGTTTGAGTCCCGTCATTAGTGTGGGAAAAAATAGGAATAGCAGATGGTGAATTAGGAATATTAGGAGTGTTAGGAATTGGATTAGAAAGGATAGGATTAGAATTAGGAAGATTGAGAAATGAATTAGGAAGGATAGGATTAGGATTAGGAAGATTAGGAAATGAATTAGGAAGGATAGGATTAGGATTAGGAAGATTAGGAAATGAATTAGGAAGGATAGGATTAGGATTAGGAAGATTAGGAAATGGATTAGGAAGGATAGGATTAGGATTAGGAAGATTAGGAAATGAATTAGGGAGGATAGGATTAGGATTAGGAAGATTAGGAAACAGTGTATCATCTATCAAATTCTTCACATAATCCAAAAGAGTAATAGGTTCGCCATACCACTTCTTAATGAAAGTTTTGAAAGTAGGAAGGAAAGTATTAGTCAATCTCATAATAACATAGTCACTACAAAGGATTTGAATTGTTTTAACAAGAGCATGAATAATTTCTAAGGATAAAGGAATACCCATGTCACATGTAGGAATACTAAACTTGGATTGAGTTACGGATGCAAGTTGATGTTGTAAAGAAGACACAGTTTGAGCTAGACTAATGATTGTAGAATCACTAGGAGGTATAGAAACATTAGGAACACTAGTAATAGTGTAAGAAGTGGGGGGAATGGAAGACACAATCGGAGGAACACTTGGAACCATAGTTGGAAGAGGGTTGGAATAGATATAAGGAACATTGTGATAAGAAACTTGTGAGGTAGGTAAAGACACTAGTGGAACACTCATAGGAAGAGATGAAAGAGATGTAGTCACCAAAGGAGGAGTGTAAGTAGGAATGTTTTGTAAAGGAATAGAAGAAGGTTCCACACTAATGACAGGAAAAGTGAGTCCTAGATCTTGAGCTAAAGGTTTATCATTTAAATGCACAAGATGAGTGATATCACATAGGAGATTAACACCTTGATCACATGGAGGACTGTCTCACAGACCTCCATAGCTTGAATAGGATGTAAAATTTTAGGTATATCAATAGTGGAACATGAAGTAACCATGCACACACCCTATGGTAAAGGTCAATTGAAGATGTTGTAGAGGAAGATAAAATAGGAATAGGATCAATGGAGATCTCATTCAAAAAAATTTCATCCTCACTTCCATGTACCTCATTAAGGGATCTATCCTCTTGTACAATAAAAGCCTCATCAAAGTATTCAAAACAAGAATCATACATGTTGAACACAAAGTAACACTAAAAGCATGAAAAAAGTAAATATTTTTGTATTTTTTAAGGAATTTTGTAATTTTTTTGTATTTTTGAAATATAAATGCAAGAGCATAAAAGAAATCTACTTTTATTTGTATGTAAGATCTAACACAAAATGAAAAAATGTAACACAATAGGGCATCTAATTCAACAAAAGATAGGGGGTAAGCTTGTCGGGTTCACCAAAATGTATAATGAAGGTGAACACACAAGACAATACAAAGGGAAATCTAACACAATAGGGCATCTAAATCCATAAAAGAAAGGGGTAAGTATGTCGGGTTCACCAAAATGTATAATGAAATAGTATGTGTGACAAAATGAATAGAGTGATATGAAAGAGGGAATATAATATCTACTTCTAAATCCAAATTCCCAAGGGAGACATCCAAATTGATCAACCAAAAGGTCAATACACAAAAGAATCAATCTATGGAGAATATGAATGAAGGAGAAAACCTTATATTCTGTTATGAAGAATATGTGCTTGAAATAAAAAATGAATAGAAGGAAAATACTAGCCTCAAAATAGGGCAGATCTAAAAAATGTTGATTTCTAATGTCTGTGCTTAGTTTCGGGGAATTCTGCAACCTGTTTTTTACCGAAAATGTCAAGACGGAGAAAACCCAGAAAACTTTTTTCTTTCGGGAAGTAGGTAGTCCTTGACCTAGATAGCAGGGCAAGGTCTTACCCTAGGGAAGGATCCTACCCCCTGCTAAAGGTCATCCCTTACCCAAAATAGCTCCAACGGAAAATCTATTCGCAGATCTTGGAAGTTCGCCGAAAAGGGTATTTGGATCTGCACTTCAATTCTCTGTCATGTACCTGTATCTGCAAGAAAAATAGTTTTTTTTTTTTGGATGAGGGGTTTGCCTTAGTCAAACCCTAGTTTGAAATCAACCTTAATAATGGAGCTGAAATAGAGAATGATATCAAGTAGTATAAGTAGATCTAACAACGAAGCTATGATATTCAATAGATATGCAATTGTATTTGAAATGTAAACAAGTATATTGATATGAAAACTTGGACTCAACAATGTAAATCAAAACCATAAATGTAAATCAAAACCTTAAATTTAAGTCAAAACCTCCATGATTGTATGCTTGGAATCCACCTTGAGAGAAGAATGAATGGATCTTGAAGATGAACAAAGGATCTTGAAGGAAGATCACTCCACCATGATGGATAGATCTAGGATTTGAGTGATGAATCTTGAATGCTTGGACCAAATCCCTTTAAAGGCTTGAATACTTGAATCCTTGATCTTCAATGGAGAACTTGAATGGAGAAGAGGACTTGAATAATTCCTTGAAAAATGCTTGATGAAATGCTTTCTTGATCTTTCCTTGAGAAAACCTTGAGTGCTTGATTGCATAACTTGTGGATGCTTGATGGCAAAAAGAGATGGAGAAAATGATAGAGGAAGGCTTCCTTTTATAGTGATCTAGGGCACAAACCTCTAGAGAAGGCTGAAATTGGGGAATTAAATCCCAATTAACCTTATCCCCTAGAAATGGACCCAAATTAAATGCAATTTAAGGATTTACCATTCAAAAACCCAAAATGGCCAACCCGGAAGTGGGAAAAGAAACTTTTCGAAGCCCGACATCCCGTAACTCTCAAAATCTAAAACTTGGACATGGGTCAAGGACAAGGTAGACACTGCCCTAGATCAAGGTCGAGGTCATCCCTGATCTAGGTTGGGGTCTAGGTCATCCTTGACCCTACCAGGTCATCTTTGACCCTGACAATCATAAACTCCAGATTCTCAGAGAAAACTGCTAGAAAAAAGGCTAGAAATAAGGAGGAGAGAAAAAGAATAGGGGGAACAACTAGATACATGCAAAGACCCGATCAAGGAACTTGACATGACTCCAAACCACTTAATCGGATGGATAAATGCTCTTAACATGGAAGTGCTTCCATTTTAAGACGATACACAAACAAACAATGACTAAATAAAACTTAAAACTTAAATTCTTTTTGGTTGGTGCTTATTACTTATATGCCCCAATACTTTTTTAACCAAAAATTACTAATGTATAATATGAGCCCCTAAGCTCAATCAAGATTGCATGGACAATCTTAAACTACAAAGGGAAAGTACTAAAGTAAATTTAAGATTGATCTAAGTCATGATAAACTACTAGAATTTGATGGAAAATTTATCAAATTAGACAAAATCATATACTAAAAATATCTACTTAAATTATTAATATATAATAATATAGCATAAAATTTATAAGAATATATAATTTTAAGCTTTACAACACATGATTTTTTGGTAATATAAATATTTTAAGAAGATATTTATTATAAATAAAAGGACTACAAATTGTCTAGGATGCTTTGTCCCTTTAGGTAAGAGATGTTTTTTTAAATTTCTAGAGCCTCAAAAATTATGGAGGATATAAGTATCTTAAAATTTACATATTATAGACAACAAAAAATTGTTTCAAATGAATTTTTCAAATATCACTTGTTTTTATAGCATTACACAATTATCTGCCCCATCTATTTAGGAAAAAATGACAATGTAGTTGAAAAAATTATTAGAATGCCTTACAAAATCTTCTAATCTTCAAAACCCCCCAAATGAAGTCCACCACACTTTATGCAATTTATGTAAGAGAATATTTTGTTCTCTTTTAAAAAGACAATGGTTGCTCACTCTGAAAGCACTGCAAAAATAACTTTCCAATGAACGAGAACAAAAAAAATTTAGCCTTGTTGAAATTGTTACTTGCTGACATTTCAAGGCCCATACATTTAGACGCATACTCAATTGCCTAGTTGAAATATAAATATTCTTGTTTTTATTATTGCATTTTTCTAATGTACCATTGCATGAAATTACATGTCATCATCAAAAAGCAATGATGTAAATTCATATGATTATATTTACCCTAATCATTTCAGATTCCTTTAGAGATAGAAAAAATATGAGATGAAAATGTCTTTAATTTACTTTCTAATCCACCTTTGAATCATAATTTCCTTCAAAATATGCCTACAAATAAAAATACCACCATGTTATGCTAACATATAGATGTAAAGAATGTCATAAATAAATATGGTTTAAAAGATATACATTTTTTAGAATAATTTTGTATATTTTTAATTAATATTTGAATCATATTCAATGGTATATTGTAGAAAGAGGAAATTAACGAGATATTTTGTATTTATAATCTTAAATTTTAATTTTCATGATTGCCCCTTTTTAAGAGTTTGTTTATAATTTAATTGGTCACTCTCTCTAATAATAAATAGGAGCATGTTCCAATAAATTAAAATAATATGCATAATTAAGGGAGAAGCGATGGTAGACTACATAGGATATTTGGGCCAAGGCCCATTCCCTAGCCTTTTTTCTACAATTTTTGTTAGTGACTAAGGGTTGAGGATGAGAAATGAGGGTGTGTGGGTTTGTAGGGGAGAGGTGAATGGTTGTGGAGTTGCATTGAAGGGATATAACAGTGGTGTGGAAATTAGTTGTAGGGGTTTGTACAAGGTTTTGAGGGGTTTTTTTAGAGAGGGGAGTTTCTTGGTGTAGGGTTGTTTGTGGAGGGTTTGAGATTTTTAGACCTGTATTTTTGGTCTTGGGGTTTTGCCAGTGGTTTTTCCTTTCAATATAGAAGCCTCAAGTTTCTAATTTCCTAGTGGTTGCTAGCTCCAAGCTATATCTTGGGTCTTCTTCTCAAATGCATGCACAACAGTTTGATTCTTTTTACACATGGGAGAGCTCTAAATTAAAAAAAAGGTGAATGGTTTTCTTCAACACAACCATGATCGTTAGGTCCTAGTAATCCCTTCTGAATTAGTTTTGGAGGATCTAGATTATTGGAGCCAACATGCATTGATCTATAAATTTCTTAGAATCCACATTTATTTTTCAATGCTTCAGACATGGATTCATTGCACAAGGAAGGTTGAAGGTGATTTCAAGATCATGACATCTATGAACAATTATTTCTTGGTTTTCTTTTCAAACACAATGAATAGGAATTAGGTTTTTGAGGGAGGCCCATATTTTTATAACCATGTGGGATTGTTTGTCAAACCTTGGCATGCAAGATTTAATTCAATAGAAGAGATTCCTTCAAAGGTTCCTATGTTCCTTTCCCAAGGCTCACTATTGTGGTTTGGCGTGAAGATATTTTTAAATAGGTCGCTACTTTTCTTGGTAAGCCGACTGTAATTTCATAGAAAACCCATGATAAAAAGCTAATTTGTTTTACTTGCATTTGTATTGAGATTTATGTAAAATATCTATCTCTAGATTCTTTGGAAATTTGTTTGGGATTTTCTTCATGGATCCAACAACTTGATTATAATTCTCTCCCTTTTTTTTGTCATTTACTCCATGAGTATGGTCATCTCCAATGTTAATGTACTCAAGTTAGTAAGAATGTCAGTACTTTTGTTGGTGGCTATCCTCCTCCTTCAGTCCCAAAGGAAGATAACAGAGATAAGGGTAAGGCCTCTATGTGGGAAAATGACCACGATGAGGATTTTTTCATGTGTGTTAAACTCCATGCCAAGGGGAGAGGCCAAAAGAGATCCTTTAAGGATAGGCATCCTACTCATAATATTAATCATTTTGAGGTCTTGGACACTATGGCCTTGGAGGAAGGGATTCCACTTGATGTTTCTTCTGGGGATGCTACTATAGGTATGGACATTGTATAAGAGAAGAAGCTTGTAGTTTTGTGTTAGCATGTTGTTCTGCAATAGGATGGTTCTTTTGTTATCCCTGAGTCAAGGGTTTGTTACAAGTAGTAGTTGTCATTGCACCAAAAGATCAACCTGTTAATGCCCGATACAACCACTAGACTTCTAGAAGACATAGGAGGTGGTTAAGCCATGTCACGAATCCCAAGGGGAGTGCTGACCATTTTTCCAACAATCTCCCCCTTAGTGTTACCTAAGGAGATTCAAACTTGTGACCAAGATCTAATACCACTTGTTACAAGTAGTAGTTTTCATTGCACCAAAAGATCAACCTATTAATGCACGATACAACCACTAGACTTATAGAAGACATAGGAGGTGGTTAAGCCATTTCATGAATCCCAAGGGGAGTGCTAACCATTTTTCCAACAGGGTTCTCTATGATCCCATTGACTTACAATATGACATTGTTCTAGTGGATTTGGAAAAGGAAGTGTTTTTGGAAGGTAAGAGGAAATGCTCATCATTGGGTTTGGTTTTGCAACAATTCCCTCATAGGAAAGTCTCATATGATAATTCTTCTAAAGGTGGTTGTAAGAAGGATTAGGAGAAGATTAAATCTACTGGAAAATTATTATTTCAATCTAGGGTTTTCAAGCCCATTAATGTTTACTTCTCCCAATCTTCTCAATGGTTTTTCTTTCTTGGAATGTTAGGGGGTTTAATAGTGTCCCTTAATAAAATACTATTCAAGATTTGGTTATTTCTCATTTACCAGACATCTTCGATGTTTAAGAGACTAATGTTTCTATTGATGACATGATTCACTATGCTTCTTGTATTTGGTATTTTGGTCAGTGTCAGTGTATTGGTTCTCAGGGTAATTCTAGAGGTTTGGTTCTTTTTAGGATCCATGCAAGATTTCTCCCCTTTGGTAGATATCTAGTCACCTCTTTCTATGGTTGCTACTTTTTTAGATTCTAGTGACACTATTCTAATTACTAATGTTTATTTTCCAATTGGAATCAATAGTAAAATATAGCTTTGGGCTTGTTGGGAAATTCAAAATTATGGTTCATTTTAGCCATCTCCTATAGGTCATCACCTAGATATTTTATTATGTGGGGTAATTTGAAGGTTGAAGCCACATAAGTTTTCTATTAAAATTTGATCACGAGGAGCATCAGGGAGAATGTCAAATAATCTTATGTGTCTAAAGATTTTATGTTGTAAAGCATATTTATCTTATCGAGTTATTGGAAGCCAAAAGGGGACACAAGAATAACTATTTTGTATTGAACACATCATCCACCCATAAAATTTATTGCATTCCACTGTTTCACAAAAGTCTAAATGAAGGGTTGTGAAATCGCAAACCCATTTCTATATCACAAAACCACAAAGCTATTATGTGAAAAATAGCATTTAAGTCATAGCTATTTCACTAGAGAGAAAGAAGGGGGTGCATGAAATAGTGAACTTATTGATATAAGGAAGTTTTTGATATGGCAAAAAATTATAATTTTTCTCATCAAAATGAGTTTATTAGATGGTGTCAGCTACATTTAATGGAAGTGATAACCAGCATTACAAGAAGACATTGCACAAATTCAAAGTATTGAAGAAAATTAAATTGCTTGGGCTTAAATTTAATGAAGCTTTTCAGATTTAATCGCTATATACAATTATGAACCTTGTTTTTGAACAAATATTATAGAGTAAGATATAAAGTTGATGTGATGAAGAGATAGGATAATTTCAAAGAAAGTGGTGTGAGGAAGAATTACAGAGTAGTGGTGACCTCGATACTTACAAAGAATTTGGTGTCCAAAAAACTAGTAATTTAGAGCTTGACTTTTCTACTCTTGTTTGTATTCACAATGCCTAGGAAGGAGGTGGTAGTAAAAGGTGAACCATCTAAGATCCCCCCACATCAAGCATTGATAAATTTATTACTAGGGTCTATAGATTCAGGAACAAAGAAACTGGTTTACAGATGAGTGATCTCAATGTTGAGATCCAAATTTATCACACACAAGTAGATCAATTTTCTAGTATTTATATGTAAATAGAATGTAGAAGGCACCAAGATCAAACCTATGGAATTTAGACTTAGCTAAATTCATTATGCCCAATATTTTTTTTGATGTTGAGGTTATTGATACCTTGGTGAATAATTACAAAATAGAAACTAGGCCCGTAAGAAAGAAAGATGGAACTCCACTTCAAGTCATCACTAGGTCATGCATTGAGGAGTTTTTTGGATTGAATAAAGAATCTCTCACTAAGGTTGATAGAGAGAAATTTCCAATTGATTATGAGAGGATGGTAAAAAGCATGGGATTAAAGGAAGCTTCTTATTTCATGAGGAGATTAGAAAATAATTGGTTGGTGAAGCTAAACCATAAAGGTCCATATCTAAGAAAGGGATTTATGGATTTTTTCAAGAAAACATATTATGGTTGGGCGCAATTATGTTGGGAAGATTCAGGACCAAAATGCCCATAGACTTAATGTATATGTCTATGAGGATTCAAAACCCTAACCTATGCATTCAATTTGATTAGGATTCTGACATTGAGAGAATCTTTCATAAACAATTAGTTTAATAGAAAACTAGAAGGACATTCACAACTTATTCTTTATTGAGCCACTTAATTTTATTCCAAAATAGTGTTTTTTTTATGAATTCAATGAAGTTAATAATATTGCAAGGGAAAGGAGCCAAGATCCCAATACATATATGGTGTAGGAAATGGGATAAAAATAATAAAGACTATAATTACCAAACTTTCCATGATGTTTTTGTTCTATGGATATTGAGAGCTATTGGGAAGTAGGTGGAAAGGATTCCTCCTAGATTAATAAGTATTTTAAGGCCATTGGAATTATATCTTGATAAAGGATTTTCACACAATTTTTTAGATTGGATTTGTAAATAAATTCATACCTTGATAAGGGATTATGGTTGTAGACAAGCACCATATGAGTTAGCAATCTTTGTGTCTGAAAGAGTTTCTTTTCTTGAATTTGTATGGAAAATGTTGTGGTTTGAAAATGAAGTAAATGGACCTAGAAAAAAAGAGAGAATTCATGCCTCATGTGTTTTTTGGATTAATTTATAGAAATTTAAGTACTTAGAAGGGAGGGTTGAATCATTAATTCAACAATATTTTTCAAAATTTCTAACCATTCACCAAATTGATAACTTTGCATATAACAACATGAAAAAAAATAAATCAAAATCATATAACACAACATATAACACCATGATTTTTGGTCTCATAGAAATCCTTGGTCAGAGGAAAAAAAATGCAGTGGGGATGGTACCCACAACACTTCACTACTATAGTATAAAGTTTTCTCAGTTATAGCTATGATGTTTAGTTATTTATGATAGCTTACCCTAGTAAGATTATTAACCCTATTAAGAGTCTAAAGAGTGATTAAGTCTACCTTGCTAAATGATTGTACAACTCTAATCTAAGAGATTTACCCAGTTAAAGGATTTACAATTTAAGACTTGTTGGTGCTCAAAAACACTGGACCATTTTAAGGCCAACTGACAAGCACAAACAAGTGCCTCTGCACTTCTGACTCGATTGAGCCAAGGCTAGTAGGCCTGAATTCACCAATGCCCTATGCTACAAAATGCATGCACAGACAATACAATAATTCCTTCCAAAAGGGTAAACAATCCTTGGAGGAAAAAACTATAATCTCCTAATAGCTAAATTGCTTGAAATCTAAACTAAAGCTTAGAATTATTACTAAAACCTTTTGTAAAGAGATATCTTAGATAAATATATATAAACTACAGAAAGAACCAAATAAAAATTTTAAATGAAATGAGATCAATGCCTGATGCAAAATTGGGAATAGAGTCAATTAATTTCAATCATACGTATAGTTAGAGACAGTTTGAAGGGAAATCACTCCTATAAAGTGAGACCTTCATCCTAAAGGCTTCCATTGAATTATAATTCAAAAAAATTCATACAATTACTCCTATTGATTTTAACCCAAATTAAGAGGCCGAGAGGAACAACGATAGGCTCACAAACCATGCAATTGCTATTCGAATTGTACAAATTAACTATCGCTTAAGGCATGTCTTGTAACCTATATCTGTCATTCCTATTGAAATTTCTATCACGCTTTCCTGCTTAAAAGTGACTTTTTCTTGATTACAAATTCTTCATCAAACTTACTAATTCATCCATCTTATCACTTTCTTCATTCTTCTTCGGTACTGTAGGATTGAATAGCCTAGGATCATTTCTTTTCTCAACTCTCCCAGTAGCTATTCTATTGTTTTCAATAGTTAATGCAATTTTGAAAACTTGTTGTAACATTGTTGGGTTATGAGACCTTATCTCATAATTCATTTTGACATCAAAGGTTGTCAAATAAAAGGTTATTAAAAAGGAATCCACAGGGAAAATCTCTTTCAAAATTTTATTCAACGCTTTGTTAAGCCTTTTATTAAATTCTTTTACTATCTCATTCATATTTTTCTTTATATAGGTTAATTCATAAGATGCAAAAGATGGATCTCTATGATCCTCAAATTCTTCCATAAACTGATCAACAAAACTTTTCGAACAGTTAATTGATCTGTCTGGCAAATTTCTATACCATTCATCTGCACTATCCTTGAGTGAACACACAAACATTTTCATATGCACATATTCATAAGTTATGTCAAATTCATAAACAATATTTTTGACATTAATGACATGTTGTTCTGCTAATTGGGATCCATCACCAGTAAACTTAGGGATAGCAGCCTTTAACTTATTAGGTATTGCGTCAGGACAACATATTATATTTGAAAAATCCAATGGTTTATACTTCTCATTAATTTCCTGATATCTGACATTAATTTGATTTCTATTTTGGTCATTATTCTAAAAGTATTGATTTTGGCATATAGGATTACCTCTCCAGTGTTGATTTGCCTGGTGACCATGTTGACCTGTGTGAGGTTGTTGAGCCATACTCATTGGATTTTGTACCCATCCTCTGTGTTGTTGCTGTCCTGAATTTGCACACTACTAATTCGTGCCCATACCATATTGTTGTGTGTAGTTTTGGCTTCCATTTGGATAGATTTGACTATGTACATGATGATGTGTGCTACCATTTTGCAGATTATGTTCATTTTCATAATATTGCCTATCAATATTTTGGTATTGCGCAGTACCTCCAAGATATTGTGTATTCAAATAATGATGTTCATTATCATTATTAATACTTGTTCTAATACAATTATGATTTTCATGCTGCATATGCATCCTATCATTAGGTTACCGATGAAAATTATTATAATTTCCTTTACCTTGTGCATAGTCTTCATAATGTTGTGAAATTTCATTGTATTTGTCATCTGTGTTGGCATTTAAAAATTATTTACCACCCTAGCTTTGTGCACAGTTTCCTAGATATGTATATTCTCTGGCATTTCCAACATAATTATATTTTCTATCATCTTTATTTTCTCTTACATTAATGTTTCCATCATATAAATAATTACCTTGCTATGAATAAACATCTTTATTTATATTTTCAAAATCAAAGTGAATATTTTTATTATCATAATCATTTTCATTGTGCCCAAACAGGTAAATACTATCTGGCATACATTTACCTCCAGTTTTTACACATTCACCATATTTACACTGGGCATCGTGTACTTGATATCCACCTTTTGTTCCATCAAACCGATTACTATTGTGAATATCATATTCACCTTCTTGCTGCACAAGTTGGTTGATATTATTTGGTACATTGTTTATCCTATGATTATTTATGTGTTGCGTATTATTCTGATTTTGCGTAAGCCCGCTTGGCTACTCACACAGGTTTACATGTTGTTGTTCATGTGGATAGTAATTGGTTTGCTGCGCATAGATTTTTTGTTGTGGATTATTTTGTGGATAATAGTGAATATCCTCATTTTTAAAAATGTATCTTCTTTTCATTCCCTCAACATGATTTTCCCCCTTCTACGCAAGCTGGCTGCTGTACAACTACTCACATGGGTTTCTAGATTTTTGAATTTGATCTTCATAATGAATGTTACTTAATTACTGATCTCTTTGGGTGATTAGCATAGAGTATTTCGGGCATTATTTATCTTCTCCACCCTCCGGGACACCACCATAAGGCTGAGTATATTCCTTATTATAATCATCCTCCTACACAAGCTGATGACTTTTACCCAATTGCTTGCATGGATTTTCATATTGGGCATTGTGATTTGAATCATGCCAACTTTGAGGCTGCTCATGCAAGCTTACAAATTGTGTATCATGCTTTGAAAATTTCCAGCCTCCTCCTTGATCTCCCAACGCATGCACATAGTGCTACATTTTATCCTCACTCCCGTGGACATTTTTTTTTACATACTCCTCTTTATTTTGCATGGGTTGGCACACATTATTATGTTGTGTGTGATGCATGTATTCATGCATATCCTTTTGGCTGGGTGCTTCATTTTACTATTGCGCAAGTTAACTTCTTTGTTGCATTTGTTTATGATAAAATATATCATTATCTTGACATTTATCCCTCTGTGCAGGCTGATGATTATTATTTTGTTGCTCATAAAATTTATTATCTTTGACTTCATGCTGGCCTCTTACGCAAAATGAGAAATGTTTGTCTTGATGTCCACAAATAATATTATCACATCGCTCACCTTGAACATTTTCATTCATGTACTCCTCCTTTCGTGCTAGTTTAAAGACATCATGCTATCCACGTGAATCTCCAAGATGTTGGTAATATGTTTGCTAATGTGTTTGAGTGTTTAGTGAATCCTTCTAGCTTTGCGCATGTTTGAAATCACAAGGCTTCTTGCGTGAATCTTTAACATGCTAGTCATGTAAAAAATAATTAAAATCTACATCATTACTGGCGTAAACCTTGTTCTTACCATTCTCACCCTTGTTTTGCATAGGTAGATATATATTACTCTACTCTCATGGATCTCCAGGCTGCATACCATCTTGTGCATGCTTTCCTTTTTGACAAATATTATTTAACACTGCATTTTTATCTTGCGTATACCAATATGAATAGTTGGTATCATGCGTTTGTAATTCTTTGCTATGTAGGTTATATTTTTATTGGTCTCCATACTGCATAATATATTGTTATTGACGTGGCATTAGGGTATGCTGCATTTTATTACTTTCCAAATTATCACATTTTACCATCATACGGTCTTCATAAGGCTGCCCATGCCACTTAATAATATTTTAATGTTGATCATTTCTACCTTTTAAATGATTTTGATCATTTCTAGGTTGTCGGGCATCATCCTTTTTATTATCATTTATAATATCTCTGCTTTGATAATGTTGAGTTTCATAATATTGTTCATTAATATTTTTATCTCCTTGAATATTGTCATAATGCTTCTCATTATAATTTTGGTCAAAATTATTAAAATTATGACCAAAATGATCATTATCCCTCCACTCTTTTCCACATTCATCATACTGGGAGTGACTGTGTTCACCATTATTGAATAAACTATAGACATTTCCCTTATGCATAGGTTGTCCTTGCAAATTACATTCATTATCATGATCTTGATCTTCCTAATCACTATTATTCCTTGCAGCCCTTTTAGCACTGTCTTGATTTTCATAGTGATCATTATTGTCTCCCCGCTTGTTATCCATGTTATGCATTGGATTAGAGAAAACATTGAACATTTTTTTGTCATTTCTCACAGCCCTTTCTCCATTGTTTGGTTCGAACATAGGATTAGTGTAACTATTGTTAAAAATATGCTCATTGTTCTTTCTATGGGGAGGAGTGTAAACTTCATTCCTATTATCCTTAAGAGCCTTCATCGCTCTAGGTGATATAATTTTATCTCTCTCTATTCCCATTCTCCTTAACACTTCCTTTGGTTGTCTTTCAAGGGTTACAACCATTTCTTCTTCTGGTTTAGCCATTTCATGAAAAACATCCATCCACTTGTTAATCCTTTCCTCTCTCCGAGTCTTTTCCTGATTTTGGTTATCATGAGAATCATGTACCCAATTATTGCTTTGAGAGAAAGGATTAAAATTTTCATCATTTCCCTCACGATTTTGATGGTTAGGTTTGGGAAATTGTTTGCAAGCAAGCTCCTGATCATCCTTGTCAGGTTTCTTTTCAGGAGACACATACAACATCCTTTTTGATTTCATATTTCTCCTATTTGGTTTCAATTCAATGAATGAACCGTTCTATACAGATCTTCTCCCTAACATAGGCTTCTCTTGAAACTGAGTTTTAGAGTCACCACCTCACCTTCTATGAGGAATATATATCTATCTTGAGTCCTTTATCCCAGTAGAGTCTCTGTAATAGTAACCAAAGATTCTGAAATTGTCCTTTACTGATAGCATCCCTAGCATAGTTGCCAATTTGTTGGTGCTCAAAAATGTTGGACCTTTTTTAGGCCAACTGATAGGCACAAACAAGTGCCTCTGCAATTTTGACTCGATTGAGCCAAGGCTGGTAGGCCTAAATTCACCAATGCCCTATGCTGCAAAATGCATGCACAAACAATACAATAATTCCTTCCAAAGGAGTAAACAATCCTTGGAGGAAAAAACTATAATCTCCTAATAGCTAAATTACTTGAAATCTAAACTAAAGCTTAAAATTATTACTAAAACCTAATTGAATGCTTTGTAAAGAGATATATCATATAAATATAAATAAACTATAGAAAGAACCAAATAACAATTTTAAATGAAATGAGATCAATGTCTGATGCAAAATTGGGAATAGAGTCAATTAATTTCAATCATACGTATAGTCAGAGACAGTTTGAAGGGAACTCACTCTTGTAAAGCGAGACCATCATCCTACGGGATTCTATTGAATTATGATTCAAAATAATTCATACAATTAGTCCTATCAATTTTAACCCAAATTAAGAGGCCGAGAGGAACAACAACAAGTTCACAGTCCATGCAATTGCTATTTGAAATGTACAAATTAACTATGAATCATAAAAATCAAGGAAAACAATATAGTAGAACACCCTGGTGCACAAAGCATCTGATAAACTAATCGAAAATAATAACTATATAGCCTCAAAAAGCATAAACCACTTATCTGACATTTGCACTTGAAAATTTGAAAATTAGGTCCACATCCATAGTTCAGGAGATTTTCAATCGTGTCGTGATGTTTTTGTTTTCCAATTGTCTCAATATAAATATATTTTTCAAAGGTTCTCTGTGAAAGACATGCCCTTTCACAGGACCTAATCCTGGCAACTAACCCAATAAATACAAAATAAACCATAACAATGGTTATTAGGGAAATATTTCCTATTCAAAAAATTTGATTTGTTATAATCTTAGGTATTTATGCATAATAATCCAACGTTTAGTTCTTGCACAAAAACACCCAAAATTAGATAGTCACCTAAAATCAAAATTATTACATTCATTATATATTAGGCTTCTATAAAGACCACTATCATTTATTTATTAATTAATAATTAATCAAAAATAAAACATAATAAAATTATGATATAACTCACATAAATACATATGATAAATAAAGTGCAAATAAAATAATAATCATAAGCCACCCACTTTATTAATATAAATGAGTTATATTTATCAAAACATAAAACAACACCTAAAATATTTAATAGAAAAATGGCACTATAATTTTAAATTCAAAATCTTATTTGCATAACATATTAACCCTAACATATTCATTTTAAATTACCTTTTGAACAAACATAAACTAATATAAAAATGCATAATAGAAACACTTCTTTTCATTAGGGTAAAAGATTTGTAATTCACCCTAAAAGAGGGGCACTTTCCCTAATAATTAAGAGATATTCAAAATAATTTACTTTAGGTCAAGCATTAGTTTTATTTTACAAAATAACAACCCTTGTGTTACGAAATCTATCTAACAGAACAAGTTTAAGGTTTTTTAGAAATAAAATATTTCAAAACACAAACCCTAAAAATGAAGGTGACAAATCAATCAATTATTATTTACAAATAAATTGCAATGGTAATGTATAATCACTTAAGCCCTTTTACCCTACAGGTTAAAATTTTAAAATTAAAAATAAAATTACAACAAGGTAAATTTATATGATTACAATCAAAAATATTTCACAACCCTAAAACATAGTAATCTTTATCACATCATTAACCTTATCATATTCTTCACTTTAGGGTTTTAGGAGTAAATTATAAACTAAAAACAATCATATTAGTAAAATAATAATTTCATGAAATATAAAATTTCTATGAAACACACATACTAAAAAACAATATACTCATTCTCTTAATAATTTATTTCTAAATTATTAAAAGGAAATTCAATAATCTAATATTAATATATTTATTTATACATACATTCTCAAGAAATAGCATAGGTCAATTGGTAAGGGTAGAGTCGGGTAGTTAGGTAGGAAAAGGGCTAGGTCAAGAGGTCGAGTGTTTAACTCCCTCTCCCCATTCTTTTTTCCTAAAATTGAAAAAATAAAAAAATATAGGAAAATAATATTTCATCATTGATTTGAAAAGTAATTAAGGAAAGCATTACTCCTTGTGTAGGAAGTTGTATTGACTTCTCACCTGCACATGGAAGAGTAAATAAATTAGTTTCTCCTCTTAATCCTCTTGAAGAAAATAAATAGACTGACTAGTTAGGGTGTAGGAGGGTAGGTAGGTAGGAAAAAGGTTGGCTTGAGAGGTCAAGGGTTCAACTCCCTCTCGCCACCTTTTTCACTTAATTACTTTATTTATTATTTTTAAGAATAATTATTTATTTCAAAATGAATATGCATTAAATTAATTGAAATAAAATAACTAACAATATAATACATGAAAATAGAATAATGACAAACATATATGCCTTTGTATTCATTTTATTTTTTTAACATAGGGAAATAATATAAAACTGAAATTTAAGATCATACTTCCCTGATGTTTCATTTATTTAGAACCTAAAATTTTCAGTGTCAACAAGACTGTTAGGTCCTAATTGGTTGAGAGCTTTTACAATTCTGATTACACAATAATCACTACATGTAAACTTGTCTGTAATGTTTTCATCAACTTATTCTTATCAAACTCAATATGCACAATAACAATTTACCTCATACTATACTTCACTCATAATTTCACTTTAGTACTCGGTGGCTTCAACTTTATGTCACATTCAAACTCTATTCTTACTGCTCTAGTACTCGGTGGCTTCTCTTCTCATTACCTTCTCTCTCCAATTTCTCCTTCGTATACACACATAGACTATGATCTTCATACTTATATCTATTTTATACTCGATCTAGAAGTGATGGAAACAATCTAAAATCTTCTCCTTAAGCGAGGCTAGCATTGGTTACATCTCCCATGCATTTATTACATTTAATTTTCATGGTGGCTCTCACCTTGTAATCATAAAAAAATCATCATATTTAAATCTCCAATGTTTTAACAAATAGTCTCCTCAAGACCTATAAAACATTTTATGCTCGGTGTCCAAATTCAATGTATCTGTACATTCTTCTTATGTCAGCCTATGATGCTTGGTAATACATTTTATTTTTCTCAACAACATGTTTATTCTCAGCTCGGTAACTATTGTAACCTAGGATCTACTCGGTGCTCAGTCTTCCTTACTCAGTGTCTATTCCTTATTCCTTTTACTAAAATTGTCTTTTCCTTACTTCCCTTTACCGACTACCTCATTTTCTTTATTGACTTGACTATCCTTCTTTACCGAATGACTTTGACAATCATTATGACTTTATAAAAACTAATGAAAACAAAATAAATCTATAGGAGTATCAATCTCCCCCTTTGGCATTAGTTTGGTATCTTTTTTATAAACTTCAAAGTCATCAAAATTTTGTGTCCTTAGCAAAATTTGACCATGTACAAACTCCTTGGTACAACTCCTTATATCTCCATTATCCAATTACTCCCCCTTTACTTCCATCTCTGTTACATATAAAATTATCCTTTCACAATACTATACATCCCCCTTTATCACATGTATATTCCCCGTTTTTAACAAAAATGACAAAAATAATTACTGGAATTCATGCATGAACCGACCTATCTGATGCATCTTTTTCCTAGATCTCTGGGAGGAGCATCCATTCAGTGGTTTTCAAGATTGCCTTCTACTATCAAAACTTTTGAGGAGTTGATCAAATTGTTTTACCAATAATACTCCTACAATATTCAGCACCCGTTCACCATGATCGATATCTGTAATCTCAAGCAATATCCAAGGGAACCATTCCTAACATTTCTCAAGAGATGGAGGAAGAAGTTCTCTCTATATGCCAGACCTATTCTAGAAATAGAAAAAATCGAAATCTTCATCAAAAACCTTGTTCCAGAAATCAATTATCCTCTACAAATGCAAGATCATACATCTTTTGACAAGATGGTGGATAATGCTATCAAAATCAAAAAAGTGCTTGTAAAAAAAGGAGAAATCACACTTCAAAAAGACACGTATGAATCAGGATCCAGTTCTAAAGACAAGAACAAAAATTGGAATAAGAACAAAGGCATCATCACAGATGGCATTGTTGACACTGTCCATGCCCCATCAAAGGCACCAGCCTACAATCTCACTCTTGGTACTCAAGCCATTAAAGCCTCAGAGAAAAAGTCTTCTCAACCATCTCAAAGGAAGCCAGAATACAAAAAATGGGATAAGCATAAAAAATTTACTCCTCTAGGAGAGTCTTTAGAATCAGTTATGAAAACTCTACTAGTTGATAACATCATCTCTTTACCACCAATCCGACCGAATGCTTAGGACCCAAAATCGATATGGTGGAAGGAAAATGAATTCTGTGATTTCCATCAAAGTAAAGGTCACAAAACTAATAGTTGCTATCACTTGAAGCATACCATTCAAGATCTGATCGATAGTGGAGACATCACAATTGACAATCCCATGAGCAATAATAATCATATAGCATTCACAGAACCATTTCCAAAACATGGTCAAGAAGTTTCAACTTCTCAGCCTAATATGGGGGCAAAAGTCAACTATGCCTACCCTGGAAATAATTTTGTCATCAATATGGTTGAACCATGTCTCTCTTAAAATTGCAATGTCATCACAATTGTACGAAGAGACAAAAATCATTCCTCAACTAATGCAGTTACTCGATCACAAGCTCAAACACATCTGAAAGGACAAATCCCAAATTCATCAAATGTCCCTAAGGTTCCCTTCAATCTTTAATTTGCTTCTAAACAGAAGTTTGCTTCCAAATCTTCCAATCCAAAGGATACAAGGCCTATGTCTTATAGCATTGTTCAACAACTCTAGCACACTAATGCAAAAATATCCATGTTTGAGTTGCTTCAAATATCTCCAGCTCATAGAGCTATTCTCGATAAAGCTTTGCTCGGTTCCAATGTTCCTGATGACCTTGATTTAGATAGGTTCCAGACTATGGTTGGACATCTTACATCTCCGCAATATATCTCCTTTTCAGAGGAAGATGACAACTCCTTGAGTCACCCACATAATCAGCCTTTGCATATAGAAGTCTTGATCCAGAACCATAGAGTCAAACGTGTGATGATAGATGGGACGCTGGCCTAAACATTTGATCTTACAACTTGATCACACAATTGGGATTTTCAAAATTGGCTATTGATCCTAGAAAGAAAATAACTATCAAGGCCTATGATGAACAAGAAAGATCTTCTAAAGGCACCATTGTCTTACCTATCAGAGTGGGTCCAGTTATCAAAGATACCATTTGTCAAGTACTTGATCTACCTTTGGCCTACAACGTCCTTCTAGAGAGACCATGGATACATGAAATGCAAGCTATTCCTTCTACATACCATCAATGTTTGAAGTTTCCTTATGAAGGAGTAGAGGTTACTATCCCTGTAGATCTGAATACAACTTGCAACACCTTGAAGGAAAGTGTAGATAAGCTTGTACCTAATAACATAGAATCTTCCATTAAACCAACTAAAGAAGCATCCACATCTAAAATGGAAGATCTTGCAAAAGAAGTTAATATAAAAGAAAATGGTATGGGAGAATATAGTATCGAGCCAGTCTTATCTTTGACATCTCTCCCTATCTCACCTAAGTGTTATGGGCAATCTTTGAAACAATCCAAACCAGACTCTATAGAACCTATTGAAGCATATAAAAAGAATTTTGTAGCAGAACAAGTATCCAAGCAAGAATTTGAAGAGGATGAGGTTGTGCTATCATGGTTGTACAAAGATGAACCTGAATCTCAAGTTGTTCAAACTGGTGACTCTGCAGTCTCTAAACTCCCTTCCAAGTCATATGGTCCAAGAGATAAATTAATAGCTAAGATGGGATATTCAAGTGAAGGACCTCTAGTAATTAGAGGAAAAGGTCTTGAGGTACCTCTCCCACATACTGGTAGAGAAAATAAAAATAAAGTTGGCTTAGGCTTTAAGAAGAAACCCTATCACCTCAAAGATAATTGCTCTCATGTCATAGAGCAGATCACACTAGGGGAACCTCTTCTTAAGAAAGAAGAAACAAAACCATCCAATAGTGATTTAGATAGTTCAAAACTCATCCCCTATGAAAAATTGCCTAAAGAGATCAAAGACCTTCTTGATGATAAAGATGATCCTATCAAAAGAATTAATGTAGTAGAAACACAAGAACCTACTATCAATCAAGAGATAGTTGCAACACAAGAACCAGCTAATCTTGAAAACAATCAAGAAGAGGGAAGTGGTAGTGATTCTGAGATAGATTCTCATGAGTATGAATACAAATCAGAATCTGAGGGTAACCCTTCTTGGGGTATTCACCCCGACTTTACTCATGTTCTAAGATTTCCTAGAGATCCTGAATCAAAAGCTAAATCAAATGACTATTAATGGGGAGCCATTCCAAAACCATATGAAGATGAGCTTATCATAGAGAAACATGTTGATGTTATTCACCAATATGCACCTCAAACCAACATAAGTCTAGAGTGAAACAATGAACCTATCAAGTCTGATCCACCTATGGTTGAATTGGACTCCCACAATGACATTAAGCCTATTCATGAATTGAATGTCTTAAGTTGTAGTATCACCTTTGATCTCAAGCATCAGGTTAGGACCAATGATGATAGATCCATATCCATAAACACTATCTCCCAATCTTTCCCTATTTTGACTATCAAATATCTAGAACTTATTGATCAAACCTCCACAAATTTGAGCCATGGTATTTATACCTTCCCAAATGACTATGCCCTTGCTTTCAACCTCAATGTAGTTGAGCCTATGAGTACTTCCATCAGTGAACCGAGCATCAGCATGACTGAGTCAGACATCAAATATCTTAGTCAGAAAAACAAGAATAAAAAGAAAAAGAAAAAGAGTTCTGAGGGTGAAAACCACTTTGTGGCAGTCTCAAAACCTACAAAAGTAAAAATAAAAGACATATCCAAAGGTGAAAACCTCTTTGAGGTGCCTAAGGATGAGATATTTGATGTCCTTCCAAGTCATTTATAGGACAGATCTCCAGTTCTAATTGAGCCCACTCAATCCATCAATTTGGGTACAACAAAGGAACCACAATTGGTACATGTAGCACAATCATTATCAGAAGAAGAGAAGCAAAAATTTACAACATTCCTAATAGAGAAGAAGGTCAACTTTGCATGGAAATATTCAGATATGCCAAGATTAGATCCCAATCTTATAATGCATCATTTATCTATTGCTCCAAATGTCAAACCTGTCAAGCAAAAATTGAGAAAGATGCATCCTCATGTTGCACTCTTGGTAAAAGCTGAATTAGAGAAGCTCCTAAATGCTAGATTCATCTGAGTTATTAACTATGCAGAGTGGATCTCTAATATTGTACCTATTTCTAAACTAGATGGCTCAATCAGAGTGTGCACAGACTTTCAAGATGTGAATAGAGCATGCCCTAAGGATGATTTTCCACTACCTAACATTGATATGATAGTGGACATGACTGTGGGTTTCAAGATGTATTACTTAATGGATGGTTTCTTTGGATATAACCAAATAAAAATTGCTCCAGAGGACCAAGAGAAAATTGCTTTCACATGTGCATGGGGCACCTTCTGTTGGAATGTCATGCCATTTGGGCTTAAAAATGCTAGAGCTACATATCAAAGAGCAATGACATCTATTTTCCACAACATGATGCATTGAACAATGGAAGATTATGTTGATGATACATTGGAAAAATCTATGATCAAAACTAAACATCTAAAGGACTTGAGCATGATCCTAGATAGAATGGAAAAGTTTAGTCTCCAACTAAATCCTAAGAAGTGTGCTTTTGGTGTCACTTCTGGAAAGCTCTTAGGATACATAGTTTCAAAGAAGGGTATTGAAGTTGATCTGGCTAAAGTCAAGGCTATAATAGAGATGCAACCTCCCATGAATATCAGTCAAATAAGGATGTTGCAAGGAAGAGTTCAATCTATCAGAAGATTCATATCACAGCTAGCGGACATATCATAGCCTTTTACAAAAACATTACATAAAGGTGTGACCTTTGCATGGAATGAAGAATGTGAGAACAACTTTAACAATATCAAGAAGTATCTATCAAATCCGTCTATCTTGATGCCTCCTATTCATGGGAAGCCATTGATCTTATATGTCTCCGCAACAGCCACATCACTGGGGGCATTGCTAGCGCAACATGATGAAGAGAAAAATGAAAGAGCCATTTATTATATAAGAAGAACATTGGTGGCGTATGAAAAGAACTATTCTATGATTGAGAAAGCTTGTCTCGCTATGATCTTTGCATCACAAAAACTAAGACACTATATGTTAGCTCATACCATGCATCTAGTAGCAAAAATTGATCCACTATAATACCTACTAAGCAAGGCTGCCCTCACAGGTAGACTGGCTAAATGGGTCATGCTTCTAAGTGAATTTGACATTGAATATGTTGAAAGAAAAGCTATAAAAGGTCAAGTTATTTCTGATCAACTAGTAGATGCACCCATGTTTGATGACACACCAATGCAAATGGAATTTCCAGACTCCTCTATTATGCACCTATCTTCTAGAGAATGGCAACTGTTCTTTGATGGATCCTATACATAGAATGGATCTAGAGTAGGCATATTGTTCATAACTCCTCAAGGATACTCCATCCTGAAAGCATTCAGACTGAAGTTCCCTTGCATGAACAATATTGCGGAATATGAAGCCCTTTTGAAGGGTATGAAACTAGCAATTCAATGGAGAGTAACAGAGCTACACATTCATGGAGACTCTCAACTTGTTATTCATCAAGTCAATGATGTGTACCAAACTAAAGATAAAAAGCTCATTCCTTACAAGAGAATGGTAGATGATCTTAAGAAATATTTCATATCTATCACATTTGAGCAAATTCCTAGAACGGAGAACAAGGTTGCCGATGCAATGGCATCACTATCTACTTTATTACAGCAGCCTGAACATGAGCTACACTATGAGTTCCTGGTGGAAGCACTATCTTATCCTTCATATGACTCCCCTAAAACCTGCATGATCTGCACTATTGTAGGTCATGATTCATCCCGATATAAAAACCTATTTTCCTATCTCCAAGACCAAATCATCCCTGATAACTTCAACTGCCATGAAAAGAGATACCTTATCCATAATGCCTCCCAATATGTCATCATTGGTCATGATCTATACAAACGAGGTCTACATGGTATGCTACTTAGATGTTTAGAATGGGAAGAGTCTCAACTTGCATTAGAGGAAGTCCATGATGGTATTTGTGGGTCACACTCAAACGGTTTAACACTAGCTCGAAAACTTATTAGGGCAGGGTACTATTGGCCTGAAATGGAGAAAGAGGCTATCAAATTTGCTAAGAATTGTCAAAAGTGCCAAGTGCATGGAAATTTAATTCATGCTCCAGGGAGGGATCTAATCCCCTTTACAACACAATGGCCTTTCCATCAATGGGCATTTTATCTTATCGGGATGATTCATCCTCATTATTCTAACGGGCATACCAATATAATCACAGCCACATATTATTTTACAAAATGGGTAGAGGTGGTCCCTTTGACACAAGAAAAAGGGAAATAGATATCTATGTTCATATTGAACTATATCATATGCAGATATGGGATACCTCATTCCATAATCATAGATAATGGTGGGAAATTTAGGAATAAAGACCTAGATGATCTATGTGCCAAGTTCAAGATCACCCAACATTGGTCTTCTATCTACTATCCACAAGGGAATGTCCAAGCAAAGGCTTCTAACAAAAATCTATTAAAGATCTTGCACAGAACAATAAACAAAACTGACAGAGACTGGCATCTCATGATTAATCCAACTCTATGGGCCTACAGAACAAGTATCAGAACACCTACTGGGGCTACACCTTTTGCTTTAGTTTATGGGTCTGAAGTGGTACTACCTATTGAGGTTGAAATCCCATCACTCAGAATTAGAATGCATGGTCTAGTAATTGATGATGACTACAGAGTGTCTAGGTTACAAGAACTGGAACTACTAGATGAGCGTAGACAAGTAGCATATGATCATCTCAGAGTATATTAGAAGAGAATGTCTAGAGGCTACAACAAGAAAGTCAGACACAGAGAATTTCAGGTTGGCGATCTAGTCTTGAGAGAAAATCCTAAAAATCAATCCCATCGAGAACGCAAGGGGAAGTTCAAATCCGACTGGTTGGGTCCCTTTGTAATCACTGCTACTTTTGGCTCTGGTGCCTATCAACACTCAAAAACTAAAGGAGAATAGCTCTCAGAACCAATCAACATTCTCCATCTAAAGAAATTCTATGCCTAAGGCATTCAGTCTATGTCCTGAAAAAATTATAAAAATCAGAAAAAGTCCTGAAAAAATGAACATCTTGGTGAAAACCTAGCAATAGGCACCTTGATGATTCACAAAAAAATATCAAAAGTCCAACAAAAAAAATAAATTAAAAAAATTTTAAAAAATTTTTAAAAAATGAGAAAAAGAAAAGTGCCTTGGTGATAACCTAGAAACAGACGCCTTGGTAGCAAAAATAGAATCTCTACCAAGATGGTGAAAACCCAGCAAATGGGTGCCACTTGTTTCAAAATGCTCCATCTATCAGCACAATCTTGGTCTTTCCCAGCTTTCAGTCTTGCTTTAGTTTGTGCATATCTCCCAGTTTGTTTTGCATTTCCAGTTTTCAATAAGTCAGTTTGTACACCAATCAGCTCAAGTGTCTGTATCCTATCAATGTTCAAACTTGGGGGCAATCAATGTCATATCCTATGGTCTCCCATGTATCTTAGACGTGTCATATCCAGCCAGAGTCCTTTGAAGCTTCATTTGAGTCAGTCAGGTCTGTCTTGTCTCCAGAAAGGATTTTGCATCTACAACAGTACAATCAAACATCAAACTGAAAACAATCTATGCTTTTTACATGCTTTTATCTCCTTGTATGCTTACTGATTCGCATTGAGATTTTTTCATATTGTGTCCCTTTGAGCTCTTCGATGATGTCCTTTATAGGATTTAGAGAGTGATGACTGGGGCATAATCTTTTCTTTATTTTCTACTTGTATGTGAAAATCTAACAACTTTGGAAATTCTAGATTGAAATGGTGTCCGACTGTAAGAGCCTCTATCTTGAATTGGATGGCCATGCGTACCTCAACCATTGATACTTGGAAAATTCAAGGAAGTTTGATCTAACTATTGTCTTTTTGAGTGAGTTCTTTCTCCTACTGTGAAACGCAATCTTACCTATGGATGTGAATGATAAAGGGTCACTACGGGTAATTCACATTGGATTTAGAATAATCTCTTACTTATTTGATGTGTTTGTAATGCAAGGCATATTCAGGTCATCATGACATTCATGTTTTCATGCTTATACAAATTGCTATATCAAAATGGACAAGATATTCAGGTCATCTTGGCATTTGTGCCTTGGTGCTTATATCTAATCTGACATTCCGAAAACAAATCAATATTCATATATCCATGGTTGTTGACCAGTGGGTGTTGTATTGATTCTTATGCATACAAATCGATATTCATATGTTCATGGTTTCATAGCTAGTGGGCATTTTTTTGATTTATCTAGTTTCCTAAAAGTTCAATGATGATAACAAATCGACATATGATCAGTGACTAGGTCCTAGGTCTTAGGTTACATTTCATTTTGCATGTCTCTTTGCATTTTGCATGTTTGCATGATCTCACAATGGCTAAATGAACTTCAAAACTTAAACAATTCTTCATAACAATCCTTTGCATCTAACGAGAGCTGAGTCTC
Source organism: Chamaecyparis obtusa (assembly GCA_027943335.1). Classification (NCBI taxonomy): domain Eukaryota; kingdom Viridiplantae; phylum Streptophyta; class Pinopsida; order Cupressales; family Cupressaceae; genus Chamaecyparis; species Chamaecyparis obtusa. Next base: position 104,569 of record BSBK01007534.1, read on the forward strand.
ACTCAAAGGTCTCTTCATCAAACCGCAAACAGTAACCCTCCAGGGTTAAACATCCTTTTGACATAAGACTGAGTACTTGTCTTCATCAACCTGCAAAAACATATCATGTGTATCGCTGCATTTACATCTTATATCATTATCATTTGTTACCATTACATTACATTCATTGCATAAGCATTAACCATACATACATCTTTTCATAATCAATTACATTTGCATAACATCCATACATATGAAAGAAATCATGGCATTGCATCGATCCATACATACATTCTACACTAATCATAGCATAAGCATAGCATGATATCATCATAAATCCACATCATGACAAGTACAAATGAAGTCACAATCAAAATATCAATCTCATATATATCAAAAATCTCAAAATGTGTCAGTGGTGCACTACTGGCACAATGTACAAAAGAATGAACTCCGGAAAGCTATCATAATTAGAATAGTATATCAGTGATCAAAAAGAATAGAATATATCACAACATGGCCACAGGAATCAACTCTCAGCATGCTCCTCGATATCTGGTGGAGGAGGCAGTGGTGCATTTGGTATGACCTCTACCCTCGGTGCCCTAGCTCCCTTTGAGGCTACCATGTACTCAGAGTATGTAGGTACTCTCTGCTCAGCAGGAACAACAACATAGTATGCAGACACATAATAGGAGGCCCATGAGGTCTGATGGGTCACCTCTGTCTGTAGTCTCCGAACCTCTGAGTGAAGCTCTGCATGAAGCTCAGTGCGCTGCCTATCTGCCTCTCGAAACCTCTCCTCCCATCTGGCACTGTGTACCTTCACATCCCAGACCTGAGCTCTGAGCTGTCTAATCATCTTTGAAGAAGTGAGAGGAACAGTAGGCTCTGTTGTAGCTGTTGGCATCTCTGTATCCTATGCTGGCTGCTCTGGCTGCTATCCAGTGGTCTTTGATCTATGCACCTTATGGCGTCTAACCTCCACACCAAAATCAAAAGTGGTGTCTACCTGTGTGGGATCTGCATCACCACCTGCAAACTGCTCACTTGCCAACACCTCATCTGTCACACCAATACTGCCCAAAGTACCCCTTTCACCCCTGGATCGTCTATGTGACCTTGTGGATGTACCTATGGGAGAAGTAGAAGGATGAGGAGGCATCATATGCCCAGATGATCTCTGCAATGGAGCTTTTGCTCTTTGTCTGGGTGGTGTAGGATGCATTGCCAGTGGTCTCGGGCCCTGTACCATAGGAACACCTGTAACATCCATTGCCTCCTCCATGGAGGGTATCAACTCCGTAGGATCTGAGAATCTATGAATGGGATGATCTACAAACCATGCAATGTATCCGTCTGTCACTCCTGCATCGACAACATGTGGCTGGTAGTCCCAATCTCTACCTATAATGGCACTGTACTCCTTTGCACATAAGGAATAGGAGAGCCTTGGTGTCCATCCGAGCCCAATCTCACGCACAATGTGAGCATATGCAGTGTACTCTCATGGGGTATTCTATCTGTGTCCATACTGATGCCACACTTTGCTAATCAAAAATCTCTCCAGAATAGTGGAAGAGCGGCCAATAAGTACTTGACTCTGAAAAAGAAAACTATACTGCTCCCTCGTAGTGGGCCAGACCTCTATCTGCAAATATGGCCTCCAATGAACAAAAGTCATGTCATCTAGACATCGTCGAAAGTACTCAGTATGACCCATACGGACCTGTGTGACATAACCAGCATATGCATATATCACTGGCTCTTGTGGCTACGGCTGTGTCTAGAAAACTGGTCTCAATACTGGGATATGCTCCCAGGCCCATATCTGTAATACAAGAGCTCCTGAAGCAAAGCTCTTGCAATCCTGATAAACGATCTCATGCATCTCTGAAAACATATGTGCCAAGAGGCACTAACCCCATGCAAGCTCAATGGGCGTAGCCATAAGAAGTGCTACCATCAGAGCCCATCCCATCAAAAAGACATTCTGCTGACGGCCTGGCATGATGAGCTCCCCGATCATACCAGCAATAATGCACTCTAAACGGTGCATCTGACCATATCATTGTACAAGGGTCTCCCAGGAAATGGACCCCGTCAACTATGTATCATCTCCAAACAGATGCCTAAAGGCATGAAGACCACCCTGACTAGAACTCACATACTCAGGACGCTGACTGCTATGAAATGGAATGCGCAGTATCCTATAGACATCCTCTGGAGTCACAGTCATCTCTCCAGTAGGTAAATGAAACATCTGTGTCTCTGAATGGAATCTCTCAATCAAGGCAATCAAAAGGCCATGATTTACCCTAATGTTGGGTAAATGAATCAAATACTCAAATCCACAGGCAACAAGATGAACCCTCATCGGGTCCGAAAGCGCAACACATAATCTCTGGGTAGCTGGGTATGAATGCCAGACATGTACATCTGGATATGTCACCTATATCATACAAAAATAGGGCATTCTATCAAAAATTGGGTTCAATAATAGGCTAATAGTACAGAAATTGGACAGTCAGGTACTTCAGAAGGTAGGTCAACCAGTCAGATATCAACATCAAGCATCAAAAAAGTCAAAATTTGGCCCTAAAAGTTAGTTTTCCACACTTTGTTTTTCATACGACAGTCCAGACTGGCATCAAATGTCGTACGACACTCCACAGTAGACCAAATGAGACTCCATGGTCATACAACACTGCACCCGAGATCATACGAGTTTCGAGGGACCCAGTGAAATGTCATACAACACAAGGGTCCCTCTCATACGACACTTGGGTGGACTTGAAATGACAAAGGAAATTCAAATGAAGTGTCGTACGAGTCTGGGTTGAGACTCGTATGAGTTTTCAAACATGCAAAAATTAAAAAAGAAAAACACGTACGAAAACAATTTAAAAATGCTAGGAACATGAAAAATTTGCATTTTCAGAGGGGCACAGAGGTCCACCTACCGGATGTCCATACTGTCGGGGTCTCTGGTATCTCTGGCTACGCTCAAATCGATGCGAACTCACAAGAACCTTCAGATCTCACTGTTCTGCTATTTTCTCGCTCAGAGGGCTCCGCACAATTTCCAAAGTCAAATGGTTGAAATGAATTGAAAATGACCCTTCACACCTTTATATAGCATTTGACCTAATTTTCAAAAGTGCTCTATTTTTCATAGAAATTGCATCCCTGGCTAATTTCGATGTTCTGAATCCATTTTTGGGATCAAAATTCAAATCTGAGATCGTTTATTATGTCAAAATCATGATTTAAAATTTTGGGCCCAGGATGGTCTACTACTTGCATAATCGATCTTCGATCATCATAGAAATCCATTTTTCAACTTAACTGATTATCTTACATCAAACTATCAAAATTTCAACTTGGTCAACTATGGTCAACTCATGGTCAAACCTAGTCAAACTTGGTCGTCTGGACCTTTAAACGATGTAGAATGCATTCCTGAACGTGTTTAACCACTTCTCAAATCAATTAACATGCTTCTAAACTATCAACGCTGACTTTTCTTGTTAGATTTCAATTTTAATCCCGAAGGGGGCATGCTATTGCATATCATTCAAAGTCTCTAATCAAATTTGAAATCATATCTTCATCAGTGATCAAGACAACAATCATGTCTACTTACTGATTCATCAAAAGTCCTCATCACTCCAGGCAAATCTATCATCACTTGGGGCATATCAGATTCATCAAGATCCATATCAATTTGGTATTCTTCTAATCTTGTAAACTGTATCAATTTTTGCAACCATTAGATCATAGTGTTCTTTCCTTGGTTCTTTGGCAACTGAAGGGTTCGGATGTGATACCTACTAGTTCTGCTAAGACAATCGAGTCTAGAACCGGTCACTCACTTCTTAGCAATCCTAAAGTTTGGAATTAGGTGTTTTGAAACTTTTTCGCAATCATAGGTTCATTTGCTATTATAGTGAACATTATCTATGGTCATTCAGGACCTATTATATTCATATCAAATCAATATGAATCAACTTCTGTCTCATATCAATTATCAATTTTGAATCAGTTTCATATCTTTATCAAACACAGACTTTCTTTGAACCACTGCGCTTCACATAGTAATTCAAAGAGGGGCAAAATGTAATACCCCAAAAATGGGCTATAAGTTCATTAAACTCCTATATCTACAAATCGAACAAAATCAACATCAAAGTCCTAATCTAAGGCACATCTAAACATCATCGAATCATAATTGATTATCTTAAATTCTGCATCGGGGAATATTCCTAGCAATATTCCTAATTATCTTAATTATCTTTAATTTAATGATTATTTGGCGATAAATCACATTTATCCTAAGTTTGATTAATTGAATATTTTCATATTTAATTAATTAGATTTAATATCTTGCCACTTAATTGTGTAATTAAATTTAATTCTATCTATTATTAATTGTATTATTTAATTTTGACAATAAATCTAATATCTTATGAATAATTGATTAAATTTTTATTTAATTAATTAAAGCAAGTTGTCATTATTTAATAATATAGTTTTTAATAAAAGTTTGATTAAATAATTGATTGACCCATAAATCAATTATTTATTTTCAAAAATCAATTAAGTTGAGCATAAATCACTTTATTTATTAAATTAACTCAAATAAAACATGCACAATCATAAAAGTAGACAACTATCAATTATCAATTAAAGCTAAACTCTATTTTGAGTTAAAACTTAGCTTTTGCATGTTTTTGTGAATTAAATTATCTTTATTATCAGATAACTCAAAAATCAAGCTGAGTTAATCTGAGTGATTTATGGCTTTCTTCCATACACCTCCAAAGCCCTGGATTTCTATAAAACCAAGCCTCAGCTCTTCATAATTCATCCACAAATTTGCACAATCACGCTGGAGAATTGGAATTGGGAAAATCAAAGCTCTTGCGAATCGACACTTTTGTGAGATCAATCTTGTTTTGCATTCATTTAGATTCATATTTCATATCATTATTAGCATAGATTCATATCATTGCATAGAAAATATCAAAAATATAGATTAATTGCATTCAATTCATATCTAGATCAATTGCATTCAAATCCTTTGTTTAGGTGTCGTCTAGGTCACTGATCTCGATAGCAATCTGAGAACATTAATCTTGCACCTACTAGAAGGCAGTAAATCGCTTGGTTAGAGTAGATTTCAATTTTGCATGATTTTGATTTTTGCTAACCTCTAATGTTTTACTGAAGTGTTGTGTCTACAGATCAGGTACAATTTTCACACACACACATTGAAAGCTATACTTTTCACCAATCATACTAACTTTTTCTAAAAAAGACCTAGTAGTTTAGAAACTACATTCAATTTTCTATAGATTCTATTCTTACAACTTTTTGATATTAGGTTCATAGCTAGTTGAAATTTTCACGTCAAGTTGACTAACCCTGATTTGCTGATTTTTCATTGCCACTTAAGGGCATAGTTTGGCCCCTCATGATCTTGCACATACCCAATAGATAGATAATAATATTTAGCATCAAAAGACTAAAATAGAAACTCAATTACATACCTTATTTTTGAAATCAATACAAAGATCCAACTTTTTACCTTTAAACTTGTGGTATGAAAATTACTTTCTTAGTTCATTATTCCTCTATAGTTATTGATTGTGAAAATCAGTTTTCATCTTTAATAATTGTGTGGAAAGATTACTTGTCCTTCATATTGATCTAATTATCAAGGCATCAAGGAATTTTTTATCCTCATGTCTTTTATCTAATTAGATTTCTATAAAAATAATTAAAACTAACTAGATTGGTTAATGTGTTGTGTACTTATTCACTTGACATTGATAGGATTTTTTGGTTGATAGTTTGTTTAAAGGATAACATACCATCTTACATAGTTGTACATGAGTATTTGATAAGAAGTGACTCTATACACAATTAGGATATAGGATTGGTCTTGTATTCTTCAAAGATCAAAAACTTTTATAAATTTTCTTGATTTTATTTTTATTTCTAGAAAATAGGAAGTTATCAGAAGTAAACTAGTAGAAGATAATCAGGAATAGGAAATACAAGGAGTTAGAAGTAAGAATCATAGAAGAACATATTCTTTCCAATTTTCTTGCCAATTTGAAATAATCAATAAAGAAAGTTAATCAAATATACCAAAAATTTATGAATTGATTATTTGAAAGAGAGAATTCATAAGATTATTAGGTCCACCTTCCTTGGTTTGGAAGAACCAGAAGTGTAGAGGAATTAGATCATATCGATCATTCTTCTTCATTGGCCATGATTTTTGTTAAAAAATATCATAAGATTTGGAATATCTTTAGGGTTTGGTAATCTTTGGTTTTGGGAACCAACATGGATCACATAAGACATTCAGTCATGTGCTCCTTATATTCCTTGGATCTTAGGTAGTGATTTTAATTCAATGTTGAGTTGTGATAAGACAAAAGGGGGCTTACTAGGTTAGGTCTAGCCTTCGATCTTTCAATAGATGGAGTGGACATGAGGTGGTCTCTCGACGACTTGATAGGTTTCTTGTCTCCTATTTTAGGTTGGTGGTGGCTTGGTTACTAGCTCTAAAATTCTTGACTCAAGAGGTTCTAATCACTAGAAAATTAAATTATCTACTTCTTCTTATGTTGGTCCAAAGAATCTTCCTTTTAAATTTAATATTATGTGGCTTTAGGACTCTTCACTACATGATTCAGTGGCTAAATGGTGGAGAAAGGGTGACCTTTCTTATAGCACAACTACATTTTTCTTTATTAAGAAACTTAAATATATAAAATATCAGCTTAAGAGATGGAATACATCTTGTTTTGGTAAACTTAAATCCAAGAAGATGAATTCTCTCGACTATCTTGCAGTGAATACTCGTCAAATTTAGAATTCTAGACTCTCAGATGCTCTTTAAAAAGTTAAATCTAAGGCCATGCACGATATGGAGGATGTGAACTTTGAGAGGAAGTGTTTTTAAAAATAGAAGGTTCAAATTGATTGGCTACAAGGAGTCAATATAAATACTTATTTATTTCATCATTTTATTCAGGATTATCATAATAAGGGGTATATTTCCTCTCTTTTTACCTTTAAAGGGAATCAGATCAACTCTTTGTTGGCTATGACTTGTGAGGCTCATCAATTTTATTCTTCTCTTTTTGCTAAAGATTCCCCTCCTATTATTGCAAAGGATAATTTTATCCTTTCCTACATTGTCTCTCTTGTTACTAGTATGATAAGTGATTCCATCATTCATCTGATTCTACTACTTGAGTTAGAAGAGGTTATTTTTAGGATGAATAAAGGTAAAGCTTTGGGCCCAGATGGCTTTCCTATTCAAAACTTTTAGGAGTTTTGGGATATTATTAATCTAAATCTATTAGAGGTTATTAGGGAACATCTTTTTAATAATAATATGCTTTGATCCTTGAATTCTACCTTCTTGACTCTCATTCCCAAAAAGGAAGGTGCATACAAAATTGAAGTTTTTTGGTCTATTTCTCTTTGTAATGTGGTGTACTAAATATTATCACTAAATTGATTATCGAGCAGCTGAAAAATTATCTTCTTGTGATGATCTCTAAGAAACAAGTCATTTTTTCTTTAGTAAATAGATTCTAGATGGGGTCATAGTCGATTATGAGGTTATTCAATCTATGGAAACTTCAAACGAGAGATCTATGTTCATTAAATTAGACATGGCTAAGGCTTACATGAGAGATTCAATTGGATTTTTCTTCATAAAATTCTCTTATCCTTTGGTTTTAGTGTAGAATGGGTGAGTTGCACTATGAGTTGTGTTATTTCTGCTTCTTTTTTTATTATTGTTAATGAAGAACCTTAAGATCTTTATGGTGCTTCCAGAGGCCTTCACCAAAGGGATCATCTTTCCCATTACCTTTTTATTATTTTGGATGAGGGTCTGGGTCAATTTCTACAATTTTGCACTACTTAGGGCTTAATTAATGGGTGGAAATGGGGCAATGACTTGCCACAATTGTCACACCTCCACTTTGTGGATGACATGTCTCTTATGGGATTGGATCATATTTGAGAAGTTGAATATTTTAGAAAATCCTTAGATGTTTACCTTGTAGCTTCAGGTTAGAAGTTCAATGAGTCTAAATCCTGATTTTCTTCTTCAATACCATTAGTCCATTCAAAAGCATATTGCAGACATTCTATAGTTCTAGGTTGGGTCTCTTCTCTTTATTGATTTGGGCATTTATCTTATTGTTGGTAGACATCTAAGGTCCTCTTGGTAGATTCTACTTGACAAGCTATTTCAAATGATTAATCATTGAACTCGCTCTTGGTTATCTACTACTCCCCTTTTTCTTCTTTTAAATTCATTTATTCAAGATCTTCCTCTATATAGGTGTTTTGTTTAGACTGCTCCCATGTATTTTATTTAAAAAATTGTTACCCTCTCTTATGAATCTCTTTGGAGTGGCAATTTATCAACTACTAAATGGAGCCTCATTAAGTGGGAAATTGTGTGTAGACCTAAGAATGAAGGTGACCTTGTCTTACATTCCTCTATTTTAAAAGGGTACAAATCACTTCTTCTAAGTTATATTAGTGCTAGTGTACTAGCCAAGATCAGATTTGGGCCTATATTCTCACCCTTAAGTATCTTCTAGGTGTTGATGTGTTTGATGTTCCCCACTTTCCTTTGGTGGGAAGAGGCTCTATGATCTAGAACACTTTGAAATATAGGGCTCAGTCAGTAAAGAATGGTCTTTATTCAATTTTTCATATGATATCTCAAGCTCTGGTTGTATTCTTGCTATCATCATCCTTCTATCCCTTCTACTCATCCCCGAATTTAGACCCTTTATGATACATATACTATTGTTGGCTCAGGCAGTATTTTCCATTATAAAAGATCCTTTAATTGTGAGTTGGCATTTCATTTTCACTAGAAATATCCTTTTCAATTTCCTCTACGACGAAGTGAGGAAGATAGACAAGAGTTGGCTCATATCCAAGAGTCTTGGGAGTGCACTTCCTTGTCTAGGAATGATGTTCTGGCCTGGGAAAGTAGTGATTTGTCTGGAATGTTTTCTATTTCTGTTGGTTATGTTGAGCTTGTGCAGTAGAATTTTGGGGACTTCCAGGTTCCTTGGTGGAAACAAATTTGGTACACGTTTCCCATGGCCCAAGTGCATTTTTTTCATAAGGTTGTTGGTCCACAATTGGTGTCTTACTTTGGAAAATTTATGTAAGCATGGATTTCATGGCCCCTTGATGTGCATATTGTGTTGTAACAATGAATAATCTCTCCATTTTTTTCTGAGTGCTTATTGGCATGTCTCTTCTTTGGCTGAGTTCTTTATTCAATCGGTAAATAATTCTTTTAAGACTTCTTTTATTCATGTTGCTTAAAATCTTAATCCTTCTTTTATTATTTTCCATATCTCATTAGATAGGAATGATCAGATCTTTCAAGAAGTGTTGTTGCGAACTCACCACTTGTGTTCAAAAATTCTCCATTTTTTGAGAGAAAATATTTTGGCTAAATGTCACATGTCGAAGGAGGTGGATCCTAATGATGTTATTGCTAAACTACAATTGATTTGGAATCTGATTGAAGAATCTATGATTAAAGATCATTGAGGAGTTGCTGATTAGATATGTAATATGATTAAATTACTATTATGTTGTCATTGATGTCAACTAGTTTGACAACACTTATCTTGTAAGTTACTATACCGACACATCTGAAGAAAGATGAAAAAGAGATGAAGAACAGAGAAATCTACATGGAGAAAGATGTACATGATAGATGAGGATAAGGAACACATTGAGTAACTTGTTGATCAGTCTATGACTTGATGATATTGACTTTATTATGTTGCATTCATCTATGATGAAGTATAGAGCTAAAAGACACAAAGCAGTGTTGTCGGTAAATGAAGCATTTCTAGTATACACCGACAGAGTGTAGTGTATACCGATCACATTATTAATCGAGCAGTGTTCACTGATGCATTTCTTTGTTTACCGAGTGGAATAGAATGAATTAAATGATTAGTTTAGCTGATAAGATTGATGAGCTGGCAAGAGTATAACATCGAGGTAATAGATAATGTTTGTTACACAGATCGATGGCTGATGAAATTCAAGGAAGATCTAATGGAGAAGATTGAAATGTGTTATTGACACAAGTACCAAGAAAGTTTGAAGTGGAAAAATCTATGAATGTGGTTAAGCGGCAAAATCTGATGGTGGAGAAGAAAATGATTTACTCATCTATATAAGAGAACAAAATTTCTTTATGAAGAATGCCAAAAGAAGAAGCTGCAGGAATATCACGTGAACAAGGTTTTCATGCATTCTGATCAAACTAGTTAGTAAGAACCGAGCTGCAGAACAATTACCGAGCTACAAAGAGCAATTACCGATGGACAATAAGTTGATAGAGTATTGAATTTGAAGTGAAATATTGATCAGAAGGATTTGTATGGACTAAGTATTGATCTGTAATCTACAATTGAAGTTGTATTAAGGTAGGTCATTTACTGTTACATATTTAACCATTGTATATAGTCAAAATCTCTTAACCGAGTGGACTCTGAAAGTCTTATGATGTATCATTCATAGAATGAACATTGTTATCCTATCAACCCCATAGTGAATGATGGTTGGATGATAACTTCTATTCTAAAATCCTCTAATAAGGTCACACCTTACAGTGTGTTTGTAACCTTTAACAGGGTTGGGTCTTAACTGACCTCACTTCAGAAGAGTGAACAATTTTGGGTTACCAGTCCTAGGTGGTTTTTCCCTTTACAGGGTTTCCACATTAAATCTCTTGTGTTATGTGTTGATTGTGATATTTGTTTGTTATCATTCTTTACATGTTACATATTAGATTTGATCGGTAAACTATTATAGTATTAGATTGATAATCGGTAAAAGCATAGACAGTGAAAGTATTTATTGTTTACCGACTAGCAGAAATTGAAGAAATAGTTTTGAATTATACATTTTGTTTTGGGACACTGGATAACTGATTCACTCCCCCTCTCACTTATTCTAACAATTGGTATCAGAGCACTAGTTGCTTGGAACAAAGTTTTAAGGACTTAAGCATAAAGGTCTCAAGATGTATAAGAGGGAAGTACCGAAACTAAACAAAGAGAACTTCACAGTATGGAAAAGTAGAATGAAGCTGCACATATCTGGAATTGGGAACTCTGCACTAGAGCTGACGGAGAATGGCTACATGCAACCACCCACTAGTGCCTTAACTCTTGATTAATTGAAGGACAAACATTAACACAATGTTACTATGATGGAACTTGTTGCTACCTATACCGACGCTAAATTTGAAGATATCAAGACATGCATGAATGCTAAAGGAATGTGGGATAAATTAGCACAAATATACAGTGGAGATCTAAATTGTCAAAGAGCCTGAGCTGAAAGTCTGAGAGGCAAATTTGATGATATGAGAATGAAAGAAGGTGAGAACATTGTCCAATATTCAAATAGACTCAAAGAGGTGGTACATGCTATTAGAGCATCTGATGGAGTAATTGATGATGAAACAATGATAAGCAAGATTCTCAGAACTTTGCTACCAGTTTATAAAATCAGGATTTTTGCAATTCATGAAACAAGAGCTACATCCAACCTTACTCTTGACACTCTGATTGGTAAACTTACAACCTTTGAATTAAACAACTTCGATAATAGTTTTGTTCCTTCTATTGAATCTACTTTCATGTCTTCTTTGAAGATTGGAAAGTCTAGCGAGAATAGTAAAAATTGTGATAGTGATGAAAATACTGATGATGAACTTGATGAGCTTGAAGCACTTATGGCCAAAAGATTGCCCAAAGGAAAAGGAAGGTATAGAGGTAAGCTACCTTTAGCATGCTTCAATTATAAAGAAGTCGGTCACATCACTGCTAGATGTCCACAAAAGAAAGATGATGACAGATCCAAAGACTGATCTGAAGGAAGCTATGGGAGAAGAGTCAACAGAGGGTACCAACACTACAATAGAGACAACCAAGATGAAAAAGGCAAAAATGTATGTTACATAGCCGAAGATATTGAAACTAATTTGATTCGGATGATGATATAGAATTTGTATTTGTTTCTATGAAAGATGACTCAGAAGAGGAAGAGAAACATGAAGAGACAACACTGATCTCTAAAGTAAGAAAAAATGATACATGGTTCATAGATAATGGTTGTACACATCATATGACCAGTGATGTAGAGAAGTTTGATCATCTTGTTGAATATAATGGAGGATCTATGAGAATGGGAAATGATGCACCTTGTATGGTAAGAGGTAAAGGATTATTGTTGATCAATGACAGACTAGAATGTGAAAATGCATACTGGGTAGATGGATTGAACTATAATTTGTTAAGTGTGGCTCAGCTGAACAATTCAGGCCACCGACTGGCTTTTGAGAGCAAAAAGGTGAAGATCTATGATGATGGAGGAAGACTTGTCGGAATTGGTACACAATCTAGAGGTAATCTATTCTATCTTGGTATGGATCAGTCTTCTTGTTTTTTAATAAAGGATTAAGATGCTTCGTTGTGGCACAAAAGGTTATGCCATGTGAATTTTAACAACATGATCAAGATTAGTAGAAAGAAAAGAGTTAGAGGACTGCCTAACTTGACAAAACATGATTATGCCATGTGCCATGAATGTCAGAAAGGTAAGATGACTAAGTCTAGTTTTAAAAGAAAAGACTACTCAACAAAGAAGATACTTGAGTTGGTTCATACCGACCTATGTGGTCCTATGAGAACTCAGAGCTATTTTGGTGATAGATATTTTATTCTTTTTGTTGATGATTATACTAGACTGATGACTGTTATGTTCCTCAAAGAGAAATCTAAGGCTTTCAAAATGTTTAAGTGGTATAAAGCTAAGGTAGAGAAAGAAACTAAAATGGAAATAGAATGTTTAAGATCTGATAGAGGAGGTGAATTTATCTTTGATGAATTTACTAATTTTTGTAATGAGCATGGAATCAAAAGACATGTATCTACACCAAGGACACCTCAGCAAAATGGCATTTCTAAAAGGAGGAACAGGTCTATATTTGACTATGCTAGAACATTGATGATACAGAAGAATGTTGCTCAGACATACTGGAGGGAAGCTGTCAATACAGTTGTGTATGTTCTTAAGCGAGTACAATTGAAAAAGGACTCCAACCGAACACCTTATGAACTATGGTTTGGACACAAACCTACTGTAAGTTATTTCAGAATTTTTGGAAGTAAATGCTTTATTTTGAAAGATGAGAGAAATGGAAAATTTGATTCTAAAGGAGATGAAGGAATATTTTTGGGATATTCCACTACAAGTAAAGCATATAAATGTTTAAATAAGGTTACAAATAAGATAGTTGAAAGTACTAATATTTGTGTTGATGATTTTGATAACAAGTACACAAAGGAAAGTACAAAAGAACCAGAAGACTATGGTAGATTCACTTACATTGAACATCCAGAGTATCTATCGACACCACAAACTGTGACAACCGGTCAACAGGGAAACAATGTAGGACAATAGACAACATAAACTGAGGAACAAGATGGAGCTACCGAGCAAGAAAATGACCCTGAATAGGATGAGCAAGAGAGGAGAAATGAATTTTTGGCTAGCTTTGTCAGAAGACATCATCCTGAAACACAAATCATTGGAGACATACATGCTGGAATGCAAACTAGAAGCAAAACAAGACAAGGTACATGTTTTTTTTGTGAATTTGAACCTAAAACTGTGAAAGTTGCATTAGAGAATGAAGAATGGGTTAATGCAATGAAGGAAGAAATAGAGAAAATAGAGAAGAACAAAACTTGGTCCCTAGTACCCCGACCAAAAGTTAAAAATGTTATCGGTACTAAGTGGATATACAGGAATAAATTGAATGAAAATGGTGAAGTCACAAGAAATAAAGCTAGATTGGTATGCAAGGGATATGCATAGGAAGAAGGCATTGCTATGGTGAAACATTTTCACCTGTTGCTAGATTAGAAGGAGTTAGAATGCTACTTGCATATGCTGCACACAAGAAATTCAAAGTCTATCAAATGGAGGTGAAGTCAACATTTTTAAATGGTATACTTGAAGAAGAGCTCTGCATTGAACAACCTAAAGGATTTTTTGATCCTGACAATAAAGACATGGTATGTAGACTGCATAAAGCTTTATATGGTTTGAAGCAAGCACTGAGAGCATGGTATGAAAGACTGCATACTTACTTGTTAAGTATCAGATTTGTTAGAACAAGTGAAAACAACAATCTGTATGTGAAAGGTGATACTAATGATACTATTATCATTGCTGAAATATTTGTTGATGACATTATCTTTGGAGGCTCAGATCTTTTCTGTAAGGCATTTGTTGATGAAATTCAAAAGGAATTTGAAATGTCTATGTTCAGAGAGAATAAGTTCTTTCTTGGACTACAAGTGATTCAGCAGAGTGATGGAATATGCATCACACAATCTAAATACATAAAGGAAGTAATGAAGACATTTGGCATGGAAGATGCTAAACCTGTGGGAACATGGATGGCTACTAGATGCAAATTGACAAAGGAGGATGAAACTACAAAGGTAAACTAGACACGTTACCCATCCATGATTGGTAATTTAATGTATGTAGTTCACAGTAGACTAGATATAGCACATGTTGTGGGAATTATTGTAAGATTTTCTGCTAATCCCAGAGAATCACACATGATAGCTACAAAAAGAATCTTAAGATACTTGAAGAAAATAGAGAATTTTGGATTATGGTATTCTAAGGAAGGGAAGTTTGAACTAAAAGTTTACACTAATGTTGATTGGGCTGGAAATGTGGATGATTGAAAAAGCACCACCAGAGGAGCATTTTTCTTTGGTGAAAGACCTATAACATGGACAAGTAAAAAGTAGGCTTGTATTTCTCAGTCTACAGCTGAAGCAGAATATGTTGCTACTGCTACTAATTGTTCAAACATTGCATATATCAAACAAGTGTTGGAAGGAATGAATGAGGTAATCACTGACCCGGTGATTATATATTGTGACAACACTAGTGCTATTAATATTTTAAAGAATCCTGTGATGCACTCTAAGACAAAGCATATATCTATTAAGTATCATTACTTGAGAGAAAAAGTGCAAGAGAAGCAAGTGAAGTTAGAATTTGTCACATCTAAAGAACAACTTGTAGATATTTTTACAAAACCCCTACTGAAGGACACATTTGAATACTTGAGGACTAGACTTGGGGTCCGTCCCCTGTCTATCAGTCACTAAGGTGATCTGGTTGTTGCATCAGCCTACTTGTATCAGTAGATCATTCATGTTGATGCAACATAGTTCACACTTTGAATCATGTTCAAGGTTGTGATTAAGTTTGAGAACTTGAACTGATTGGAATATCAGTATTCAGAGATATGGAGGAAGACATAATTGTTTGTTTGTTTGTTTCTTTGGCATTGCTATCAAAGGGAGAGATAAACAATATGAAATGAAAAGGGGAGAGATAAACAAGATATGAAAAGGAACAAGCATAGACGAGAATTATCTAAGGGAGAGACAATCTGAATGAGATAGAGTATTGAAGATCAGTTACAAAGAACAGGAACTGAAAAGATCACAACTGCAAAATGGTAAAGCTGTACTATTTAATGTTGTTTAGTAACGTAGTGATTAAACATATTAATTCTATTCGACTTAAAATATTTTTTTCTCTAAGTTGTAGAATATATGTTTGGTATGCATATGGTACATTTCATATTACTTGAATTGCCATCAATACCAAAGGGAGAGATTGTTGAACTACAACTGATTTGGAATCTGATTGAAGAATCTATGATTAAAGATCATTGAGGAGTTTCTGATTAGATATGCAATATGATTAAATCAATATTATGTTATCATTGATGTCAACTAGTTTGACAACACTTATCTTGTAAGTTACTATACCAACACATCTGAAGAAAGGTGAAAAAGAGATGAAGAACAAAGAAATCTACATGGAGAAAGATGTACATGATATATGAGGATAACGAACACATTGAGTGACTTGTTGATGAGTCTATGACTTGATGATATTGACTTTATTATGTTGCATTCATCTATGATGAAGTATAGAGCTAAAAGACACAAAGCAGTGTTGTCGGTAAATGAAGCATTTCTAGTATACACTGATGGACTGTAATGTATACCGATCGTAGTATTAACCGAGTAGTGTTCACCAACACATTTCTTTGTTTACCGAGTGGAACATAATGAATTAAATGATCAGTTTAGCCAATAAGATTGATGAGCTGGCAAGAGTATAACATCGAGGTAACAGATAATGTTTGTTACACAGATCGATGGCTAACGAAATTCAAGGAAGATCTAATGGAGAAGATTGAAACATGTTATTGACATAAGTACCAAGAAATTTTGAAGCGGCAAAATCTATGAATGTGGTTAAGCGGCAAAATCTGATGGTGGAGAAGAAAATGATTTACTCGTCTATATAAGAGAACATAATTTCTTTATGAAGAATGCTGGAAGAAGAAGAAGCTACAAGAATATTGCGTGAACAAGGTTTTCATTCATTTTGATCATACTGGTTAGTAAGAACCGAGCTGCAGAACAATTATCGAGCTATAGAGAGCAATTACCGACAGATAGTAAGTTGATATAGTATTGAATTTGAAGTGAAATATTGATCAGAAGGATTTGTATGGACTAAATATTGATCTGTAATCTACAATTGAAGTTATATTGAGGTAGGTCATTTACTGTTACATATTTAACCATTGCATATAGTCAAAATCTCTTAACCGAGTGGACTCTGAAAGTCTTATGATGTATCATTCATAGAATGAACATTGTTATCCTGTCAACCCCATAGTGAATGTTGGTTGGACGATAACTTCTAGTGTAAAATCCTCTAACAAGGTCACACCTTATAGTGTGTTTGTAACCTTTAATAGGGTTGGGTCTTAACCGACCTCACTTTAGAAGAGTGAACAATTTTGGGTTGCCGGTCCCAGGTGGTTTTTCCCTTTACAGGGTTTCCACATTAAATCTCTTGTGTTATATGTTGATTGTGATATTTGTTTTTTATCATTCTTTACATGTTACATATTAGATTTGATTAGTAAACTATCATAGTATTAGACTGGTAATTGGTAAAAGCACAGACAGTGAAAGTATTTATTGTTTACCGACAAGCAAAAATTGAAGAAATAGTTTTGAATTATACATTTTGTTTTGGGACACTGGATAAATGATTCACCCCCCCTCTCAGTTATTCTAATAGTTATTTTCTATTACCATCTCCATTTCCTCCTCCACAAGCCCACCTCATGAGAAAAAGATGTAGATGCCCTATTTGGAAGATGAATAGGGTGAGAAGGTGGAGTCACCCTCCACGTGGAATTCTAAAAATCAGCACGGACGGGTCTTCTTTGAGAAACCTAGGTCTTCCGAGTATCAAGAAGAAGTTGTTAGAGATAGCTTGGGGATTGTTCAGTTTATGTTTTCTATTTATAAAGGTCATCATACTAACAATCTGATGGATTCTATTGCTATTTTGTTTGTTGTGGAACATTCTTATGCTCTTGGATGGAGGAGGTTCATTTGTGAATCTGACTTGCAAGTGGTGGTGCATCTCTTGACTTGACAACACCAGGGTAATTTTTAAGAAACCCCCCTTCAAAAAAGGTGTAAAAAAGTGGCGAAAGTTAGAAAGAAAAAAAAATTGGCAAAATTTTTTTCTTGTCAAAGAAAAAAAAATAATCTCAATTGGTGAATCATTGATGCTCCCTGAAACTATGTGGAAAATCTTGGCAAATTGTGTTTTTGTTTCAGAAAGTTACCAAAATATATATTGGCGAATAAAAATTAGTATTTATAGTATAAAAAATATAAATTGGTGAATATTCAAAACATAGTGATAGGACTATGTGTCAAGTTGGGTGCTACGTGTCATTTACTGATGACCAGTTTGTGAGGACATTTTGCATAGCTTTGGCAGGCTAAAAGGAGGGTCGACGGCTAATGGTTATGAAGATACACAATGGTCATGCTAATGGTGTGCGTGACTTTGGCTGTTATGTTGGCGGTTTAGAGTTGTAGGCGCAAAGATACACAAAGGTCAAGTAAGTTTGTGGTTGACAATTTGGAATTTACGTAGCTTCGAAAAAGTTTGTGGTGACTGGTGACAGTGTGCGTAGTTTTAGCAGGCTAAAAGGAGGGTCAATGCTAATAGTTATGAAGATACATAATGGTCAGGTTGACGATGTGTGTGACTTCAGTGGTTATATTGGCACTTTGTAGTTGAAGGCCGTGAAGATACACAAAGGCTAAGTTGACAGTGTGTGTGACTTTAGAAGTTATGATCACAGGTAAGATATGGGGGTTCTGAGGCCACATTGATAGTCTGCATAACTTAGCCACAAAGTTACAGTGACATTGAACACTGAAGTGCAATTAATGAGACTTATCGACGACAAGATTTTGATTAGACATTAAAAAGGTATTAATTATACAAGATATCAACTATGATTCGTAAACATTCATTATCTTTCTTCTCAGAGCCAAATCACATTACATGAAACATTCCTTCAAAATTTAATGCGACTGCCAACTTGTCAGTTCAAAATTTAAAATCGTAGCTAGGATATGGTGGTTCTGAGGTAACGCTGGCAATTTGCGTAACTTGAGTGGTACATAATCCAGGCCAAGATTTTGATTAGACATTAAAAAGGATAATTTTACAAGATATGAGCTGTGATTCATTAACATTCATTATTCTTCTTTTCAACTTCAGAGTCAAGTTATGCAAGATACAATGTCTACAAATTTTCTTTACCGATATTCATTAATTTCCTTTTCCTAGGCAAGCCACCTTACGTGAAACATTCCTTCAAAATTTATTGCGGCTGGCAAGTTGGTGATTATTTTCTTTATATACTCCTCAGTACTGGAATTGCAAAGCAAAGGGCGCTTTCTAAATTTCTAAATTTGGAATCTTGGATGACAAAATGTGTCTTCCAGTAGCTGAGGGATCATCAAATGAGAACCTAGAACCTGTTATCCAACCAAATTTAGGAAATTAGGAAATTGACAAATAAAAAATTGACAAATAATAAATTGACTAATGAGTATGAACTATGACAAATAATAAATTGACAAATGACAATTTCTAAGAAATTAGGAAACTTTGACCATCGGCAATGTTCCGAAGTAACGCTGGGTTGTTTCGTAACTTCTCAATGGTTAAGTGGTTAGGATGCTGATGGGTTACAAACTTTTGAGGGACTCTCAACTAATGGCGTGTGTAACTTCAGAATTAAAGAGACAGTGCATAATGGTGTTGAAAGTAATAGTTAGTTGCATTCCACGTGGAAAGCGCAGAGGAATTGACTGTGACATGTGTCAACGAACAGATTAATATTTGATACTTTGTCAGGAACAGCTGGTTTACGGAGCTTCGTGAGGGTTTTTTGGCCATTAGTGTTGGTGGTTACGAAGCTGCGATGAAGCATTTGGCAAAAAGGCGTAACCTCAAAAAGGTTAATCAGTTACAAGATTAAACAGTTGAGAGGTTACGAAAGGCTTTGTGCGGGAATTCACAAGGTTATATGAGAGCGGAGATGTTAAGAAGACCGTCAGTCCATCAATGTAACTTTAGAAGGGTTTGAAAGGCCTCTAATTTTCATGCAGCAAAGTTGAGACAGTGTTAGATGAACTATTTGTGTAACTTCGGAACCAGGCCAGCTTAAGTTTTGAATCTTACTCTTGATTCTTGAAGTTGAAACTTGAAATAACATGGCTGGATGACTATGAGGCATTGAGGGCCAAAGCGTTTACACTTTACAGTGATGAAAAAGGACATTAATAATTATATGATTATACTTCAAATTTCATGAACATTCTACATTACAAAAATCATGAATTCAAATTACAAATTACAAAAATTGAAATTCAAATTACAAAAATCATGAATAATACTTATTACTTGTAATATGAGTCAAAATGTCAATAATAAATATTCATAATGAAGTCCATAATCAATTTATCCAACAAGTACAATAATAAGTATATAGTGTATAAAATTATAAATACCTATTAACCGAATGCTAATTCTAAATCACTTCACTCTTCACTTAGTGTCAGTGAGAAGTCTACCGCTTCTATATCCCACATGGAATCCAACTCCTAATATTGACTACTACTAGTAGCAAGAGGTTCTTCTTCATTCTGAGTTCGGTATTCAAAATCAAAAAAAAATTCATCTTCATTATGAGTCTGGGACGAAGATCCATCGTTTGTCTCAGAACCACCATGTTTTGAAGTGTTCAAAAGCCCTCGTCTTTCACGTAGGGAATTCCAAATTGTCAATGCCCTATCATAAGGAAAGTCTCTAACATTGTACTGAGTTACAAACAACCTCAAGCAAGTTTCCAAATTTCTATCTAGTTTGTTTCTAATATTTGATTTCAAAAACCCCAATGCATTGAAAACTCTTTCATCTTCCACCGACCCCAATATTATTGTTTGACATAAATCAACAAGTTTCAAATATTTTGATATTGAATCATGCAATACTTCACTTTGCTCTATCCTTTTCCAAATCCTGGTTATTGCACTAGGTTCAAATGGATTATCCAAGTTTTTTAACTACAATTTCATACATGATGCAAATTATCTACATTGTTTTTAAAGATTAGCTGAATCTATAATTCCTTCAATTGGTTGTCCATTTCAATCTGCATGTTTTGAAAACTCTTTGATCAATTCATCAATTTTTTTATGAAACATATAAGCATCAATTTGTCTATCTCTGACATTTTTCCAAAATTGAGGAAACACACAACCCATGGCTTCAAGAATTTCTTCTCGCGGAAATCTTTCACGAATCTCACTTGAAAGTTAGTAGGAAATTTACTTCAAATTATCACTAACAGAATTAACAAACCTGTCAAAATCAACCCTTTTAACTAGAAGTAGTCTTCCTCGCTTGTCCGTCTTAGATTGGTGCATTGGTATTTCATATCCTTTCACAAACACACATAAATCATTTTTTGCATTGAATTGTAAAAAATTCTCAACATGATTAAAATCTATAATTTTTTGCCACTTAAAAAAAATTGGCCTTTAAAGTGTCATCATATCTGAGTATAAATTATGCAGGGCAAGGCATGTCATTCTAGATAAATCTAAGTACTCATGGATATACATAGTCCTGTCTTGGGATTTCTTAACAAGTTTGTTCATTAAATCCAGCATGGGGAGAAGACTGGCTAAAGTTAACAGAGTCTCTATATCACTTAACTTATGTAACAAATCAAGAGCTTTGTCTACTATGAGGTGTTAGTCATATATTAGTCCGATCAAGGATTGATATTCTGTTAGAACTCTTTCTACTAGTCCATGCAAAGAGATCCATCTGGTCTCAACATCCTTGAGAAGCTTATTTCCTAGTGTTAATTCCTCAAAGAAAATCTTAAATTCTGTAGAAGTAAGAGTATATGTCACGAACTAGATCTTCAACTTTTGACACTGTAGGAAAATTGCTTACAATTTTATATGCTAAATTCATTTGATGGGCCATGTAATGTATGCCAAGCATGTAAGGTGCAATACTAGTTTGTAATCTTGCACAGAGACCATTCCTTTGGCCTTGCATTACTGCAGCTCCAACACACACTAACTTCTTTCCAATTGTCAAATCATCCATACCACCAGCTTCATTCAAAGCATTCTTCACTTCAAAATATAAGTTTTATGATGTTGAATTGCCCCCCATTTTACGAACGCAAAGTAGATGAGCTTGGTGGACATGATATTTTATTGTATACACATGCATACAGACCCAAGCAGTGTTATCTACTGCAGTAACTTCATCTATGGATAATGAAATGAATCTGGACTGTTTTACTTTCTCCTATAAATATTTCTTTTCCACCTCAGAAAGATAGTTGTCCATTTCCCATCCAACATTTGTTGACCAATGTGACATAGGATAGTGAGGAACTTTCAAAAAGGATAATAAATTATCATATTTTGAGAAGTATCTCATAGGATGCCCTCTTGACATAATATGAAAAACAACATTCATTTGAACTATCTTTGCCAGGTTTACTTCATTGGCTGCATGTTTAAACCCAACCTTGATTGGATTTTCACTACTAGCAATTGCTGCCATTCTCTTGTTATGCTCTTCATATTATATGGCATACTTAACATGAAGACATTCTTATTTTGATTTCCATCTCACTACTGGTATTTCTTGTCCATCTATGGTCCTTTTTTCATAAACCTTACCAATATTCTTTTCTATAGTGTCAAGCTTTAGCTGCAACTTCTTCTCTCTTTTATTTTTCTAGGTACACATCTTACACCTACATTCTATTGGTTGTTCATCATTTCTTAGGACTGGTTCAATGAACCTGTACTTTGCTACCCAATCAACCTTAAAATTTCTTGTCCTTTCCCACTCCTGCCCCATTTTTACTACCCTTTTTATTTTCTTCCTACCAACATCATTATTATCTTCATTGCTAACATTTTCTTCCAACTGGTTCTGTGTATCCCTTATAAAATCTTCTCTCATGCCACCATTGTTATCCTCATTTGATGCATTTTAATTTTCATTTAACTCAATGACTACCCCAGCTTGTGGTACTGGTACTGGTGAGATATTGTGAATGGCTTTTTCACTTGCAATTGCAGATGTTGATGGAGCAGAAACATTTCCAACTCCAAAGAAAGCCTTTATGGTAGTATCTTTATGTTTTGGGCATTTTGATGGCCTCCCAGGCCTTTCATTTCCCTAAGGAGTCTTACCCTTCCCTTCACTACCCTGAGGAGTCTTACCCTTGTCTAGCTTTCCAATCTCTTCACTTCCCTAAGCACAGTGAGAAGTTTGAGTCTCAACCTCCCCTGATATCTAAATCTCAATCTCAAGATAGTCACCCTTGTCTGACATCTTCACCCAATGACCTCTCACTAGTCACTAGGATTCTAGCCTCTAGGAATTAAAATTAATAGCAATACTGTGAAATGTGAACAAATAATTGCTTACCTTTGTCCTGCTTCCTCTGAATTCTGACTCTCTGAAATGTTGAATCCTTTGTTTATTGTTGCAAGATTGTTATTTGTAAATATGGCCCTCCAAAAATTGGTAACGACACACGATAAGACTACTTTTATAAATTTGATTTGAATTTATATCAATCCATGATTCCAAATTCTAAATTTCCAATTTTTAATTTTTTTAAATTCCTGGGCTTTTGGCAAAAATGTGCCGACTTGATCGATGCTATTTTTGGCAAAAATTAGAAATACGTGGTGGTTAATATAACAATTAATTAACGGGTTGATGAAATACATCGTGGTCAATAAAACAATTAATTAGCAGGTGGCGAAATGGGTCGTGGTTAAGATAACAATATAAACCATTTGTCTATTTTAGATTTTATATGTAGTTTATAATTAATATCGTTGGTGAATAAGAGACCATTAAAAGAACCACGTCAAATTGGTTATAGGTGAATATAATGGTCAACATCGTCAAACGACAAATCTAATTGGTGATTCCAATGAATATTTAGCAGTTACCGTGTCAAGATTGGGCGAATATGGGCTAGCCTGTACCTGCGTGATTCACCAATTTCCCCAAACGTATTCCCCAGAGTTCGCCAAAAGGTGAATATTCGCCACTAAAAATTACGCTCGACAACACTCTGAGGATGTTAGTTGGTAGTTAGCTTTGGTTGACAAGATTCTTAATTTGTGTTCTTCTTTAGATTTTGTTACTTTCACTCACATCCCCAGGGAGTGGAATGGGGTGGTGAATTGTCTGGCCAAATGAGCTTCTGATCACATGCAAAATTCGAATATTATGGATAAAGGGAAACTACATCTAGGTTTGTCTCAACGGTTAAACCACTTAGTTGATCTTGATAGGGTTGTTTGATGCTCATGCTCTGTATTTCTTCTTGTTTGAATACATTTTAACACCTATATTATTTCAAAATGTATAAATAATTCTTTGAATACTACGTAGATTATAAAAGATGCATACTAACATTCACTATAAAATTTTAAATATAAACCATAAACCTGCATGTATCTCCCATTTGCATTATTATATTCAAAAGAAGCACCATCTAAAATCAAGAAGTTCAATTTCATCTCCTTCTTATGCAAAAATGGATTGAAAGTGTTTAAAGTGTTCCACACACTAATGAGTGCCTTACTATGAAGATTAATGGGAAAGATTGAAAAATCTTATGGTAGGCAAGTTTGATTTCCCTTTGAACTCTTTAAGGATGTTTAGATTCAAACATTCTCTAAAGAGGTCTTTCTCACTCTGAACTTTTTAAAAAAAAAATTATTCTTATATAATTTTATTTCATTCTTACTATTTAAATTTTAGAATTTCTTTCAAAACTATCTTCCAATTCATAACTCTAATAAAACATACTTACTCAATCATAACCACTTTTTTAATCAAATTATTTAAAAACATATTTAAAAACATAAACTAGATCATTATTTTATTACTTAAAATTACCTACAATAAAATAGAGAAAGATGTGCCACGAACATGTACTTCATCGAACATCAATTAAAAACGTTTAAATCTACCTAATTAGAGAGCTTTGCATTTTCAATTCTGACCAAAAATTGTTTACAATTTTTTAAGTCTTCTCCGTCAAAAAAAAAAAAAATTCAGTAACAACAACCCACGAAAAGCATACTGAAATACTAAATTGAAACTGAACTAACCAGGAGATTACCGAGATACAGATTAACCCCGTTACATTTTGTGGGCATGTAAACAGCCATTATCATTTACTATAGAAAACTGATATATTTAGAAACGAAGTTAATTGAATTTAAGATACTAATTTCAATTTTTTGTTCCCTTTGCATCCAGTCAAACAGTGTAATATTATTGCACCAATTCTTAAGTAATCGGCATACTCTACATGGCAGCATATGTCTAGCTTTTACCAACATTACATTGAAAACAGAATATTCCTCTCTTTAATCACATGTCATTGTAAAAGTTTCAATATCAACTAAAAGTATTGATGTTAAATAAACTGGCAACGAAGAAAAGTATCTTACTGGGAGAACATTATTTATTTTTACCAATGACATTACGCAAGCAAAATGTCACCTTTTATATATGCATGAATAATGTTCCTGAGTTCACAAGACCTAAATTTGAAGGTCATGTGGCTTTTTTTGTGCGCACAATTATTTTTATAAGAAAAGTGGTTTTTACTGGATGAATCAAGATAACCATAAAATATGGTTACAAGATAAAATGATACATCACTGTCAACCAGGCATTAAACCTTTCCTACTTGCAAGCAAAGTAATATAGCTTTTCACTGCTATAACTGTTACACAATCAGGGCACTTGCCGACCTTATTATTTTTAAATCATGGACATGCATAAGAATGCCTCATTAAAGTTTGAGGCGGTGTCTACCTAACCATCATAATCTAATTCTATAACTTCTTAAAACCTCTAAAAGAAACCATAACAATAACGAATGCCCATCTGTTCTTTTTCTTCCACTGTTCAGTCAAAAAAATGAAAATCAAAGCAAACAAAGGAAATGTCTTAAAGCAAGAGGAATTTCAGTTTGGCTTAAATCTTACTTGACAGAAAGAAACAACCCTAAAATTTAGCAGTTTCAAATATAAAAAGCAATCATATTCTTCTTTAACAGCTCTGAATGAAATTTACGTTAGATTATGATTCTTCACTTGGCTCCACTAGAAAAGAAGGAATTTATTATATATCGGCTTAAATCTTAATGCTCATAGTAATAAACAATACTAACACTACAATGAGTGTACTCCGCTGGAAAGGAACGATGCTTCCAATTCCAAATTGAAAGAAACCTGCAAACGAAAAATAAAGTAGTATGATAAAGACATCCGAATTTAACTTGTTCATAAAATTTTATGGTAAACCATCAATATATTATAATTAAAATATCTTTTTATCTTCTTAGAAAGAATTTATATATTTATTTACTTTATATAATTTTTTCTATTTTCTTAGTGTATATATCTATAAATTTAAATTTTAGATAGAAATATTTAATTTAAAATTTTTGACATAAGAATCTTTTACTTAAAAAATTATATATCTTAGTTTTATATACTTCCTTATTAAGTTAGCATATTAAATAGAATTTTCTTTAATTAATCTATAAAAATTGAGCTTTAAAAGATTTGGAATATTTCATAAATGTCATGTCTCCTTTCTGAAAATGTTTTTCAATTGTACTAGCTACCATATCACATTGATCAATTAAATCATCTTCTTTCCATACAACATGGAAGAATTGTATTGAGTTTAATTTTAACCAACTTAAAAAAATCAAATATATATACAGATAATAAAATATTGATTTAAAGATGACTTCTCATACTTAAAATATATCACAGCTAAACATGTCAAATCTTAATATATCATTAATGAAAATAATCATTAAAATTCTCATTAAAAATTTATTTCAAATAATTTATATCTTAGATTTTCAATTAAATAAACTGGTCAAATATCACAAACTCTTTAAAAGTTTTAAAATGTCAGGATAAATAAAAAATAATGCTTAAATAATAAACATAAATTTATGTTTTTAAAATATTTTTTTTACATAATATATCGAAATAATAAAAAGAATTTATTAATTTTGATCATATATATATATATATATATACATATATATATCTATATATATATATATATATCTATATATATATATATATATATATATATATATATATATATATATATATATATATATATATATAATAGTTTTAAAATATAATATTATTAGAGTTGAAATGTCATTTAGAGTCCAAAGAATTAACCCAATGAAATGATACGGTGATGAAAAATTGGATAGCTTTTATACCACCGTCTAGATTTGCTTCCAATGTGGCAACAAGTGAAGCTAAGGAGAGAATGGAGAATGTTGAATTGGTGGGCCCATCAAGTAGTAGATTAAATTTCACCATTTAAGGTGTTGCAAGAAACGATTCAATGCTGATGCCCGGTAGGGTGTATAATCAATTATTAAGCAATCTAGCATGGGCTTTATCAAGACAATTACCTTCTAGTACTAATAAATAGCTTTTTAATATGCACTCAAAAGAGTATAAAGGAACTAGATATGAAGGTAAAAGATTCATTTACATAAATTTTTAATAGATTAGGAAGGTTCTAAATGATTAGAATGTATCTGTCAATTATTCAAGACAATGTATAAGAATTCTTTATGTATCACATTTAGTGGGTGGTTAATTCATCTCTATTATTATTAGAAAACTATCCAATTAATTAGACATGATATTATCCTCTCAAATTACCAAGAGGTTTGGTGATGTATTTGAATTTTTTCCACAATATCTCATGATCTACTAAACACAAAAAAAATGAAAGTAAATGAGTAATTTTATGAGTATTTTCTTGTATGCTCATTTTGGTCATTTGGTGTGATATCATGTAAGGTCTCCAATTAAAACTTGTAGAATTACACAAAATTATAAGTTTTATTTTAGTGAATAATATTTTGTTGAAGAAAATCAGATTTTAGTAGTACACAAACTCTTTTAGAACCATAGAGAGAGGAGGTTTTTATAGAATACAAGATATGTCATTGAGAAAAAATTGATTACAACCTAATAGAATGATTGATTAAGAGATAAAAAAAAATTAACAAGTGCCACGTAGTGGCGAAGTACTTGCCTGTTGTAATAATAATAATAATAATAATAATAATAATAATAATAATAATAATAATAATAATAATAAAATTCTTCCAAATTGTATTATGGCTATTTCATACAAATATAATTAGATTGATTAATTGATTAGGAGTTTGATATTAAGTTAATAATGATAAGTTAAAGATAAACAAATATCCATTGTTGTAGTTACTAAGTACAAGTATAATTGATATTAATCACAATGTAATTAATATTATAGCTATTTGATATAATAGGTGAAGTCTTATATTAATTTAGAATTATAAATATATAATAATTAGATAAATTTAAGATATTTAATTATCATACTTTAAATCAAATTAATAAAAACAAAAGAAAATTAATCCTTATAAATGTAAGTGAATATATCTATGCTAATGAAGTACATAAATTATCTTTAATTTTTAAAAAGATTTAAAGTAATATCTTTTATATTATTTTTAATTTTAAAATTTTATATATTATCAATATTTAAAATATATAATTAAAAATATCAAAAAAAATTATTTTCTTAAATATAATTAATAATTTTTGAAATAAAATAATTTATACATAAATAATCAATATAATAAATTATTAGATATTTAAAAAATATAACTATAAATCAAAATTTAAATACTTCACATAAATTATTAATCTAATATAATATAATTTTCTATTTTAAAAAATAATTGTTAAAATTAAAAAAATTTACATCATTTAATTAACAAGCAACAATTTTAATAATATTTTATATAGTTCATATAACTTATATAATGAAAAAGTTAAGTTTATTAATATTTAGATTATAATTATAATTTATGTTATTTAATCTAAATATATAACATCTAATTATAGTACATATAACAAATTTTATTATTCAATTTAATATACATTAGTTAATAAATAATCTATATTCAAAACCATGCATTTATATTATAACATATTTTTAAAAATAAATATGAATTATTTTAAGGACATGGTAAAGTATTTGTCCTTATAATATTGCCTCGAAAATTGTAATAGAGGTAGTGCTTCCACAAAATCCGTGTATAAGAGGCTAAATTTTTAAACCAATAGAAGAGCTCGAAATTAATTTTGTTGAATTATAAACATAAAAAATGTGCATGTATACTATACAAATTATTAATTTTATAACAAATTTGATAAAAATAATAATTTTAATTGGTAAAATTGTAATTTTTTAATCACTAGTTAATAGAAGAAATCCAAAAACAAAAGAAGGATTTAAGATTTGATTGAGAAACTAGAAAAGAGAAATACTAATTAAACGGACTAATGATTTAACTGAGGGTATAGATAACTTTCAATCAATAACTATGCATTAATGAAAGATGGCAAGGCTGCCCCTTTTGAAAGCCTCGTCCCTAATTTTACAAGGCTGATCAGTTAGGAGATATCAACCCTATTTATTTTAAGGAACCTTAAAATTAATTTCAATCTCTTATCAACCTCACGGTCTCTCAAGGAAACTTGAAAGTTCGAAGTTAACAATAGGCCTCAAGTTATGCATAACACTTGGAAATGAGTTTTGGGATGAAAAAAGGACAAGGGGATAAATAGGTTTGGTGGAGTGCTGTCAAATCTTATAATATTGAGAGATGATGAAATTAATGCCGCCATGGAGCATGAGCTAGATTGTCATATTATCTTTACATTATCATATTCTTTAATCCAATTTGGAGTACTTATAAAATATATATACAGACTTAAATATGAGAGATTTGGGAATATGAAATAAATGTAAAATGATATTGTGTACCTTGGATATAGAAACATAAATTGGTTTGATTATATTAAAGATATAGTTTCTAGAATCAAATATCACTGCTTGATTATTATTTTTCTTTGTGTGTACAACTACAAATGGAAATCTTGGTGCTACTAAGAAGCATGGTTGAAACTTGACATGGCAATTAAAAATATTTGATTCTTCATTGATAATTAAATAAAAAATTTTATAAGAAAAAAACACACCAAGAAAAGTATGTAATGGATGTATGAGTACTTGGTTATTATGCGATGAAATGATCTAATGAACGATTGAGACTTGATGCAACACAAGAAGTACAATTAATTCATTAGTAATATATCAAGAGCAAGAGTGGGGATTTAGTATTGTTGATGCAAGATCTATTGTAACTCTTGTAATTGATGCAAATACAATGTGAGCATAATGTATTTGAGTGCATAGATGAAAGTGATTGCTTCATAAATAAAATAGTTATGCCTTTTTTTACACATTTTATGCACAAAATTTGAACTTTATCATGCATGACAATAGGTAAACATGAGATAAAAGCACTTTTAGATTTATAATTAAGAAGGTCAACACTATAATGGCATCCTTGAACTAGATCAAGATTGCAAGGACATACTTAAACTACAAAGAGAAACTACTAATGTAAAATTTTAGTTGCTGGGCTAGATCAAGATTACAAGGACAATCTTAAACTACAAAGAAAAAGTATTAATCTAAAATTAGGGCCTGTTTGGCGCTTGGAATTAACCTGGAATAGGCATTATTGAATGCAAGAATAAACTAATTCACTATTTGTGGCCATTTTTTGAATTCTCGAATTAGAAAACTGATTCTCATTTTTGGCCGAATGCTTGCATTAGTTAATTCCAAAAAAAGGTGGAATTAATTTTACAATCTTTTTTTATAATTTAAATTTTTTATGTAATTTTTTTTAATAATGTTTTTTTAATAATTTTTTTTGTATAATCTTTTTTTTAGTTAATAATACATATTTTAATTTAAAAATATATAAGTTAAAAATACATCTATATTTTAATTAAAAACCGAGCAACAAAAATGATAAATTCAAAAATTAAAAATTTAAAATTAAAATTAAAAAAATGAAAAATAGTTCTTATTCCAATTTCACATTTAGAATAGATTATTACAGCTTTCGTTTTGAGGATTAATTAATCCGAAAATAGGTTCTTATTCTAGAATAAGGCTAAATCATGATAAAATAGTAGAATTTGATAGAGAATTTATAAAATTTGACAAAGTAGTACACTAAGAATACCTTCTTGAAACATTTATATATAATAACATAATATGATAAAAATTTAAAAGAATACACACTTTTCACCTTTACACCACCTGATTTTTTTGTTAATATAGATATTTTAAAAAGATGTTTTTCATTTAAATGACTGGAAATGGTCTAGGATACTCCATCCCTTTAGATAAGAGAAGCTTTTTGTAATTTCTGGATCCTCAAAAATTATGGAGGTTCTAAGTATCTTACAATTCATTTTTTCTGGACAATATAGACTCGTATCAAACGAATTGTGCATGTCACTTCGGTTTAATATATTATGCAATTATCTACCCATCCATTTTGTAAAACTTCCCAATTAGTTGAACAAATTACTGGAATGCCTTACAGTCTGTTCCACCACACTTTCCGCGACTGTTATAAGAGAATATATTGTTCCCCTTTTAAGAGACAATGGTTCCCCACTTTGACAGCACAGCAGAAACAGCTTTCCAATGGAGAACGAAGAAAACAAGTTACCATAGATGAACTTGTCACTTGCCTACATTTTAAGGACTATATATTTAGTAACATACTCAAATGCCTGTTTGAAAAATAAATATTCCTGTGGTTATTATAATATTCTAATGTACCATTGCAAGAAATTCCATTCCATCATCAACAGGCAACATGTAAATTCATATGGTCTCATGTACTCTAGTCATTTCAAATACCTTTACAGATGGAAGAAATCTGAGATGCAGACCTTTTTAATTCACTTTCTGATCCACTTTTGAATTAGAGTTTCCTTCAAAACATGGCTAACGTACAGACTTAAGGTTATATCATAAGTAGAGAGAGCTTAATTTGTTTTAATCAATAATTGTGTATATGCTATAATAATATTTTGGATCATATCTAATGATTTATTAAAGAAAGAGGAGAGTGAGAACTCGACTTGTATATATAATCTTATATAGTGATTTTCATTATGTCTACAATTCAATTTATCAGTCTTACCATTGATGGATCATTAAGCAAAGGACAAATTCAAAATAATATACATAATTGATTTATAAACAATCTTTTAATACTACACAAATTATGAAAAATTCATGCAACTACCAGCATAAACGTTAAATATAAACCATAAAGCTAAGCACTTCTCCCATTTGTTGTTGGCCCTAATTTTAGTATCCCTCCCTGCAAAGATGGATAAGGCTGCACTCCTGTAATTTCCTTTCACATACATGAGGAGAATTGCATTCTTGTGTAGTTCTCCATGGATACTAAAATTAGATCTAACATTTGTATTCTTAGATTCAAAATAAGCACCATATTTAACAACGAAGTTTCAGTCCATCTCCTCCTTATTCAAAATTGGGTCAATGTGTTGATCGAGTTCTATAGAATAATGAGTGTCCTGTTATGAGGATTGAAGGGGAGGATTCACTCCCACCATAAAGAATATGTAGGTATCTTCCATTAAGGACAAGAGAAAACTAGATTGTGCCTTCGTGTCCCTTGGGTAAGCTCAGACCATCCACAAAAAATTAGGATAGTTTCAATTATAGGTCAAACTCTGATTTCTCATCTAAGTTTTCTAAGAAGGTTTGGATTCAATCTTTCATTATTGCGAGTCTGGTTGTTCTTTTGTAGCCAGTTTGTTACTTAATTCTTAGGAATTCTTTCAAATTTTAAAGTTGGCTGCTTTTAAAATAGTCTTGATCTAATTTATAATTTCAATAAAAAATACTTTTCTATTAAAAAATTAAATTAAAAAAGTGAAAACATATACTACATAATTATTTTGTTACTTAAAATTAATTACAATAACATTGAAAATATATGACAATAAATATTTACATCATTTTTATGCAATATTAGAAATTTTTTAACTCTATCTAATTAAAGGGCTCTAGACATTTTTCAATTCTGACCCAAAATTGTTTAAATTTTGTTTAGCTCTTCTACATACTTTTTATTTATCTCAAAATAACCGATGAAAACCATCCAATTCAAGAAAGTGAATTAATAAGGTAATCAGCGAGATATAGATTAATCCAATTACATAATTTGGTCATGCAAAAAGCCATTATCATTTAATATAGAAAACTAATTTATTTCTAGAAACAAAGTTAGAGGAAATTAAAATGGAAATTCCAATTCCTTGTTCGCATCACATCCCACTATTGCACCATTTTTTTAAGTTATTGGCATACCCTAAATGGTAGCATATGAAAAATGAACTATACTAGCAGGTTCTTTTTGGCTCTACTAGGGTTTAGAGTTGCGTCGCTATTTTGTGCCCTCCTGTCCTTTCAAACTACAATTATTGCGAAAAGCTCCTTGATAATTATGGCCCCAGCCACCATTCGTGCAATAGTTGATGCTGGTGTTGGTGTGGTGACGGATAACAATGGCGCCTCCAAGCAAGAGACCTCCCAAGTTTCTTCCCAAAGTGTTCCACGAGTTATGTCCCAGTCTGATATTGTTTTACCCATTCATGAGTTTGATGATTTTTGTAGTTGGCTTGCAACGCATACTCCTATTGGTTACTTTCTGGGTTGCAACCCTCCTAAAAATGTTATTAAAGATTGGGTTGTGAAAGCATGGACTCCTTATGGAATCCGCTTGGATGGCATTCAGAGTCTTACCAAGGATTTATTTCTTGTTTCATTTTTCCAATCCCACCGATGTGGATGCCATTTTCGCCAAAGGATCTTGGCATCTTAGGGCTTCCCTTTTAATTTTCTAATGCTGGTCACGAGACTTTTCTATCTCTAACGACAAGAAACCAAAAGTTCCTGTGTGGGTTGAGTTTCCTGGTCTCCCTCTACCCTGTTGGCCTTTCATGCATGCCATTGCAAAAACACTAGGTAGGGTTATCTGTAGTGAGCATGACCATTTTCTTAATCCTCGACCTTAGAAGAGGCTGTGTGTTGAGGTCGACCTTTCCAATGACCTTAAAGAGTATGTTGAGATTCAAGTTGGTGAGACCACCTTCACTCAGAAGGTACTTTATCTCAACCTTCCCAACACTTGTTATCGTTGAAATATGCAGAGCACAAGATCAAGGACTTCTCTTTGGCAGTACCTCATACCAAATCTCCTCCTAAGGATTATGGTTCTCATCCTGTCGATTCTGGTAAAAAAGAGGAAACCATGAAAGATGACTGGGTTACAGTCAGCCATAAGAACAAGAAAGCCAAGCTTGCCTCTTTGGCTTCCACTTCGCAGCGGCCACCTCCTCTTATTGAGGCTCGTGTTGCTTCCCGTGCTGAGAATGTTGCTTCTATTTTGAACCCTAGCTAGCAGGGGATGAAGGTTTTTGATTCTGGTCTTAACCCTCCTTGGGTTCGCACACCTCAAGAAACTTCCGCAATTTCCTCCCCTCTCACTTTTTGCCACTCTCACAGCCCTACTAGGCGTGTTGAGATTGAGCTTGAGGGCATTTTAGAAAAATGCAGAAATATTTCCATGGAGTCTCCTGGGAATGATTTCACTCTAGCATATTTGTCAAATAGTTTGGCTTCACTTGGAGACGGTGATGGTATGGACGACACTATTTTCTCATGAAGTACATCTCATGGAATGTTCGGGTCTAACAGACCTATCTAGAAACTATTCTATCAGGGATATGTATCGTCATGTTAGTCATCTGGATGTGTTATGCCTCTAGGAAGTTAAATTTTATGGTTTCTTGCTTGATGATGCCTACAAGGTTATTTGGCCTAAGAGCCTTGCTCTCTGTTCTTAGCACGAGGATGGGCAAGGTGGATTTATTACTCTCCTTTCTCCTCGTTGGCATTCTTTTTTGGTTAATCATGGCTCAAATCCCATGCAGAGATCTGTTTGGGCCACTTTCATTTTTGAGAATCATTCTTTTGGCATAGTTAATGTTTGTGCCCCCAATGATGATGTTGAGAGATCTCACCTTCAGTGTTGGCTTGCAGATTCTCTGCCACTTGTAACTTGTTTTTTTTGTGGTGATTTTAAGATGGTCGAAGTGGCTTCTGACAAGGATGGCCTTTTGCCTTTTCAATGGACAGTTGGTGAGAGAGAAGCCTGTACTACATGCATAATAAATTAGGCCTTTTTTATCCCAATATTGGCCACCACTGTCCAGATGGGGTTTGCCACACTTGGTCTAATTTTAGAGCCTCTTCTAATATAATTCATCAAAGGCTTGATCATGCTATGATTTTGGCACAATCTTTTTTCTCTTTTTCTGAAAAGCAAGCCTTACTGGTTACTCCTCTTGTTGATGTGGCCTTGTCAGATCATTTCCCCATTCAATTTAATATTCTCTGGTAGACAAATAAGGCATGACCTCCCACCACTCATTTTTTTTAATACTTATGTTCTTCACCACCCCTCCATGGTGGCCCACATTCATCGGGTTTGTAACCTTGAGGCTTGACCGTCGCAATCACCTGGCTAGATTCAATGGTGGAATGATGACATCAATGTACGACATGTTTTTTGCGTATTTATGGTAGAGAACTTGCAAAATATCATCGTAGATCTTATGATGTCAACACCAAAGCTCTTTGTGTTTCCATGGAGGCCTTAGCTCGTGATCCTTTCAATCAAGACTTGTAACTCCACCTTGCCAAGATATGTCATCAGAAGAAAGTTGCAGACAACTATGCTGCCAGAGGTGCCCAGATCAAAGCTTGAATGCACTGGTTAAAAGTCAAAGATCAAGCCTCTAAAGAATTTTTTACTGCTCTTCACACCTATCACACCAATGTAGGCATAACCAGGATTAAATAAGGTCAATACCTCTTCACGGAGCTTCCAGATATTTTGCAAGACTTTGTTCATCATTATGAACAAGTTTTTTCCACTCAAGGATCTGCTCCTGCTAGCGATCAAGCTCTTGTTGATTGTACTGTTGTTGTGCCTCAATGTGTTTCCTCTTCTTAGCGTGCTTTCTCTGATCAGCTTCTTACCTTATAGGGTCATCGTGAAGCTAATTTTTCCATGGATGATGATAAAGCTCCAGGATGTGATGGCTTTCCCTGTGAGTTTTATAAAGCCCTCTAGGATGCTATTGGTCTTGATTTGCAGGAGGTCTACCTCGAAGCCTACCATTCCCAATCTCTGGGAGACATCATCAAGAAAGGTAATATTAAATTCATATCCAAATCTGGGGACCCAAAGAACATCTGTAATTGGCAGCCTATTACCTTTCTCAATGTCTCTTACAAGATCATTGCTAAGGCTCTAGCTCTCAAGCTTCATCATATCCTGCCTTAAATTGTTTGGCCAGAGAAAATTGGCTTTATTAAATCAAGATTTATTCTTAATAACATCATAGCAGTTTGGGAAGGTATGCAATGGACTCATATGTCTCACCAGACATCCCTTTTTCTTAAAATTGATTTTTCTAAAGCTTATGACTGCATTGAATGTCATTTTATTTTAGCTATGCTTCATGCTCTTGGTTTTGGCCCCAGATTTCTTCAATCTATGCAAATGCTCTTTTGGGATGCCTCAGCTTGCATCACCATTAATGGTGGATAATCTTCTACTTTTGGGATTTTCTAATCTATTTAACAAGGTTGTCCTCTGGCTCCTGCCTTGTATGTTCTGGCAGCTAAAGGCTTTGGCTATTTGCTATCTCATTCCATTTCTATGGGCCAAGTTCGTGGGATTTTTTTACCAAATTCTACCTAGCAATTGGTTAATGACCATTTTGCTGATGATTCCTTTCTCAATCTTAAAGAGGATGAATAAAATATCAATGTAGCCTTGCATTATTTAGACACTTTTTTCCTAGACTCTGGTTCCACCATACAGTGGCATAAAACCTTTTGCTTCAAGCCATATACCCTTCCTGATCTGCCCTAGTTTTCTCAGTTTGGATGGTCCAGGATTCAACATGGGGAAATTTTTCATTTCCTTAGTATTCCTTTTGCCTTTCAAGCTACTTCTACAAAGTTATGGAATGTTGTTTTAGCTAAAATTGAAAAGAATCTTATCTACTATATCACCAAGCCGCTCTCTCTCACTGGGAAGTTTCAAATCTGCTCCAAAGTCTTGGCTACTACTCATGTGTACTACTCCTCTTGTTGGGCTCCTTCAAAAGCTTCTTACCAGAAGCTTGAGAAATTATTGCGAGATTTCCTTTGGGCTTTCAATATTGATCATTATGGTTTTCATAGAGTGGCTTGGGAATTATGTTGTCTCCCTAATGCCTCTAGTGGGCTTGGTTTGTTAGATACTCAGAAGCAAGATTTGGCCCTTTGTGTGAAATAGATTATGTGGTGTCTCACAGGAAATGAGGCCTGGAAAATTTTGCTTCCACATTGCATCTCTTCGAGATATCCCTTGCAAAAGCCTACTTGGAAGGGGATTGGCTTTCAAACCCTTGTGGTTATGATAACCCCTATTCATATCCAGGGTACTTTTGTTGCCAAAATTATTTGGAGAGCCTGGGAATCTCTTAAGCCTTTGCTTCACTATGATGGGAATGGTTTTCATGATGGTCTTTCTCTCAACTAGTAGAATATTTGGTGGTCCCCTCTTTTTTCTCAGCAAGGGATTCCTTTGGCCAAAATCCAGGGGATGAGTGCTCTTCTTTTTCAAAAACATGGCATTCAAACACCCAAGGATTTTCTTTCTAGAGCCACTATGAGTCTCCGCTATTGGGACAATCTTTGTGTTCATTTCTAGCTCACTCACCCAGATCTTCAAACTTTTGAGGTTCTTGTCCTAGCTATTCCGCCTCATTTCTTGCATAAATTAGGAATTTAGTCAGTTAAACCTTAGTGGAAAGATGGGAAATGGTACCCTGATATGCCATTTATCAGTTAAAAACCCACACTTAGGTATTCTTGTCTTGTGCCTCATTTTCCTATGATTGATTTTCTCAATCATCGATGGCACCTTTCATCTTCCCAGAAAACCTAGAGCTATCATTTTTGTAATATTTGGGATGTTATTACTAAGCTCAAGATTTCTCATTTTGCTTGGTGTTTGCTTTACCAAGGTTTTCCTTTGGGAGCTCGGCTCTGACATTTGGGTGTGCCTGATCCTAAATGTCCTTTTTGTAGGCATTCTGAAACCATTATGCACATTTTTTGGTTCTTTCATCGGGCTTAGAACTATTGGAATTGGATACTTGACCTTTTTATGCCTTTTTGACCCGAGCCTTTTTCTTGGCATATGGCGCTCTTAGGAGATTCACCCTGAATGCCTTCCCAGTATACCTAGATATGGCATGCTTTCAAGATGGAGATTTTGTTTTCTTTATGGAAAGACCGAAATCCTATTCTTTTTACTCACAACTTTCTAGATCTCAATATTTCTCTTTATGCTAAGGCATGTTTATGTAATAATGTCATGATGCACATTCAAGTGCAAGCTAATAAGGTGGCCCTTGAGGTTGCCCATCTACAGGAGTTGTTGCAGCATTGGGGCAATGCCCCCTGTCCAGTAGCTTAGGTGTCACCGGATTCCCTCTCGGTTGATCACATGCCACCCTGGGGCTGCTATCATAGCCGGAGTTCCTCTGTCAAGCATTCCAGAATGTCCCTCTCTTGTTGTCACCGCTCTGCCTCTCCTCCTTCTCAGAGGGTTGTGGATGCTAGCTGGGCTCCTGTACTTGTTTCTACTATGGCTACATCTTCTCAGCCTTCGTCTAGTGTTCCTGTGTGGCCTCCTGCCACTTCTAATAAATTCCCCTACCTGGTGCTTGCTATTTCTCTCAGGCGAGAGGATGGAGAACTGGAGAATGAAGAAAAAAAAGGATGATGGATGTTCTCTTCCCGACCAGATCCTTGGGCCCAATGTTTGGGGCAATCCTGATGACAGAGATCCTCCTCCCTCTTCTGCTACTGCTCTCACAACTTGAGGGTTTCTTTTATATGCTTTTTTAATGAATAGTTGTATGATTCCGACATAGTTGTCATGTGACTCTTCACAGGGTGATTTTTTTCCCCTAGCCCATTCTTTGTGAATATTGTACATTTTATATTATTATTAATAGAAAAGGCCTCTATTCATAAAAAAAAGGTAGCATATGTTTAGCTTTCGCCAACACTACATAGAAAACAATATATTCCTCACTTTAATCACATGTCATGTTATAAAACTTTTGTGTTGATGTAAGTAAACTGACACATAATAAAAGTATCTTACTGTGATAACATTATGTGGGGTGGTTGTATATTGTTGTAGGAGGTACTGACATATTCATCAAGACCTTACCGAAGAAAAAATTAATCTTTTGGACATATGTAAGAATAATGTTTAGCAGTTCACAAGATTTAAAGTTAAAGGTCATGTGTTATTTTCAAACTATTATAGATATCTTAAATATATTTATTTAAAATATACTATTTTAAAATCTAAATCTGAAAATGTCAATTTTATATAATACATGAAATTATAAATCATGCTACCCAATCATCCACAATGGTATGAGACCAATCCTTAGCTTCAGCCTCTACCTTAGCAATTGCGTCCAACCTAATAATCATGCAATTAGCCATTTGATGATGGCATTTTGGCAGTTGTAGAGGATGTACAATTTATCTATTTTATCCTCAATACATGGGCATTCAGGGAGTTCATCTTCAGGGGTGGGGTTGTGGGAGTAGGGTGAGGAAACATTCTATGGAACCTCATGATCACCTTATGGGGAATGAGGAGTAGAAACATGGGAATCAAAATTAGGAGCTTGATTGGTATTCTTCAAAGGGGTATTCATATGGGTACACTCTGATTCAGTTCACCAAGAGGAGGAAGAATCCTTAGAGACAATGATGGTTTCTTCCAACTCCTTTACTTTTCCTTAGGCCTTCAACTTGGCCTTCCTTTGAGGGTTAACCATAGACCATCTAGGAGGATTAATTGTAATAGAAGGGAAAAGTGTTTTTCTATTTAGCGTTTTATTTGTTTGATTAACATTTTTTAATATTCAATCCATTTCACTAAGTCCTATTATTATACTTTTTGGTTTTTGTTATATATGTTTTTCAATTAACATTCCAAATCACAGTTCACATTTGTCATTGAAAAGATGTTAATGATAAATAAGATTGTAGAATCTTTCAAATTCAAAAAACAAAAGACAAAATAATAAAAGAAACTATACCTTTAAAAAAAATAATATGAAGTGTTCTATCTAT
This sequence comes from Chamaecyparis obtusa, assembly GCA_027943335.1. NCBI lineage: Eukaryota > Viridiplantae > Streptophyta > Pinopsida > Cupressales > Cupressaceae > Chamaecyparis > Chamaecyparis obtusa. The sequence continues at coordinate 144,481 of BSBK01007534.1, forward strand.
CTTTTGGAACTATTTTCCTATTCAAGTATTATTCTACCCTTCTTTTCCTGTGAAAATAAGGGTACAATACAATGTCACCCTATTCATGTCACCCTATTTCCTATGAGATAAACGATAAATCAATGTCAACCTTCTTTCCCTGTGAAAAGACTTTAAACCACCTCTTTATACATTTTATTCTTGAGAGGCTGCTTTGAGATTGTCAAACAGGTGAGTATGGTATAATCAATGTAAGAGAGCTTTTAACTGCTGTAACTGTTACACAATCAGCACATGTCCGGAACTTAAAATATTTAAAAGCATGGATATGCATAAAGATGCCTTTAATAATTTTTAATGATCAATTAGCGCCTACAAATTAAAGCAAACAATTCTATTCCTTTTTAAAACTGCTAAAAGAAACCATAAAACTAGCCAACCTGTTCTTTTTCCTCCACTCTTCGGTCAAAAGAGGAAAATCAAAGTAAACAAATGAAAAGTCTTAAAGAAAAAGGAGTTTGATTTTGGCTTAAATCCTACTAAATAACAGAAAGAAACAACCCTACATTATCACTAGCATGTCGTTGATCTGCCAATTGTTTTAGCACATTCAAACATAAAAAGCAGTCATATTCTTGTTTAACAGCTCTGAATGAAATTTGCAATAGTTTATGCTGCTTCAATTGGCTCCGCTAGAAAAGAAGGTATTTAATATATATAGGTTTAAATCTGATAATAGAAATAGGCAATACAAACACTAAAATGAGTGTATTCCACTGGAAAGGAACGATGTTCCGAGTTCCAAATTGAGAGAATCTGCAAAAGAAAAATCCAGTAGTTTGTGGGTAAAGTATCAATATATATTTTATGTTTATTACTTTAATATATGTGATATATATGTTAATTAAAATATCTTTTCAGTTTCATTAAAAAATCTAAAGTAGTTTTCCTTTTCTTACATTTTAATATATTCTTTGTGTAGATATCTATATATTGAAGCTTTGGAGAGAAATATTGAATTTAAAAATTGTCTATACAAAATTTTTAATTTAAAAAACTATATATCTCAATACCACATACTTAGCTATTAAGATTAGGATTCTAACTATAAATTCCTCTAATTAACTTATAAAAATTGATCTATAAAAGATTTGAAATATCTTATCAATGTCATGCTTCCCTTATGAAAATGATTCTTAATTCTACAATCTACCACATCACATGCTTTAAATTACCTTCTTTTTACTTAATATCAAAAAATGTATTGAATTCCATATGAATTATTTTAAAATTCTAATATACATACACATAATAATATTGATTTAGAGGTGAATCCTTACACTTAAAATATATCACACCTAAAAATGCAAAAAATTAATATGTTAGTAATAAAACTAACTAGAAAAAACCTTATAAAATATCTATTCAAAATAATTAACTCCTAGATATTTTTAATTAAATAAAATCAAGATTTAAAACTTGGGGAGAAGTAAAAATAATAATACTTAAACGATGAATAAAAAATCATGTTTCTCAAACATCCTTTTAATATAATATCTAGAAATGAGAATTTTCAAATACAACATTATTGAAGGTAAGAAATTAAAATGATATTTGTAGAGCAAGGCATTCACTCTTGTATGAAATGATGAAACTACCCTCTAGATTTTCTTCCAATGTGACAATAAATGAAATTAAGTAGAGGGTGGAGAATGTCGAATTCATGGAACCACCAAGTGGTAGATTAAAGTTAAACTTTGAAGGTGTTGCAGGAGAGAATTCAAGGTTGATGGGTAGGATGTATAATTAAAGATGAACCAAGTAATCTCATATGGGCTTTACTAAAAATATTACCTTCTAGAACTATTAATCAAGTAGAAATTGAAATTTCATGAATCTCTCATGTTTTGTGCTCAAAAGAGTATAAAGGAAATAGTTATAAAGGTGAACCCCTCAGTTACATTATTATTTCATTTACTAGGAAGACTATAAAAAAATGAAGAGATATGTCCTACTAGACAATGTACAATGATTCTTTATGTATCAAATCTATTTAGGAGGTGAATGCATCTTAGAAATGCTAGAAATTCAAGAAATTAATTAGTTGGATATGACATTATTCTCTAAATTTAGAAAGAGAATTTGTGATATATTTTCATTTTTCTTAAAATCTTGTGATCTACTAAAAAAAATGAAAGTAAAAGACTAGTTCTTATGATTGTTTCCTTGCATGTTCATCTTGGTCATTTGGTGTGATATTATGTAAGGTATTCCAGTAAAAATTCTTGCTAACAATAGATATGATTTTGAGACAAATATATATGTGGTAAAGGGGGTGAAATGTCACTTTGAAATTGGAGAGGGCATTGGTCATAAACATAAGTACTTCTAAGTGCAAGGGGGAGAATTTTTTGATTAGTTTATAAAGATCAATTTTTGTAGGTACACCATATACAAAGAGTTTCATTGCTATTCTTATCGTGCCCAACCTTTTGGAGAGTGAGCACATCCATGATCATATAATAATAGAAACCTTATCCTTAACATTTGGGGCCCTTCCCCATGTAACTTAATAAAAGCTATCATCGATGTTTTGGGCCAAGAAATGTGGGTTAAAATAGCTATACAAAACTATATTTAGAATTTATTATGTAAGATTGTATTAAATGAAATTTCTACAATACATAAGCATATGTATAGGGGATGCTTTGGGGAGTTTTTGACACAAAATCCTTGCATATCACTAATTTTCTTCATGAATCTATTATCCTTCTCACATTCAAGTTAGTATTGTGTGACATAGAGGATTTTATAAGCCAATTAAAATTGGAACCCTCTTTAATTTATCAGTAACAAGTGCAAAGAAACATAGAGATGATTAACATATTAACTTGAAGGATTTCAAAATCCATATAAAACTAAATATTTTTTTACTTTCTCAATAATAAGAGCTTAGAAAACTAGGCATGGCATCTCAACTTAATGACATGATGTATGTACTAGGTAGCTATCAAATTCCACTATTAAAACTCATTTACGCATCAACCCAAGCATGTTTGACTTGAAGTGAGACATCAAGTTTGCGCACTTAGAGCTTTTTAGAGATATGTTACTTTAACTTTAAATAGATGAAATACTGAACTTAATAACATGAAGGAAAATAGTAAATAATCTAGCTACAATTTGATATCAATGAACTCAAATCAAACACATGCAAAAGAATTAATTTCTCCAATGGAAAAGGATAACTATGTTTTTTTGTCTTCGCTACAAAAACAGTCATAAAATTATGGTTTTGTGGTTGAAGGAACAATAAACTACTAAACTTCCAGAATTGAATCACAAATATCTAAGATTAATATAAAATAAAAAAATTCTCTACCAAGTAGGTCACCGTGGATGAGTCTTCTTAATAAGTAACTAGAATCTCAAAGACTAAACATTCATAGTAACATTATCCACTCAAGATGGGAATAGAGAATATGTCAAACTTAATCTTTATTTTCCATAAAGTCTCTCAAGTTTCCTTATAAACTAGTTGGTCAAGATAACAATGTATTATTTCTTTTTCTATTCTTTAAATTCAACATATTCTCTATTCCTAGAGAACTCCATTCAAATGTGTGTTGAGACAAACTGTCAAGAATTCATCAACAATGGAAGTCGACGTAGATGGGGCCCACAAAGGGTTGAAACTTGGTGACAAATCAAGAGCCACACATAGGCTGCCAAGATCCACCACACATAGGGGTCGACACGCACCCATGTGAAGGGTTGTCAACTTCAAAATAACTCTTGGTGTTTCTTTAACCAATATCACCACGTGTACCACATCACTATGGTGCAAAATACATAGGTCATAGGGATATACTAGATATATTGTGAGGGCCAAACCAACTCACAAGGATCTTCTACAAATATCATGTGGAGTGGCATTTGAATATAACTGTTTCCTCGCATACACACAAAACTTCTAAAATTATTCGCTTCCAAAATATATCTCATGGGTTTTGATACCATGTGAAAACCAACATCAATAGAGATAAAACAATGAACAATTACACTAAAGTCAACATTCAATAATGAAAAAGAGGTGACTACATATAGGTGAAAGTGCAACCAAAAAAGGAGGGATGGAATCCTCAAACAAGAGTGGTGGTGAAAACTAACCAACTAAACTAGGATGATGTACCAAAATAAAATTGACATATGTCTAGAGAACCCCTAAATTATGACAACTTGCATCAACAAGTGTCAAATTTGAATGGATGACTAAGTAAACTTATAATACTAAGCGTAAATAAAATAAACATATACCCTCACAATGGATCTTTTTAAAAACTCATAAATAATAGAAATATTTATCAACTCCATGACTTAAAATAGGTATTCAACCACACATTCCATTTAATTTAAAAAGGTAAAAAAAAGTCTAGAGCATAATAAAAGTATGCAATAAAATAATATAAAATGGATCTCATCATCTCACCCCAAATTAAGTTCTTGATGGTCATCAAGTAGGAGAATTAGGTAACTGAGATGGTGGGGTGAAAGAGTTATGCTCAGTTATCCTACAGTCCTAAATTCCTCTCTAATGTATAATATCAACTTCAAACAAATAAACTAAACAACTCGGTAATAAATTGACTGTGTCTTACTGATTAATTAACCGATTGTCAGATTATTTAAACTAGCTAGTACTTAAAATATACCGATCTAACCAGTTATTGTAATGTGTAAAGTAAAACATCAAAAAATTACAACCATACACATTTAACACTTAATTTTTAATTTGGAAACCCTGTTAAGGTAAAAACTCCCTAGGATCGAGAACCTAAAATATTTTCATTCTTCTCAAGTGAGCTTGGTTAAGAGCCAACCTTGTTAAAGGTAACAAAACACATTGTGAGGTGTGACCTTGTTAGAGGATTTATCACTAATAGTTCTCTGACCATACATTCACTTGGGTCAACGAGAAAACAAGTAACATTCATAGAATGCCAATATAAATAGATGGTTAAGTCTTTTTTACTGTAGCAATGGTTAGAAATAAATAGTATATGGCCTGATTCAAATGTAACTTCTTTTTCTCATATTAAGATCTACACTAAGATAAATGTCACTAAGGTCATCATAATCTCTTCATTCCCCTTTTTTCTCTAACTCTATTCTACTCGGTTATCACCTTATGTTACTCAGTTTAGTCTGCAGAATCACTTGGTTCTCAATTCAACATTTCTGACTAGCTTTGCATGTATGTACTAGCAATTTTCATATGGATGTGATCTTCTCTCTCCTGTATTTGGATTTCTTGTCTCCTTATATAGACATGATAAACTATTTTCATTTTAGCCATAGATTTTTCCTCTTAGTCTCCATGGTTTCTTTTGCCTCTTTAACCTTCCTCAGAACTTGTACCTTAAAATGTTTTCAATCTTCATCATCTGATCATCCTTGAATTTTTTCATCCATAGATCTTCATAACAAACTTTATCTTTATCCTTGGAATCTTCTTGATTTGTCTAGCTCATCATCACATGTTGGCTATCACATGTTCCTCTTTATTTCTCCCATTTGGTCAATACCATGATATGTTGGTTTCTTCCTGCTTGACTAATACTGCACTCAGAATACACACTAGTACATTTGAGTCCTTTTTCTAACAGTAGGATGTGAAAGTTTGAACAATATCTCGTCAATCAAGAGACACCACTCACTGTTGCAGTTTTGCAATTGAAAACACTGATGGCTAGGGTAGGAGTCATAATTATGACAATTATGGCCATCAGAATATGCATCCGAAGAGGGCCTGCCAACATGGTGAACATGTCATCAATTCTATTTATTACTATCACCATTCCGATAGACATGCGACATAGATGTTGTACATGTGACAGTTATTTGTCAGATATTTCCAAGAGATAGTCATCATTTGTAGTTTTTTCCATCGGTTATTCTATAGTTATCATCATAATTGCGACGGTTCACACTATTTTATATATATATATATATATATATATATATATATATATATATATATATATATATGTATATATATATATATATATATATATATATATACATATATATATATATATACATATATATATATATATATATACATATATATATATATATATATATATATATGTATACATATATATATATATATGTATATATATGTATATATATATATATATATGTATATATATGTATATATATATATATATGTATATATATATATATGTATATATATATATATGTGTATATATATATATGTATATATATATATATATGTATATATATATATATGTGTATATATATATATGTATATATATATGTATATATATATATATGTATATATATATATATGTATATATATATATATATATGTATATATATATATATATGTATATATATATATATATATATATATATATATATATATATATATATATATATATATATATATATATATATATATATATATATATATATATATATATATATATATATTCGTACGTGGAGTGAGACCTTAAATTATTGAGCTTATCTTTGTTTCGAGAATAGCTTAACATTCTCTACTTAACATATGCCAACCATGTGAAGGTGGAAGCTCATCTGGACCCTCCTAGGATCCTCCTATGACCCTTTACGATACTTTAAGACCTCTAAGATGTATTCGTAGGGATCGTAAAGTGTCATAAGGGGTCCTGGGACACAAGAGCGAAGAAACATAAATGTAGGCATCATGGTCACACAACATAATTGAATGCTATACCCAGATGATGCAACACAACCACTACTCCTCTAGTTCTAAGTTGACATTGCGGGATGGAAAAACCAGAGATATGGAATAAATTTAGAGAGGGTAGGAGGAGGGAAATTAACGACCGAAATAGAATAGGGACCCTATATTATTTTGGTTGTTATGGCCCTCCTCCATTCTATTTTAGTTGTTATTGCCCTCCTCCTACGCTCTCTAAATTTATTCCTTATCTATGGTTTTTGGATCCCGCTGTGTTAACTTAGAACTAGAGGAGTAGTGGTTGTGTTGCATCGTCTGGGTATAGCATTCAATTATGTTATGTCTCCAAACAATTTTGACCATGATATCTACATTTATTTTTTTTAGCTGTTGTGATATCTACATTTATGTTTTTCAGCTGTCGTGTTTATTTGCATGTTCTTTATGTGTTTGGATTCTCTCCCTCGCATCAAAAATTAGATTTTCCCACTATGAATTGAGAATGAATGTGCAACACAACCAGAATATACATGGATAGCAGGTGGAGATGAGAAGACTCAGCACGTTTAGATTTTTTAATAGGTCAAAATTATAATGTTTGCGATGGTCTATAACTTAAAATATGCAATTAAAGACCTCTATAAAAAATGCAAACCTGCTGCGTCTTTCAGCTCCACCTAATATCCTATGCATATGAATTGAGATTGCATATTTGATGCAGGAGCATTTCGGGTCCTTGGCAATCTTGTGTCACCAAAAAGAATTTGGAGTTTGTCTATGTTGCTCAGTTTCTAATTTGACTGATTTGGTCGGTAGTTGGTTGGTTCTCTCCTGGGCGGTCGGTTATTTCACTGGCACTCAGCATTGTGTATCTACTACTCAGTTATCCTGCTTACCGACAGGTTCAATTTTGTTTCATGTTGTAGCTGACTTGTGCATTTATATTGGATCATGTAATTAATGTTTGTATCCATCATTGGGAAGTGTGTGGTCCCAGATTTGATCATTACTTCAGTTAATTATGGATCTGAAGGTTGACTCAGCTCGGTAGCTTCTTGTATAAATGTAGATGTTTGGTGGTAGTCTAGGAGGGCAATTTTTGGGGATAGAGGATAGAAGGCATTAGATTAGATATTTGTAGGAGATCCTCACATGTTTGAGGACTTTTGTAATTCATTGTAATATCAGGCCATAACTAGGAAGGCCTTACAGCCTAGCATGTATGATTCAAATTGATGATAATAACTAAAGGATTTGGCACTCTCTCTCTCACTCTTGTTGTGTGTTGCTTTCACATGTGTGTTGCAGGCTTGGATCATTACGGTGTGCCATCCTTTGGCCCCTCTTTCTCCCTACCCTTGCGTTAGGTGGTATCAGAGCGAGGCGAGATCTTGATCTAGGTCTGTGGATCTAGGTTTGCAGGTTCCTCTTGAAGCCCTAGTGAATTGTTGTGGGATAGCAGATTACGATCTGACCTGCAATTCGAGAGGGTTGTCAAGATGGTTCATGGGAGGTGAGATGTAGATCCAGGATTGGCAGATATGCTAAGATAGATTGTTGCTAGGTTAGAAGTAGTGGAGACAACCCAAAGAAGAGGCAGACATCTTGAAGATGTTAGTGATGATGAAATTGAAGAAGAACAGGTGAATGTAGAACCTGCTCCTCTTATGGATCAAGGTGAAGAAATATTTTTGAAGGCTCTAACAAATCTAAATTCAACACCACATTTAAATCCCCTTGAGTATAGTGGAAAGTTGGATTCTGATGAATTGGTGGACTGGATCACTGAGATGGAAAAGTATTTTGAATATGAAAATATTCCTGAGGATAAGAAGGTGAAGATTGCAAGCAAAAAGTTGAAAAGTCATGCATCCTTACAATGGGAACATCTGCAATTGGATCAGAAGAGGAAAGGCAAAGACAAAATTAAGGTATGGTGTAAAATGGTCAATAAGTTGAAAGGAAAGTTCTTACCTTGTGATTATCAGATTAACCTAGTTCAGCGAATGCAAAGTTTGAGACAGAAAGATAGCTCGGTAAAAGAGTATACTAAGGAATTCTATAGATTGGATATCAAATCTTGACATGATGAAGATGATGTGGAAAGAATCAGCAGATACCTGAATGGTTTGAGAGTTTCCATCCAAGAGGAAATTAGTATGGTCAAATTGGAGAACATTGAAGAGGCTTATCAATTTGCTTTGAAGGCCGAGGAGAAACTGAACAAGAGACATGAGCAAAGACAGAGAGGTCGAGGTGGTAGACTTCCTAGAGGAAGATGTAGATCTAATGGTGAAAATGGTAGATCTGAACCAGAAAAGAAAAATCTGGACAAAGGCAAGACCAAGTGGAAAGGTGAAAGTTCTAGAGGCAGAGGCAGTAACTACCGAGGTGGTTATGGAAAAGGAAGTTTCTGAGGAACTTGTTATAATTGTGGAGAGGAAGGATAGAGATCTTTTGAGTGTACACATGCTAGTAAGAAGGCTAGTAGCAGTAGAAATGCTTTGGTGCAAGAAGAGTCACCGAATGAACCCAAGAAAGAAAATAACTTGATGGTAAGGAGAGCACTGTGGAATGAAAGCAAGATGGAAGATCTGATAAGGAAAAGTTTTTTCAAGACCAGATGTAGAGTTTTTGACAAAGTTTGGAAGGTAATCATTGATAGTGGTAGCTCAGAGAACCTAGCATCTGAAGAGATGGTCACAAAATTGCAGCTGGAAAGGTTGGTACATCTGAAGCCCTATCAAATTTCACAGATCAAGGATGAGCATACACTCCTGGTAAGTGAACAATGTTATGTGAATTTGAAGATTGGAAAGTACTATGATAAGGTGTTATGTGATATCATGCCTATGGATTGTTGTCATATTTTGTTGGGTAGACCTTAGAAATATGATAAACATGCTATATATGATGGGAGATTGCATAAGTATACTATTGTGGCTGATGGAAAGAAACAAATCTTATTACCATTGATGGAAGAACCTGTTAGCAATGTTTGCACATCTGTGAATGTTTTCTTGATGGAAGGAAGGAAGTTTGCTAACTCATTGAAGAGGAATGATGTATGTTTTTCTGTGATTCCTAATAAGCCGAGTAAGAAAATAGAGGATAATGTGCCTAAGGAGATTGATAAGTTACTCACTGAGTACAATGATATCATTTCTAATAATTTACCTGATGGTTTTCCACTGAAAAGAAGCATTGATCATTGTATGGATCTAATCCCTAGAGCTAGTTTACCGAATAAGGCACCTCATCAGTTGACACCTACCAAGAATCAGGAATTGAACCAACAGATTCAAGAGTTGCTAGAGAAAGGTTTGATCATAGAAAGTTTGAGTCCTTGTGTAGTACCTATTGTATTGGCACTAAAGAATAATGGAGAATGGAGAATGTGTACTGATTCCAGAGCAATCAATAAGATAATAGTGAAGTATAGGTTTCCTATATCGAGAATGGATGATATAATGGACAATTTGACTAGAGAAAAGTATTTCACAAAGATTGATTTGAAAAGTGGGTATCATTAGATCAGAATTAGAGAAGGTGATGAATGGAAGATTGCTTTCAAGACAAAAGAAGGTTTGTATGAGTGGTTGGTTATGCCTTTTGGTTTAACTAATGCACTGAGTACTTTTATGAGGCTAATGAATGAAGTTTTGAAGAAATTCTTGGGTAAATTTGTGATTGTATATCTTGATAATATTCTAATATTCAGTAAGACTAGAGAAGAACAATTGTTGCATGTTAGACAAGTTTTGTAGAGATTGAAAGAGGAAAAGTTGCTGATAAATCTTAAAAAGTGTTCATTCATGAAAGAAGAGATTGTGTATTTAGGATTTGTTATTTCAGCTAATGGTTTGAAGATGGATCCTAAAAAGGTGGAAGCTATTTTGAATTGGCCTACACCTGTGAATGCTAGTGAGGTAAGATCGTTTCATGGTTTGGAAAGTTTTTACTGAAAGTTCATAAGGAATTTCAGTTCAATTTGTAGTGCTATGACTAAGACTATGAGAGGAGACAAAAGAGAATTCAAGTGGACACATGGAGCTAACAGAAGTTTTGAGACCCTGAAGTAGAAGGTTGATGAATTACCTATTTTGGCATTACTTGATTTTGGTAAAGTATTTCAAGTAGAATGTGATGCAAGTGGAAGTGCAATTGGAGCTATATTGAGCCAAGTAGGTAAACCTGTTGCTTTCTTTAGTGAAAAGTTAAATGATGCTAGAAGGAAATATTCTATGTATGATCAAGAATTCTATGGTATTGTTCAAGCACTGAAGAAATCGAGACATTATTTGATACCGAGTGAATTTGTGTTGTATATTGATCATAAGGCTTTACAATATTTGGGTAGTCAGAATAAGTTGAATTAGAGACATATGAAATGGGTTGAGTATTTGCAGAGTTATGCATTTGTGATAAAGCATAAAAGTGGAGTCACTAACCGATTTGTTGATGCATTGAGTAGAAGAAAATCTTTGATGACCGAGATGAAAATTGAAGTTCTTGGTTTTGATGAGATGAGAGGTTTGTATGAAAATGACCCTAATTTTTCTAAGCCATGGAGAAAGTGCAGAGCACCTAGTCAAGATCAACAAGACACTAAATGGGATGAATATTTCATTCAGGAAGGTATGTTGTTTAAAGGTATTCAATTGTGTATACCGAGAGGAGTGATGAGATCTAATTTGATAACGGAAAAACATAGTAATGGTTTGGCTAGACATTTTGGTATTGATAAAACATGGAATTTTCTTAAGGAGAAGTACTATTGGCCGCAATTGTATAGAGATGTTTATAAATTTGTGAAAAGTTGTGGTATTTGTCAAGTTGCAAAAGGAGTAAGTTAGAATACTGGATTTTATACACCGATTGTTGTTCTTGAGAAACCTTGGATTGATATCAGTATGGACTTTGTTCTTGGCTTACCGAAGATAGTAAGAGGTAATGATTCAATATTTGTGGTTGTGGATAGATTTTCTAAGATGGCACATTTTATACCTTGTAGAAAGACATCAGATGAAGTACATGTAGCAGATCTTTTCTTTAAAGAAATTTTTAGATTGAATGGATTACCGAGGAGTATTATCTCTGACCGAGATAGTAAATTTGTTGGATATTTTTGGAAAACACTTTGGTAGAAATTTGGCACTGAGTTGAAGTATAGTTCTACATTTCACTGACAAACTGATGGATAGACTGAGGTTGTGAATAGAATTTTGGGAAATCTTTTGAGATGTTTAGTTGGAAACACACCGAGTAATTAGGATTCTGTGTTAGCACAAGCAGAGTTTGCATATAATAATTCAATTAATAGGAGTACTGGAAAGACACCATTTGAGATTGTGAATGGCACGCAACCAAGAGGAATATCTGACTTGAGAGACATTGCTGATTGGAATAAGAAAAGTTTTGAAGGAGTAAAGTTTCTTGAATATATGAAGACATTGCATGAGGATGTGAAGTTGAAGATGGAAGACAGTAATAAGAAATACAAAGACAGAGCTGATAGATCAAGAAGACATAAAAATTATGATGTTGGTAATGAAGTGATGCTTCATTTGAAGAAAGTCTTGTTTCCTGTTGGCACATATGGAAAGCTGAAGATGAATAAGTTTTGACCTTGCAAAATTTTGAGGAAATTTGACAATGCAAATGCATATGAGATTGAGTTACCTGATGACATGGACATATCACCAATTTTCAATATTTCTGATTTATATGAGTATCATGAACCTTATGAAGAAATGATAGTACCGACAGAATATCCTAAGAAGAAGAATGATGAAGTTGAACATATATTGAAGGAAAGAGTTGGCAAGAGTACAAGAGGAAAATAGTACATGGAATATCTGGTTAAGTAGAAGAATAGACCGATGGTAGATAGTTCATGGATTTCATAGTTTGAGTTGGATGTAGCTCAAACCAGACCTACCAAATGATTTGGAGAATCATTTCAAAATAACCCCAGGTGTCTGATGCAGGAGCATCTCGGGTCCTTGGCAATCCTGTGTCACCAAAAAGAATTTGGAGTTTGTCTATGGTACTCAGTTTTTGCTTTGACCAAGTTGGTCAGTAGTTGGTCAATTTCCTTTGGTTACTGAGTGTGGTCGGTTCTCTCCTAGGCAGTCAGTTATTTCACTTGTGCTCGGCGTTGTTTGTCTGCTGCTCGGTTATCTTCCTTACCGACGGGTTCAGTTTTGTTTCTTGTTGTAGCCGACTTGTGCATTTATATTGGATCACGGAATTAATATTTGTATCCATCATTAGGAAGTGTGTGGTCCCAGATTTGACTATTACTTCCATTAATTATGGATCTGAAGGCCAACTCAACTTGATAACTTCTTGTATAAATGTATATGTTTGGTGGTAGTCTAGGAGGGCAATTTTTGGGGATAGAGGATACAAGGCATTAGATTAGAGATTTGTAGCAGATCCTCGCATGTTTGAGGACTTTTTTAATTCATTATAATATTAGGCCGTAATCGAGAATGCCTTACAGCCTGGCATGTATGATTCAAATTGATGATAATAAAGAAAGGATCTGGAACTCTCTCTCTCACTCTTGTTGTGTGTTGCTTCCGCATGTGTGTTGCAGGATTGGATCATTAGGGTGCACCATCCTTTGGCCCCTCTTGCTCCCTTCCCTTGTGTCAATATTTAACTAGGCCTCTCCTTCTACATTTCCTGAAACCAAGAGATTGTCACAGTTAACATCTAAAACCATTATTGAACTTTTGTTATAATTAAAAACTACACTAGCACTTGCACCAAAAGAAGGTGCAAGGGATACATGGATAGGTAATTGATTTAAAAGCATAATGAAACCTTAACATAAAAAAAGGAAGTGCATTCAAGTGTCCTATACGAATTCTTAATTATAGAAGGAAGTTTGGTATATTACAAAATTCATTGTAGATGATTTGAATGTAAATTATTATTGTATTGTACTCTTTCTAGGACCTCTACAAGAAATAAACCATAGTCTTGAAATGCAATGGAACAAATAAGGAAATGGTGTATGAGTATCAATGAATAGCATGTCTTTCATCCTTTTTCATCAGCTAGCATGAAACTATACATGAGAAAAAGTTTAAATTATTAGGAAACAAATTTCTAGCTTAAATGAGGGAAGATAAAAATCTAAATTGAAGCATATAAAACAAGGGTGGGTAAGTAACGTAACATACCCAAACTTAGTTTGATATCAGTAAAAGTTGAGCTACTTCTTTCTTTTTGTTTCCTCTTATTGATCAGCTACTATGAAACTGTAGATCAAGAGAAAAAATGAAAATTGGTAGGAATCATAGAGCTGATAGATTGAATTAAATATCAAGCTGACATAAATGAGGAGACTAACACATGTACAAATTGTAGAAGTGAGTTCAAATCTTTCACATAAAAAAAGGTTGCAAAAAGGAAATATTTATTTAGACAACCAATGATGTTTTGTCAAATGTGGTATATGGAGATTAGTAGCTAGCATTTAATTTATTTAAATGTCTTAATGAGCCAATATGCTACAACTATATTAACATATACTATGTGTATGGATCATTATGGGTTTATAACTTTGTAATCTTATTTGTTGAATGCAACAATAGGAATAAAGTGTGATTTCCTTGATCATAAATATGTATACAAAAGAACAAAGCTTACAAGAGAAATATGAGTATATAGAGCATGAAGCACAGTAATTTGTCAAGGGTAGTAAAAGGAAACAAAAAATCCACAAGGAATTTGACGAGTCCATAGTGGTCCAATGCCCTTCTACAAGTTGACATTCAAAAGAGAAAGTGAGTGGATTAGATTGATGGTGGATTGTTTGTCAAAACATGTAGCATATGAAACACTTTTATTTGTCTAAATTTATTCCTTATCTATGGTTTTTGGATCCCGCAGTGTCAACTTAGAACTAGAGGAGTAGTGGTTGTGTTGCATCATCTAGGTATAACATTCAATTATGTTGTGTCCCCAAACAATTGTGACCATGATATCTACATTTATGTTTTTCAGCTATCGTGTTTATTTTCATGTTCTTTATGTGTTTGGCTTCTCTCCCTTGCATCGAAAATAATATTTTCCCACTCTGAATCGAGAATACACGTGCAACACAACCAGAATATGCATGGATAGCAGGTGGAGATGAGATTGAGATTGCATATTGAACTAGGCATCTCTTTCTACATTTCCTAAAACTCAGAGATTGTCACAGTTAACATCTAAAACCATTATTGAACTGTTGTTATAATTAAAAGCTACACTGACACTTGTACCGAAAGAAGGTGCAAGGGATACGTGGATAGGTAATTGATTTAAAATCATAGTGAAACCTTAACATAAAAATAGGAAGTGTATTCAGGTCTCCTACAAGAATGCTTAATTGTAGAAAGAAGTCTTTTATATTACAAAATTTACTATGGATGATTTGAATGTAAATTATTGTTGTATTGTACTCTTTGTAGGACCTATACAAAAAATAAACCACAGTCTTCAAATGCAATGGAAAAAATAAAGAAATGGTGTATGAGTATCAATGAATAGCATGTGTTTCATCATTTTTTATCAGCTAGCATGAAATTGTACAAGAGAAAAAGTTTAAATTATCAAGAAACAAATTTCTAGCTTAAATGAGAGAAGATAAAAATCAAAATTGAAGCATATAAAAAGAGGGTGGGTAAGTTGTTAGGAATGAATGCTGAATATATCCTATGGGGAGTATTTTCAGCCAGTCTGTAGTAGTTGTTGCATTCATGACTGTGATTGTCATTGATGTCAACACAATGATCTACTGAAGATTAGCAGAGAAGTAGACAATGTTTGAGTTAGAGAACATGGGATATTAAAGATGAAGCTATGTAGAGTTGAGGACTTACTCTATGATGTTCTATAAGATCATGGTTAAGAGCACATATGTAAATTCATTTATTCATGAGAGTTATGTGGAAATCAGTGGAGGCAGTATTTAAGTAGTGTTCCCGAGTAGCAATTTGTGGAAATCAGATGATATCTCCTAATCAGGATTGAATCTAATCATGTGAAGTTAAAAAACATTTGAAGAGATGATGATAGTGGTGTGGATGTGAGCGCAAGGTCCAAGGTCACACGAGTGAAGAATTATCTTAATTGGAAGCTGACAATTTTGTGTAACTTTAATGTAACATGTGGAAGATTTTATTTTGTAATTTGTATGCCAACTCATTTGTAATTATTTGAGTGTTGTATAAAGTAAGTCATGTTTTCCTTATTGTAATATGTATATGTGTATGGTATTTTGAAAGTGAATTGCATAATTGTGCAATACTTGTTGGAAGAGGATATGTGAAGTATAGAGATCTGGTATTGAGATCTGATGAAGCAGTTGGTGCAGTTTGGCACAGTCAGAGAAGCAGTATTGAGTTGTTGAGATTAGTAATATTTTTGTATTATTCTATTGAGTAATACAAAGATTAGTTGGATAGTGTGTTCAGTGATCTTACACCTGAAGTTGTTTGGGCAGTGGGTCCTTCTGTCTTCCATAACTCCTAACAAAGTTAGAATCTTTTAGCAGGGATTCAAAGTCTCCTAATAAGTACTGATATATACTAAATGTATTTCATAAGACTCCTAACAAAGTCCTTCCTCTCACAAGGAACTTTCATAGTAGTGCATCTTTTTTGGGTATCATTCCCACCGGGGTTTACTCTTTGATCAAGAGGTTCCCTAGTCAACATATATTGTGTCATTGTGTCATTGTGTATGTATATCTTTTTATGGTTGGTGATTACATTGCTTACATGGTTAAAATATATTGAAGTTGATAAAAGTTGTATTTATCTGATAATTGATTCACCCCCCCCCCCCCCCCTCTCAGTTATCTTGGTGGACTTTACTTTCTAACAATTGGTATTAGAGCAGTAGGTCCTTGAAGGAAAATTTTAACAACTTAAGGAGATCTATTTTAGGAAAGAAAGCCCTAAGTTTGATGAAGTAAATTTTGACAGCTAGAAAGAAAAGATGAAGACAAATTTACTTTGTTTAGGACCGGGATATTGGTTAATCACGAAGAATCAGAAGACTATCATTGATGAGGACAAGATTGAAGAATGTACTAATGAGGAAAGAGATCTATTCATGTGTAACATACTTGCCAGAGAAGCACTTTTGTCAGCCCTTCCAAAAAATGAGTACAATTAGGTAAAATATCTAAAAACATCTCATGAAATATGGTTAGCTTTACAATCTACTTTTGAAGGTGATGAACATGCAAAGAAAGTCAGATTACATAATTGGCTATGTGCATTTGAAGATATAAGAATGATGGAAGATGAATCTGTTAGAAGCTATATTGGTAGAATTTCAGAGATTTTTGCAGGTATAAAATCTTGTGAAGGAATCAAGATAGAGAATGAAGTGATATGGAAAATTCTAAGAAAATTGACTCCTACATTTAAGAAAACAACACAGATGATTAAACAAGTTATACTGTGTACTGAGACCTTCACCAGAGAAACTCTTCTTGGAAAATTAGAAGTAGAAAAAATGAACTTGAGACAATCTAGAGACTTACCTAGAATGTAGACATCATTCAGCGCACTTAGTGTTCGCCCTACTTTGTCAAGAAGCATAAGTGTAAGTGGAGATTATGTTAGTAGCAGGAGATCTAGAAATGAAGATGACAGGAAGATTGAAGAAGGTATTGCCTTGCTTGTGAAAAGAGAACCAGATGGTAAGAAAAAATTTAAATGTTGGACTTGTCAAGAATATGGTTGTGTGTGTGAATTTTGTACGTAGTTGTAGACACAACACTTTAGTAAAACATTAGAGGTTAGCAAAAACTAAAATCTTCAAGTAATTGAAACTATGCTAACCAGGTGATTTACTGCCTTCTAGTAGGTGCGAGTATGATGTTCTCAAATTGAAATAGAGATCAGTGACAATGCAACACCTAAATGAAGGATTTAAAATGATGAAAGCAATGAAATATGAATGCAAATTAATCTTTTTTTTTTGGATTTTTGATGCAATAGGATGAAAAACTGTATGAAATTAATCTAGAATGAAACTGAAATGATATGCAAATTAATCTAACAATGATATGAATTGATATGCAAAGCTATGAAAAACTATGAATTGATCTCACAAAATTGCCTATCGCAAAATCTTTGTTCTTCAGTTGTAAATTTGCCAGAGTAATTGTGCAAATTCGAGAGATGTGAGATTGAAAGCTTGAGGGATTTAGAGAGAGATTTGTGAAGAATTGAGCCTTGTTTTTATAGAAATCCAGGGCTTGAGGATGCATTGAGAAAAGCCATAAATCACTCTTGATAAACTCAGGTTGATTTTTGAGTTAACAAGAAATTAAGAATAAATAAAACTCATAAAATCATGCAAAAGTAGTTTTTATCTCAAAATAGAGCTTTAGTTCTCTTTTTCAACTCATGAGTTTAGAAAGTTAACAAATTGAATTTAATAGTTGTTAAATAAAGTTAACTACTTTTCTGATTGTGCATGATTTAATATGAATTAATTAAAAATAAAGTGATTTATTCTCAACTTAACTGATTTTAAAATTAAAACAATTGATTTATGGGTTAATCAATTATTAAATCAAACTTTTATTCAAAAACTATATTATTAAATATTGACAACTGACTTTAATTAATTAAATAGGAATTTAATCAATTAGTCATAAGATTTTTTATTTATTGTCAAAATCAAATAATACAATTTAGGAATAAATATAATTAAATGTAATTAAATAATTAAGTGGCAGTATTAAATCTAATTAATTAAATATTCAAAATATTCAATTAATTAAACTTTAGGATAAATAAGATTTATCGCCAAATAATTATTATATTAAGAATAATTATGATAAATTAGGAATATTGCTTGGAATATTCCCTGATGCAGAATTTAGGATAATCAATTAAATTCGATAATGTGCAGTTGTGCCTTAGGTTAGGACTTTGTATTGATTTCATTCGATTTGAAGATGTAGGAGGTTAATGAACCTATAGCCCATTTTTGGGGTATTACATTTTGCCCCTGTTTAAATTACTGTGCGAAGCGGAGTAGTTCAAATATAGTCTGTGTATGATAAAGATGTTTGAGATTGAAACTGATTTGAAAGATGAACCGATTCTGAGACAGAAACCGATTGAAAGATTTGAAGTTGTTTGGTCCTGAATGACCAGAGATAATGTTAACTTTAACAACAATGAACCAGTGATTATGAAAAAGTGCCAAAATGCCTAATTTTGAACCTTATGATTGCGAAGAAGTGAGTGTCCAATTCCAGACCTGATTGTCCAAAAGACTCATAGTGGTATCACATCCTGAACCCATTAGTTACGAAGAACCAAAGAAATAACACTAATGAACTAATGGTTATGAAAAATTGATACAGTTTACAAGATAGATTTGGATACCAGATTGATATGGATCTCGATGAATCTGATATGCCCCAAGCGACGATAGATTTGCCCCAAGCAACAAGGACTTTTGATGAGTCAGCAACTAGACATGGTTGTTGTCTTGATTACTGAGGAAAAATTGATTATAGATTTAGATTTACAGACTTGAATGATGTGCAATACCATGCCTCCTTCAGGATTAAAATTGAAATCTGACAAGAAAAGTCAGTGTTGAATGGTTTAGAAGCATGTTAATTGATTTGAGAAGTGGTTATACACGTTGGAGAATATGTTCTTCATCATTTAGAGGTCTTGGAGACCAAGTTTGACTAGGTTAAACCATGAGTTGACCATGGGTGACCAAGTTGAAATTTTGATAGATTGATGTAAGATAATCAGTTAAGTTGAAAAATGGATTCGTTTGATGATTGAAGGTCGAATATGCAAGTAGTTAATAATATAAATGATCTCAGATTTTGATTTTGATCCCAAAAAAGAATTCTACTTGTTCTTTTGTTGGAGGAACCTTCATATAATGCTTAGTCCTTGTGTCATGTTTAGCATTTTTGGTTTTCAAGAATCATTTAAGTGTTCAAGCAATTTGTGATATCATGCAAAGTGCAAAATGACATGCAGAATGAAATGCAACCTAAGACCTAGGACCTAGTCACTGATCATGTGTCAATTTGTTGTCATCATTGAACTTTTTAGGTAACTGGACAAATCAATACAACATCCACTAGTGAGGAAACTATAGACATATGAATATTGATTTGTATGTGCAAGAATCAATACAACACCCACTGGCTAGACAACCATGGACATATGAATATTGATTTTGTTTTTGGAATGTCGGATTAGATATAAGTACCAAGGCACAAACACCAAGATGACCTGGATATCATGTCCATTTTAATATAGCAATTTGTATAAGCATCAAAACATAAAAGTCAGGATGACCAGAATACGCCTTGCATAATGAACACATCAAGCAGTCAAGAGATCATTCTAAATCTAGTGTGAATTACCCGTAGCGACCCTTTATCATTCACATCCTTAGGTAGGATCACGTTTCACAATAGGAGTAAGAACTTCCTCAAAAAGACAATAGTTAAATCAAACTTCATTGAATTTTCTGGGTATCAATGGTCGAGGTACACATGGCCATCCAATTTGAGATAGAGGCTCTTACAGATAGACACCATTTCAATCCATAATTTTCAAAGTTGTTAGATTTTCACATACAAGCAAAAGACAAAGAAAAGATTATGCCCCCAATCACCACTCTCTAAATCCTCCAAAGGACACCATTGAAGAGCTCAAAGGGACACAATATGCAAAAAATTCAATGCGAATCAGTAAGCATACAAGGAGATAAAAGCAAGTAAAAATCATAGATTGTTTTCAATTTGTGTTTCATTGCGTTGTTGTAGATGCAAAATCCTTTCTTGAGAGGAGACAAACTTGACTAACTCGGGTATAGCTTCAAAGGACTCTGACTAGATATGATACATCTAGGATACACTGGAGGCCATAGGATATGACATTGATTGCCCCCAAGTTTGAAACATTGATAGGATACAGACACTTCAGCTGATTGGTGTACAGACCGACTTTATTGAAAACTAGAAAATGCAGAAACAAACCAGGAGATATGTACAAACTAAAGCAAGACTGAAAGCTGGGAAAGACCAAGATCATGCTGATAGATGGATCATTTTTTAACAAGTGGCACCTATTTGTCAGGTTTTCACCATCTTGGCAGAGATTCTATTTTTGCTACCAAGGCACCTGTTTCTAGGTTTTCACCAAGGCAATTTTTTATTTTTCTCATTTTTTTTGTATTTTTCATTTTTTTTTATTTTTTTGATATTTTTGGTATTTTTTTATTTTTTTGTGAATCATCAAGGCACCCATTGCTAGGTTTTCACCAAGATGTTCATTTTTTCAAGACTTTTTCAAAATTTTAAGATTTTTTTAGGACATTTTACCATACACTGAATGCCTTAGGCATATAATTTCTTCAGATGGAGAATGTTGATTGGTTCTCAGAGCTATTCTCCTTCAGTCATTGAGAGTTGATAGGATCCAAAGCCAAAAGTAGCAGTGATAACAAAGGGACCCAGCCAGTTGGGTTCAAACTTCCCCTTGTGCTCTCTATGTGATTGATTTTTAGGATTCTCTCTCAAGACTAGATCGCCAACCTGAAATTCTCTGTGTATGACTTTCTTGTTGTAGCCTCTAGACATTCTTTTCTAATACACTCTAAGATGATCATATGATTCTTGTCTGCACTCATCTAGTAGTTAAAGTTCTTGCAACCTAGACACTCTGTAGTCATCATCAGTTACTAGACAATGCATTCTAATTCTTAGTGATGGGATTTCAACCTCAATAGGAAGTACCCGCTTTAGACCCATAAACTAAAGTGAAAGGTGTAGCCCCAGTGGGTGTTCTAATACCTTTTTTGTAGGCCTAGAGAGCTAGATTGATCATGAGATGCCAATCTCTTCCTATCTTATTAACTCTATGGTGCAAGATTTTCAATAGATTCTTGTTAGAAGCCTCTGCTTGTCCATTCCCTTGAGGATAGTAGATAGATGACCAATGTTGTGTAATCTTGAATTTGGCACATAGATCATCTAAGTCTTTATTCTTGAATTGTCCCCCATTATCTGTGACTATAGAGTGTGGAATACCATACCAACATATGATGTAGTTTAGAATGAACATAGAAATTTGCTTGCCAGTTGCTTGAGTCAAGGGGACTGCTTCTACCCATTTTGTAAAATAGTCTATAGCTGTTATGATATGGGTATGTCCATTAGAAGAATGAGGATTTATGGATCCTATAAGATCAAATACCCATTGATGAAAAGGCCAGTGTGTAGTAAAGGGAATTAGATCTTTCCCTGGAGCATGAATTAAGTTACCATGTACTTGGTACTTTTAACAGTTCTTAGCAAACTTGATTGCATCTTTCTCCATTTTAGGCCAATAGTACCCAGCCCTAATAAGCTTTCAAGCTAGCATTAAACCGTTCGAGTGTGACCCACATATGCCTTCATGGACTTCCTCGAGTGCACATTGAGACTCTTCCCATTCTAAACATCCAAGTAGTGTACCATCTAGACCTCATTTGTACAGATCGTTACCAATGATGACATACTAGGATGCATTGCAAATAAGGTATCATTTCTCATGGCGATTGAAGGTATTGAGAATGATTTGGTCTTGGAGATAGGAGAAAAGGTTTTTGTATCGAGATGAATCATGACCAGCAATAGTGCAGATCATGCAAGTTTCAGGGGAATCATATGCAAGATAAGATAGTGCTTCCACCAGGAACTCGTAGCGTAGCTCATATTCAGGTTGTTGTAATAGAGTAGATAGCATTGCCATTGCATTGGTAACCCTATTCTCTGTTCTAGGAATTTTCTCAAATGTGATAGATATGAAATATTTCTTTAGATCATCTACCATTCTTTTGTATGGAATGAGCTTTTCATCTTTCATTTGGTACACATCATTGACTTGATGGATAACAAGTTGTGAGTCCCCATGAATTTGTAACTCTGTCACTCTCCATTCAATTGCTATTTTCATGCAATTACGAAGGGCTTCATATTGAGCAATATTATTTGTGCAAGGGAACTTTAATCTGAATGCTTTGGGTATTGAGTACCCTTGAGGAGTGATAAATAATATGCCTACTCTAAATCCATTTTGTGTATAGGAGATATCAAAGAACAATTTCCATTCTCTAGAAGAAAGGTTCATGATAGAGGAATCTGGGAACTCTATTTGCATTGGTGTATCATCAAACATAGGTGCATCTACCAATTGATCAGCAATAACTTTTCCTTTGATAGCTTTTCTTTCAACATATTCAATGTCAAATACACTTAAGAGCATGACCCATTTAGCTAATCTTCCTATGAGGGAAGCTTTGCTTAGTAGGTCTTTAGTGGATCAATCTTAGCTACCAAATGTGTGGTATGAGCTAACATGTAATGTATCATTTTCTATGATGCAAAGCTCATAGCTAGACAAGCTTTCTCAATCATTGAATAGTTCTTCTCATATGCTTGATGAATGTTCTACTGATATAATATATAACCCTTTCCTTTTTATTCTCATCATGTTGTGCTAGCAATGCCCCGAGTGATGTATCTGTGGTGGAGACATACAAGATCATCGACATCCCCTGAATAGGAGACATTAAGATAAGAGGATTTGATAGATATTTCTTGATATGGTTAAAGTTCTTCTCACATTCTTCACTCCATGCAAAATTCACACCTTCATGTAAAGTTTTTGTAAAAGGTTGTGAGATATCCGCAAGTTGTGATATGAAACACCTGATAGATTGTACTCTCCCTTGTAATGTTCTCATTTGAGTAATATTCTTCGGGGGTTCCATCTCCATTATAGCCTTTACTTTAGCTGGATCAACTTCAATGCCCTTTTTTGAAACTATGTATCCTAAGAGCTTTCCAGAAGTGACACCAAAAGAACACTTCTTAGGATTTAGTCCGAGACTAAATTTTTCCATTCTGTCTAGTATCTTGCTCAAGTCATTTAGATGTTCAGCTCTAATCATATATTTTGCTAAAGTATCATCAACATAATCCTCCATAGTTTTGTGCATCATGTCATGAAAAATAGATGTCATAGCTCTCTGATATGTAGCACCAGCATTTTTAAGCCCAAATGGCATGACATTCCAGTAGAAGCTACCCCATGCACATGTGAAAGTAGTTTTCTCTTGATCCTCTAGAGAAATTTTTATTTGATTATATCCAAAGAAATCATCCATTAAAGAATACATCTCGAAACCCGTAGTCATGTCCACTATCATATCAATGTTAGGTAGTGGAAAATCATCCTTAGGGCATTCTTTGTTCACATCTCTAAAGTCTGTGCACACTCTGATTGATTTATTTGGCTTAGAAATAGGTACAATATTTGAGATCCATTCAGCATAGTCAATAACATGGATGAATCCAACTTTTAGTAGTTTCTCTTACAGCTTTGACCAAGAGTGCAGCATGTGGATGCATCTTTCTTAAAAAAAATTTAACAGGTTTTACTCCAAGAGCAATAGATAAATGGTGCATTATAAGATCAGGATCCAACCCTGGCATATCTAAATATTTCCATGCAAAGTTGATCTTTTTTTCTGTTAGGAATGCAGTAAAATTTTGCTTTTCTTCTTCTAATAAGGATTGTGCTACAAGGATCAACTGTGGTTCCTCTTCTGTTCCCAAGTTGATGGATTGAGTGGGCTCAATTAGAACTGGAGATCTATCCTATAAATGAATCGGAAGGACATCAAATATCTCATCCTTAGGCACCTCAGAGAGGTTTTCACCTTTGGATACATCTTTTATTTTTACTTTTGCAGGTTCTGAGACTGCCACAAAGTGGTTTTCACCCTCAGAACTCATTTTCTTTTTATTTTTATTCTTATTCTTTTGACTATGATACTTGATGTCTGACTCCATCATGCTGACACTCGATTCACTGATGGAAGTCTTAGTAGGCTCAACTACATTTAGGTAGCAAGCAAGGGCATAGTCATTCAGGAAAGTAAAGATACCTTGGCTCAAATTCATGGAAGTTTGGTCAAGAAGGTCAAGATGTTGGATAGTCAAAGTGGGAAAAGATTGGGAGATAGTGTTTACGGATATGGATCTGTCATTATTGGTCCTAACCCGATGCTCGAGTTCAAAGGTGATATTACAACTAAAAATGTTCAATTCATGAATAGGATCAATGTCATTGTGGGAGTCCAATTCAGCCATAGGTGGATAAGACTCGTTAAGTTCATTATTTCATCTAGACTTATGTTGGGTTTAGGTGCATATTGGTGACTAACATCAATATGTTTTTATGTGATAAG
This sequence comes from Chamaecyparis obtusa, assembly GCA_027943335.1. Lineage (NCBI taxonomy): Eukaryota > Viridiplantae > Streptophyta > Pinopsida > Cupressales > Cupressaceae > Chamaecyparis > Chamaecyparis obtusa. The sequence goes on from BSBK01007534.1 coordinate 169,517, forward strand.
CTCATCTTCCTCTGGAATGACTCCCCATTCATATTCATCTGATTCCTCATCTATGCCTCTAGGAAAATTGAGAACATGAGTAAAGTCAAGGTGAATACCCCAAGAAGGGTTACCCTCAGATTCTGATTTGAATTCATACTCATGAGAATCTGTCTCAAAATAACTACCACCTTCCTCTTTATCTTTGAGATTAGTTGGTTCTTGTGGTGCAACTATCTCTTGTTCTATAGTAGGTTCTTGTGTGTTTACTACATTGATTATTTTTACTGGATCATCATCAGCTTCAAGGAGGCCTTTTATCTCTTTAGGAAAAGGCTCATAAGGAATGAGCTCCTCAGTGGTGTCTGACTCATCACTATCAGACTATTCTAAGATATGTGGGGAGTTCTTGTTAAGATAGAAAGGTTTCTTCTTATATCCTAGACCTATTATATCCTTATTGGTTCGACCATGGTGGTCAAGAAGTGATAGAAGACCCTTACCATGTAGTCCTAGAGGTCCTTTTCTTGTATATCCCATTTTTGTGATCAATTTGTCCCCTAGTCCATATGACTTCTGAGGAATTTTGCTTGAAGTGGAGTCACATTTTTGGACTAATTGAGAGTTAGATTCCTCCTTATACAACCATGCAAGCACATCTTCATCATCCTCAAACTCTTGTTTAGATACTTTCTTTGTGACAAAACTTCAATTAAATATGACTTGGGATTTTTTAGCATTAGGTTTCACTTTGTCTGACGGTTGCCCATAAGACTTAGGGGACAATGGGAGAGATGCAAGAGATAAAAAAGGTTCCATTGTATATTCTCCCATACCATTATCTTTGATTTTGACCTCTTTTGCAATGTCTTCTATCTTGGATGTGGATGCTACATCTATTTTCTTAGTGGAAGATTCTTTGTTATTAGGAACAAGTTTATCTACACTTTCTTTCAATGCATTGCAAGTTTTAGATATGTCTACTAGAATGGTTACCTCCACTCCTTCATAAGGAAATTTCAAACATTGATGGTATGTAGAAGGAATATCTTTCATTTCATGTATCCAAGGTCTCCCTAGAAGGATGGTGTAAGCCAAAGGTAGATCAAGAACTTGACATGTAGTATCTCTGATTACTGGACCTGTTCTGATAGGTAAGACAATGGTGTCTTTGGAAGATCTTTCTTGCTCATCACATGCTTTGATAGTTATCTTCTTTCTAGGATCAATAGCCATTTCTAAACATCCCATTTGTGTGATTAAGCTGAAAGAACAAATGTTTAAGCCAGCACCCCCATCTATCAACACACGTTTGACGCAATGGTTTTGGATCAAGACTTCAATATGAAAGGGCTGATTATATGGATGACTCAAGGAGTTATCATCTTCCTCTAAAAAGGAGATATACTATGGAGATGTAAGATGACCAACCATAGTCTAGAATCTGTCTAAATCAAGGTTTTCAGGAACATTGGATCTGAGCAGATCTTTGTCTAGAATGGCTCTATGAGCTAGAGATATCCGAAGCAACTCAAACATGGAGATTTTTGCATTTGTATGCTAGAGTTGTTGGACAATACTGTATGATGTAGGCCTCATGTCTTTAGGATTTGAAGATTTAGATGTAGCCTTCTGTTTAGAAGTAGATGAAAGATTGAAAGGCATCTTAGGGAGATTGGATGAATCTGGGATTTGTCCTAGCAGATGTGCCTCAGCTTGTGATCGACTAACTGCATTACCTGATTGATTTTCTCTATCTCTTCATACAATTGTGATGACATTGCAATGCTCAGATAGACATGGTTCAACCATATTGATGACAGCATTGTTTCTAAAGTAGGTATAATTGACTTTAGCACCCATATTAGGTTGAGAAGAAGAATCTTCTTTACCATGTTTTGGAAATGGCTCTGTGAATGCTGTATGATCATTATTGCTTTTATGATTGTCAATCATGATTTCTCCATTATCAATTTTGTCTTGTTTGAGGTGTTTCAAGCATACATAGTTAATGGTTTTATGACCCTTATTACGATGGAAGTCACAGAAATCGGTCTCTTTCCACCATTTTGGTTTAGTTTCATGATCAAATGGTCAAATCTTAGGCAAGTAAATGATGTTGTTAGCCAATAGAGTTTTCATGGCAGATTCCAAGGACTCTCCAAGAGGAGTGAATTTGTGGTTAGGATCTATAGCCTAAGGTTTGCAAGTAGATGGTTTCTTGTTAGATTTTGTTGCTTTATCTTCAAAAGCTTTGATGGCTTGGGTGCCAATAGTGAGATTGAAAGCAAGTGCCTTAGAAGGGGGGTGGATATTATCAACAATACCATCTATGACAATGGTTTTATTCTTTTTCCAATTTTTGCCTCTATCTTTAGAACTAGATCCAGATTCATACTTGTCCTTTTGAAGTGATATGTCTCCTTTTTGCACAGGTACTTTCTCAATTTTAATATCATTTTCTACAATCTTATCAAAGGATGTAGGATTTTTCATTTGCAAGTGGTAGTTGAGTTCTGGAACAAGATTGTTGATGAAGATTTCCAGCTTCTCAGTTTTTGGAATGGGTCTAGCATATAGAGAAAACTTCTTCCTCCATCTTTTCAGAAAAGTTAGGAATGGTTCTCGTAAGTTTTGTTTCAGATTATAGATGTCAATCATGGTGACCGAATGCTGGATGTTATCAGAGTATTGTTGATAGAATAGTTTGATTAACTCTTCAAAAGTTTTGATAGTTGAAGGCATTTTTGAGAACCAATGAACGGTTGACCCTCCTAAAGATCGAGGGAAAAGATGCATTAAGTAAGTTGGTTCATGCATGAACTCCAAAGATTGAGTACAAAATTCTTTGACATGATCTTGAGGATCAGAGTTTCCATCATACTCATCATACTTAGGTATCTACACTCTTTTAGGGAATGGTGGCATGTACAAGTCTTTATCAAATGGAAAAGGGCATAGAGCCTCCATGCAGAACTCTTTAGGTTCCTTTTATTTTTCAAGTTTGTTAAGTTTGACTTGCATGGCATGCATCTATTTCATCATAGTTCTGATTGGCATTTCTTCCTCATGTATAATGATATCTTCAACATTAAATTTGGGAGGAAGTTTAGCCCCTTGATGAGCTAGTTCTAGAAAGTATGTTTCTCTGTCTTCCTTCAAGAAATGCCTCATCATTTTCTTGAAGTCATCATCATTTTGATATCGAATAGTTTCAGAAGGTGTGGGTTCTTGATCCATACCATGTTGAGAGTGATGTCCTTGAGGCCCATGATGTGTCCCTCCGTGAGACATGTTAGGAGTTTTAGGACTCCCTGGAATAGATTGATGTAGAGATTTTTGATTGACCCCTTGGATTGATGGAGGAGGGGGTATGTAACTAGCTTTTAATCGAAGATTGCCAAGACCATCATCTTCGTAAAGGCCTAAATTGTAGAGTTCATCAAAGGTAGGACCCATGTGAGTAGACAGAGGTAAGGTATGAGATGCTTCTCTGGATTTATTGTGTGATGAAGCTCGAGTTTCCACCATTAACTTTGGGTGAAGCAAGAGAACAAGATGAAGACAACTGAAGAATGACTTGATTCAAGAAGATCGAATAACGCAACCTTGTCAAGATTGAATTGATTGAAGATTAGATCCGACATAAATGAAGGATACTATGCCACAGTAGTATGGGTGACACCCAATAGATGGCAGGCACGAGCTCTCAACACTTAGCCATTTTGTAAGAAAACTAAATTTTGAAGATAATTTTGACAAGGTTTTGACACAAGATGAAAAAGACTCAAATCGATAAATCAGACTCAAGAGACCACCTTAGGAAAATATTTTTCTAACAAAATGATTTGTTTGATAGAATCTGGAAGTAGGTTGTAAAAACTAGATTTCTGACAAATTTTGGAGTTTTTCGACAACTTTGACTTTAGCTTTGATACAAATTTTGAAATTTTAGGATGACTTTTGACACCAGAAAGGATTTTTGCTTTAGATTTGCAATTTTTAAGTTTTCAGAACCAGTTTGTTTGCAAGTTTTTCTCTATTCAGGTTTTGTAGATTCGTGTAATAGTTCAGGATTGTTCATTTTCAATAACCAAGTAGATAACAAACATGTACAACATCAAGAAAAGGGAAGCAATCAATCATCTAAAAATAATGAACAAGGGAAAAAGCAACCTTGTGCATGAACAAGCAATATTGACTTAATGTGCTAATCCCTAGGAATGCTACTTGTGTATGTTCCAAAAAGTTTTTCACTAATGCACATAGTCCTAGAAAATGAAAAATTTGGCCTCGCTAGGGTTTGTAGTAATGGTCTAACTCTGCAACTTTTGTGATCTCAAGAGGGCGAACTCCAATCCAGGTGCACCAGGGTTTTGACACAGTCTGAGAATTTAATCCATCGAGAGCTACTAGGGAGATCTGATAGCCCAACAAGAGACCACACTTGTGAAGATTTCTTCCACAAGAATATTTATATAGTGGTTGTTGCTACCATAGCAAAAATGGCTATTACCGCTTGAGGTTCCATCCACATGGTTGACCCAATTAAGGGAATGTCCACTATGGTTAACCCTCTCTAAAGGTGACTCACAAAATATACCACAGGGGGACTAGATTAGATTCAAGGATCTGGGTTTCTGGTACTATCCAAAAATGAAGTAGAGCATAATTCCCTAGCATCTTCACTTCACCAAAACAAAGTAGACAGATTAATCCAACATGCTAAGACTAAAATTATCTCACCAAGATCTATGATGTCAACAACTTATGGTCTATCAATCTCTCCAGAGAGGGAATGTATCAATCAAAAGCTGAGGACGCAAATCAAGGGAATGTGAGACAATCTTAGTATCCTTCCTACCTACAAGGGGATCCTTCATCAAGAATAGCTTTGCATGTAAACAAGTGAAAGAAGCTCATTCTCTCAAGATCATCCACAAATAGTGTTCATAGGGCCTAATTACTATGTGTAAAAGATATGCAAAAAGCAAATCTATGTTCATTTTAGAGCCCAAAACTGAAGTGTGAATTATGAAAGCTGTAAAGGCACTCAAGCTTGACACAAGAGAGTTTTTTTTATGTCTCAAAATGAAGTATTATCAGATATAATAGAATATCTGAGTTCCTTGCAACGCGCTTAGTAGATTTTACCTATTTTAGCAATTTTTTAGCATTTGTCTTCTATCTTTTGTACCCACAGGACGTACCTGCACCTGTACCTACAAACCACTATTATGAAAAACTTACCTATTATTGTACATGAAACCCACTGTTATAAAAATCCATAAAAAAAGAAACACAACTTGTCAACCCCACATGGTAGAAAATTAGGTTAGTCAAACATAATATGTCATTTGATAATCAAAAAACTTGTCATAAAAAATCAGATTCTGATCAGTCTGCACTAAATCAATCATAACTTTTGAAAATCAAAACTAAATTAATCCAAAATAATGAAAAATGAAAGATAACTCAAATACCTTTCTAGAAATATAAATTTTGGATTTGTATCATGTCATATGTGCATGTACCAATAAAAACATCAGTCTGATTTCATAAAATCAGGTTCAGACTAGTCTTCACTAAAATGATCATAATTTTTGCAAATAAAAACAAAATTAATCCAAACCAACAAAAAATGAAAGCTAACTCAAATACCTTTCCATAAATATAAATTTTGGATTTGTATCATGTCATATGTGCATGTACCAATAAAAACATTAGTTGGATCTCATAAAATCAGGTTCAGACTAGTCTTCACTAAAATGATCATAACTTTTGAAAATCAAAACAAAATTAATCCAAACCAATGGAAAATGAAATCTAAGTCAAATACCTTTCCAAAAATATAAATTTTAGATCTGTATCATGTCATATGTATGTATGTTCAAATAAAAACATCAGTCAGATTTCATAAAATCAGGTTCTGACCAATCTTCACTAAAATGATCATAACTTTTGTAAATCAAAATGAAATTAATCCAAACCAATGGAAAATGAAAATTAACTCAAATAAATTTTCATAAATATAAATTTTGGATCTGTATCATATCATATGTGCATGTACCAATACAAACATCAGTCATATTTCTAGAAAAATAGCTCAGAAATTAATCACAAAACTCACAAAAATTAACCTTGTGGTCATGGGTTCAAGAAAAATGATAGAAATTTGATAGAATAAAATGGAAACCCATTTCAGGGCCCCACAGTGGGTGCCAGAAATGTGTGTGTGAATTTTGTACCTAGTTGTAGACACAACACTTCAGTAAAACATTAGATGTTAGCAAAAACTGAAATCTGCAAGTAATTGAAACTATTCTAACCAGGGGATTTACTGCCTTCTAGTAGGTGTGTGTATGATGTTCTCAGATTGAATCGAGATTAGTGACAATGAAACACCTAAATGAAGGATTTAAAATGATGAAAGCAATGAAATATGAATGCAAATTAATCTATTTTTTTTGGATTTTTGATGCAATAGGATGAAAAACTATATGAAATTAATCTAGAATGAAATTGAAATGATATGCAAATTAATCTAACAATGATATGAATTGATATGAAAAGCTATGAAAAGCTATGAATTGATCTCACAAAATTGCCTGTCGCAAAATCTTTGTTCTTCAGTTGTAAATTCACCAGAGTAATTGTGCATATTCGAGAGATGTGAGATTAAAAGCTTGAGGGATTTAGAGAGAGATTTGTGAAGAGTTGAGCCTTTTTTTTATAGAAATCCAGGGCTTGAGGATGCATTGAGAGAAACCATAAATAACTCTTGATAAAATCAGGTTTATTTTTGAGTTAACAAGAAATTAAGAATAAATAAAACTCATAAAATCACGCAAAAGCAGTTTTTATCTCAAAATAGAGCTTTAGTTCTCTTTTTCAACTCATCATCAGATGTTGAGTTTAGAAAGTTAACAAATTGAATTTAATAGTTGTTTTAAAGTTGACTATTTTTCTGATTGTGCATGATTTAATATGAATTAATTAAAAATAAAGTGATTTATTCTCAACTTAACTGATTTTAAAATTAAAATAATTGATTTATGGGTTAATCAATTATTAAATCAAACTTTTATTCAAAAACTATATTATTAAATATTGACGACTGACTTTAATTAATTAAATAGGAATTTAATCAATTAGTCATAAGATTTTTTATTTATTGTCAAAATTAAATAATACAATTTAGGAATAAATATAATTAAATGTAATTAAATAATTAAGTTGCAGTATTAAATCTGATTAATTAAATATTCAGAATATTCAATTGATCAAACTTTAGGATAAATAAGATTTATCACCAAATAATTATTAAATTAAGAATAATTATGATAAATTAAGAATAATTATGATAAATTAGAAATATTGCTAGGAATATTCCCCGATGCGGAATTTAGGATAATCAATTAAATTCGATAATGTGTAGATGTGCCTTAGGTTAGGACTTTTGTATTGATTTCATTCGATTTGAAGATGTAAGAGGTTAATGAACCTATAGCCCATTTTTGGGGTATTACAATGGTCATTTTGCATCTAAATGTCCTAAGAGAGTTAAGAAGTATAGAAAGAAATTTAAACCTAGAAGATCTAAAGAATGTTATTAGGCAAATGATGAATAACTTGATGCTAGTTTGGAGAAATCCTTAAGTGAAAGTGATACTGAGAATGATGATATAGGATTTGTAGCAATCAAAGAAGAAAACCATGAAACAAAAGTTAAGGAAGAAAAAGCTTTAGTTTCTCTAGTAGAAAAGAAATTTGATTGGATTATAGATAGTGGTTGTTCACATCATATGACTGGAGACATGAAAAAGTTCATAAAGTTTAAAAATTATGATGGAGGAGTTATTAGAGTTGGAAACAATGCACCTTGTTTAATAAAAGGTATATGATCTATTACTCTTGATGGAAATATTAATAAAGATGATGTTTCCTTTGTGGATGGATTGAAACATAATCTTTTGAGCATTGGGCAACTAGTTGATAATGGATATCAAGTTTGGTTTACTGAGAAAACTTGTGTAATCAAAGACAAGGATGGTAATTTGATTGGTACTGGATCTAGGACCAGAGGTTATGTATTTCAGTTGAATCCTACTAAGATGATACACTTGATTACTAAGATTGATGACAGTTGGTTATGGCACAGAAGGTTTTGTCATATAAACTTTGATAACATTGTGAAAGTGAGTACTACTCTTGCAATAAGAGATTTGCCTAAGATTATGAAGCCTACTAACATGATTTACAAGGAATGTGTGATGGCTAAACAAAAGAGAATCTCATTTTCTAGCAAGAAGTTCACAACAGCAGAGAAGTTGGAAATTGTTCATATAGATTTTAGTGGTCCCATAAGGACTAGAGGATTCTATGGAGAAAGGTATTTTAAGATTCTTGTTGATGATTTTACAAGAATGATGTGGATTTCATTTCTTAAAGAGAAGCCTGAAGCATTTGATAAGTTTAAGACTATTAAGAACAAAGTTGAGAATGAATCTGGAATGAAGATTAAATGTTTGAGATCAGATAGAAGTGGAGAATTTACTTCAAAAAAATTTAACACTTTATGTGAAGTGAATGGTATTAAGAGATAGTTTTTAGCCCCTAGGACACCTGAACAAAATGGTATTGCAAAAAGAAGAAACAAGTCAGTGACTGAAGCAGCAAGAGCCATGCTATTTGAAAATGACTTGGCAAAGATATTCTGGAGAGAAGCAGTGAACACAATAGTGTATACAATGAACAAAGTACAAATTAGAGCAGATACTGACAAGACACCCTCTGAACTATGGTTTGGACATGCACCATCAGTTAAGTATTTTAGAATTTTTGGAAGAAAATTTTATATTAAGAGAGATGATGAAATTGGAAAGTTTGATCCTAGAAGTGATGAAGGTATATTTCTTGGATATTCATTAAAGAGAAAAGCTTATAGATGTTATAATAAAAGAACTAAGACTATTTTTGAGAGTGCAAATATTAAAGTTGATGAAAAGTTTAAAATTCAAGAAAGAATGCTTGATTATGAATCAGATGATGGAACTCATCCTAGAACTAATCCAGAGAATGCAAAATTATTGTATGAAATTGACAGTGATTTTTTGAATGAAAGCTATAGTGAAGAAATCATTGAAGAACCTATAGAAAAAACAAGAACTGAGATAGTGACACCTAATAGGAATCTATCAAAAAATAATCCTTTTAAGCATATTATTGGAAGCATAGACAGAGGAGTTCTGATAGGAAATAAGGTACAAGAACAGTTGTGTTTAATTTATCAAATTGAACCTAAATCTACTAGTGACACTTGTGAAGATGAACATTGGATTAAAGCTATGAAGGAAGAACTAGATCAAATTGAAAAGAACAAGACTTGGGAATTGGTCCCTAGGCCTAAAGATAAGAATGTTATAGGAACTAAATGGGTATTCAAAAACAAGATCAATGAACAAGGAGAAGTTGTAAGGAACAAAGCAAGATTGGTATGTAAAGGATACTCACAGCAAGAAGGAATTGACTATCAAGAAATGTTTGCACCAGTAGCAAGAATTGAAGTAGTAAGAATGTTTTTGGCTTATGCAGCTTATAAGAAATTCAAAGTGTATCAGATGGATGTGAAGTCAGCATTTCTAAATGGAGAATTGGAAGAAGAGGTCCACATTGAGCAGCCTGAAGTTTTTCCTCTAACTAAAGAAGGAGATATGGTATGTAAATTGAAGAAAGCTTTATATGGACTAAAACAAGCACCTAGAACTTGGTATGCAAGATTGGATAAGTATTTGATAAAATTAGGATCTACAAAAGGCACCGCTGATAGAAACCTATACACAAAAGAAATTAAAAATGGTTTGTTGGTTGTAGTTATTTTTTTTTATGATATCATCTTTGGAGGAGAAGATGAAGCTAGTGATAAATTTGTAGATGAAATGAAGACTAAATTTGAAATGATTATGATTGGTGAGATGAAATAATTTTTAGGATTGTAGATAACATAGAATAGTGATGGTATCTTTGTAAGTCAGACAAAGTACTTGAATGACTTGTTGAAGAGATTTGGAATGGAGAACTGTAAACTAGTTGGAACACCTATGGTAACTAGACACAAGTTTTCTAGTACAGATGAGACTTCTACAATGGAACAGAAAAAGTACAAATCCATGATTGGAGGATTGCAATATTTAAGTCATACAAGACTAGATATATCACATGCAATTGGAATTGTTGCAAGATTTCAAGCTGAACCTAGAGAATCACATTATGCAGTAGTAAAGAGGCTATTGGGGTACTTAAGAGGCATAATTGAATATGGATTGTGGTATGAAAATCTGGAGAGTTTACCCTATGTGCATATATAGATGTAGATGGGGGAGGTAGTGTTGATGACAAAAAGAGCACCAGTGGTGGAGCATTTTTCCTTAGCAGAAGATTGGTTTCTTGGACAAGCAAAAAGTAGAACTGTATTTCACAGAGCATAGAAAAAGTAGAGTATGTGGTAGTAGCAAACAATTGTAATAATATAATTTGGATGAAAAAAATGTTCAAGGATATTGGAATAAATTTTTTTGAGCCTATTGTTATACATTGTGACAACACCAGCATAGTTAGTATGTCTAAGAATCATGTACTACATTCTAAGACAAATCATATAGAAATAAAGTATCATGTAGTCAGAGAGAAAGTGGTAGAGAAAGAAGTCAGACTTGAGTATAAAAGTACACAAGAGAAGATTACAGATATATTTACAAAGCCTTTGCCTAAGGATACATTTGAGTATCTTAGAGGTATTCTTGGGGTTATGCCCCAGCCTACTTTTGAGAAGTGATGCAATCTTTTGCATCTGTCCAGTGGTATATGAGTCCTATCTTTCTTCTACACTAGATGGTGGTAATTCATCTTTGGGGGAGTTTTTAGGAATGAATGCTTAATATATCCTATGGGAGTATTGGCAGCCATTCTGTAGTATTTTTTGTTGCATTCATGACTATGATTGTCATTGATGTCAACATAGTGATCTACTAGAGATTAGCAGAGGAGCAGATAGTGTTTTGATTAGCATACGTGGGATATTGCAGATCAAGCTATGCGATGTTGAGGATTTACTCTTTGATATGTTATATGTTTATGGTTAAGAGAACAGACAATAATTCATTTATTCATGGTAGTTATGAGCATTTTGGATGAAGCAGTATTCAGGCAGTGTTCTTGAGTAGCGGTTTGTGGAAATCAGATGATATCTCCTAATCGGGATGGAATCTAGTTTTGTGCAGTTAAAGAAAAATTCAAGACATGTTGATAGTGATGTGGATGACAACACAAACATCAAGGTCACACAAGTGAAGAATTATTCTAATTGGAAGCTGACAGTTTTGTGTAATTTTTGTTGTAACGTGTGGAAACCTTTATTTTATAATTTGATGCTGACTCATTTGTAAATACTTGAGTGTGGTATAAAGGAAGAAATGTTTTTCCTTGTTGACATGTGGATATGAAAGTATTGATGAAGTGAATAAAGTTGTGAAAGTGAATTTGTGAAGAAAGACATGCGAGGTATAGAGATCTGAGATTGAGATCTGTTGTAGCAATGAGTGTGGTTTGGCACAGTCAGAGAAGAGGTAACATATTAATGAGATCAGTAATGCTTTGATATTATTCTATTGAATAATCTAGAGATCATTTGGATAGTTTTTTTATTTATCTTGCCATTGAAGCTGTTTGGGCAGTGGGTCCTTCTATCTTCCATAACTCCTAAGAGAGTTAGAATCTTTTAGCAAGGATTCAAAATCTCCTAACAGGGATTTATATGTACTGAATGTATTTCATAAGACTCCTAACAGAGTCCATCCTTTCACAAGGAATATTCTTATTAGTGCATCTTTTGTGGGCATCAATCCCACCGGGGTTTTCTCTTTGATCAAGAGGTTCCCTAGTCAACATATCTTGTGTCATTGTGTAATTGTGTATGAATATCTTTCTATGGTTGGTAATTATATTTCTTACATGGTTAAAATCTATTAAAGTTGATAAAAGCTATAATTATCAGATAAATAATTCACCCCCCCCCCCCCTCTCAGTTATCTTGGTGTAATTTACTTTCTAACAATTGGTATCAGAGCAAGAGGTCCTTGAAAGAAAATTTTAGTAGCTTAAGGAGATCCATGGTGAATTTCAAGAAAGAAAGTCCTAAGTTTGATGGAGTGAATTTTGACAACTGAAAGGAAAAGATGAAGACACATCTACTGTGTTTAAGAACAGGTTATTGGTTGAATACAAAGAATGAGAAGACTATCATTGATGAGGATAATCTTGAAACATGTTCTAATGATGAGAGAGATCTATTCATGTGTAACACACTTGCCAGAGAAGCACTTTTGACAGTCCTTCTAGAGAATGAGTATAGTCAGGTAAAATATTTGAAAATATCTCATGAAATTTGGAAATCTTTACACTCTACTTTTGAAGGTGATGAACATGCAAAGAAAGTTAGATTACATAATTGGATATGTACATTTGAAGATATAAGAATGATGGAAGATGAATATGTTAGAAGCTATATTGGTATAATGTCAAAAATTGTTGGAGGCATAAAATCTTGTGGAGGAACAAAGACTGAAAATGAAGTTATATGGAAAATTCTAAGGACATTGACTCCTACGTTTAAGAAGACAACACAGATGATTGAACAAGTTATACCTTATACTTATAACTTTACAAGAGAGAATCTTCTTGGAAGATTGGAAGCAACAGAAATGAACCTGAGGTTATCAGTAGATTTTCCTAGAATGGAGATAGGATTCAATGCACTTAGTTTTTGTCCTAGTTTGTTCATAAAGTTTAACAATTATGATGGAGGAGTTGTTAGAGTTAGAAACAATGCACCTTGTTTGATTAAAGGTATAGGATCTATTACTGTTGATGGGAAGACTAATACTAATGATGTTTACTTTGTGGATGGTTTGAAACATAATCTTTTGAGTGTTGGATAGTTAGTTGATAAGGGATATCAAGTTTGGTTTACTGAGAAAACTTGTGTGATAAAAGATAAAGATAGAAATTTGATTAGAACTGGATCAAGAACCAGAGGTAATGTATTTTAGTTGAATCCTACTAAGATGACAGTTGGTTATGCAGGCACAAGATTTTGTCATATAAATTCTGATAACATTGTGAAAATAAGTACTACACTTGCAGTAAGAGATTTGCGTAAAATTATGAAGCCTACTAACATGATTTGCAAGGAATGTGTGATGGCGAAACAAAAGAGAAGTTCATTTCCCACTAAGAAGTTTACATCTACAAAGAAGTTGGAGATTGTTCATACAAATTTGAGCGGTCTCACAAGGACTAGAGGATTCTATGGAGAAAGGTATTTTATGATTCTTGTTGATGATTTTACAAGAATGATGTGGATTGCATTTCTTAAAGAAAAGTCTAAAGCATTTGATAAGTTTAAGATCATTAAGATTAAATTTGAGAATGAATCTAGAATGAAAATTAAATGTTTGAGATCTAATAGAGGTGGAAAATTTACTTCTAGAGAGTTTAACACCTTTTGTGAAGTGAATGGTATTAAGAGATAGTTTTCAGCCCCTAGAACCTGAACAAAATGGTATTGTAGAAAGAAGAAACAGATCAGTGATTGAAGCAGCAAGAGCTATGTTATTTGAGAATGATTTGGTGAAGATATTCTAGAGAGAAGCAGTGAACACAGAAGTGTATACAATGAATAGAGTACAAATCAGAGCAGACACAGATAAGACACCCTATGAATTATGGTTTAGACATGCACCCTCAATTAAGTATTTTAGAATTTTTGGAAGCAAATTTTATATAAAGAGAGATGATGATATTGGAAAGTTTGATCTTATAACTGATGATGGTATATTTCTTGGATATTCTTTGAAGAGAAAATCTTATAGATGTTATAACAAGAGAACTAAGACTATTGTTGAGAGCGCAAATGTTAAAGTTGATGAAAAGTTCAAAATTTAGGAAAAAATGCTTGGTTATATATCTGATGAAGAAACTCAACCTAAACCTAACACTGAAACTATTGAATTATTCTATGAAACTGATAGTGACTTGTTGAATGAGAGCCACAGTGAAATCATTGAAGAACAGACACCTAAAGTGAGATCTGAGACAGTGACACCTAACAGGAACTTATCAAGGAATCATCCTATTGAGTATATTATTGGAAGTATAGAAAAAGGAGTTCTAACTCGAAATAAGGTACAAGAATAGTTATGTTTGATTTCTCAAATTGAACCTAAATCTATGAGTGAAGCTTGTGAAGATGAACATTGGATTAAAGCTATGAAAGAAGAACTAGATCAGATTGAAAAGAACAAGACATGGGAATTGGTCCCTAGACCTAAAGATAAGAATGTTATTGGAACTAAATGGGTATTCAAAAACAAGATGAATGAACAAGGAGAAGTAGCAAGAAACAAAGCAAGACTGGTATGTAAGGGATACTCACAGTAAGAAGGAATTGATTATGAAGAAACTTTTGCACTAGTAGCAAGAATTGAAGCAGTAACAATGTTTTTTGCCTATGTAGCTTTTAAGAAATTCAAAGTATATCAGATGGATGTGAAGTCAAAATTTTTAAATGGAGAATTGGAAGAAGAAGTCTACATTGAGCAGCCTGAATGTTTTCCTTTGACTCAAGAAGGATACATGGTATGTAAACTGAAGAAAGCCTTATATGGACTAAAGCAAGCACCTAGAACTTGGTATGCAAGATCAGATAAGTATTTGTTAAAATTGGGATTTACAAAAGGAATAGCTGATAGCAACCTATACATAAAAAAAATTGAAAATGGTTTGTTAATTATAGTTATTTTGTTGATGACATTATTTTTGGAGGAGAAGATGAAGCTAGTGATAAATTTGCTGATGAAATGAAAACTAAATTTGAAATGAGTATGATTGGTGAAATGAAATACTTTTTGGGATTACAGATAACATAGAACATTGATGGTATTTTTGTAAGTCAGACAAAGTACTTGAATGATTTTTTAAAGAGATTTGGAATGGAGAACTGTAAACTAGTTGGAACACCTATGGTACCTAGACATAAATTATCTAGCATAGATGAGACTCCTACAGTTGAACAGAAGAAGTATAGATCTATGATTGGAGGATTGCAGTACTTGACACATACAAGACCTAATATAGCACATTCAGTTGGAATTGTAGCAAGATTTCAAGTTGAACCTCGAGAATCACATTATGTAGTAGTAAAGAGGATACTGAGATATTTAAGAGGCACAATGGAATATGGATTATGGTATGAAAAATATGATGATTTTACCCTATGCGCATATATAGATGCTGATTGGGGAGGTAGTGTTGATGATAAAAAGAGCACCAGTGGTGGAGCATTTTTCCTTGGAGGAAGATTGGTTTCTTGGCTAAGCAAGGAGCAAAATTGTATTTCATAGAGCACAGTAGAAGCAAAATATGTAGCAGTAGCAAACAATTGCAACCAGATAATTTGGATGAAACAGATGCTGAAGGATATTGGAATAAAGTTTGCTGAACCTATTGGTATACATTGTGATAACACCAGTACAGTTAGTATGTCTAAGAGCCCTATATTACATTCTAAGACAAAGCATATAGATATTAAGTATCATGTAGTAAGAGAGAAAGTTGCTGAGAAAAAAATCAAACTTGAGTACATAAGAACAAAGGAGCAGATTGCAGACATATTTACAAAGCCTTTGCCTAAAGATACATTTAGGTATTTGAGAGGTATGCTTGGGGTTATGCCCCGGCCTACTCTTGAGAATTGATGTAGATTGTTGCATCCATCCAGTGGTATATGAGCCCTATCTTTCTTCTAGACTAGATGTTGGTACTTCCTTTATGGGGGAGTATGTGTATTTGAGCTAAGTCATGAGGACTCTAGTGAATGTATTTTCTGAACAATGTCTTTTGACATTAGAGTTGTTGTTGACATAATTATGAAATTTCTATCATAGATGTCAATGGGGGAGAAGTGTACATGAAAAACCATTTTTACCATCTATTGGAGAGAATTGAATAGGAAAATGAAGCAAGATTTAACTGATGAAGAGGATTTTAAAATATTTGTTGAAGAGCAGCAAAGTTGCAATATTAGATTCATGGAACATTGGATGTTTTTCATCTATGTTGCCATCAATGCCAGTGGGGAAGATTGTTAGGAATGAATGCTTAATATATCCTATAGGAGTATTGGTATCCATTTTGTAGCATTTGTTGTTGCATTCATGACTATGATTGTCATTGATGTCAACACAGTGATCTACTGGAGATTAGCCGAGGAGCAGATAGTGTTTTAATTGGTGCACATGGGATATTGTAGATCGAGCTATGTGATGTCAAGGATTTACTCTTTGATATGTTATATGTTTATGGTTAAGAGCATAGATAGTAATTCATTTATTCATGGTAGTTATGAACATTTTGGTGGAAGCAGTATTCAAGCAGTGGTCCTGAGTAGCGGTTTGTGGAGATCAGATGATAAATCCTAATCGGGATGGAATCTGGTTTTGTGTAGTTAAAGAGAAATTGAAGACATGTTGATAGTGATGTGGATGATAGTTCAAACATTGAGGTTGCATGAGTGAATAATTATTCTAATTGGAAGCTAACAATTTTGTGTAATTTTTGTTGTAACATGTGGAAACTTTTATTTTGTAATTGTATGCCAACTCATTTGTAATTAATTTAGTGTGGTATAAAGGAAGACATGTTTTTCCTTGTTGATATGTGGATATGAAAGTATTGATGAATTGAATAAAGTTGTGAAAGTGAATTTGTGAAGGAAGACATGCGAGGTACAGAGATCTGAAATTGAGATCTGGTGTAGCAGTGAGTGCATTTTGGCACAGTCAGAGAAGAGGTAACATATTTTTGAGATCAGTAATGATTTGATATTATTCTATTGAAAATCTAGAGATCAATTGGACAGTGTGTTCAGTGATTTTTCCATTGAAGCTGTTTGGGCAGTGGGTCCTTCTGTCTTCCATAACTCCTAATAGAGTTAGAATCTTTTAGCAAGGATTTAAAATCTCCTAACAGGGATTCATATGTACTAAATATATTGCATAAGACTCCTAACAGAGTCCATCCTTTCATAAGGAATATTATTATTATTAGTGCATCTTTTATGGGCATCATTCCCACCGGAGTTTAATCTTTGATCAAGAGGTTCCCTAGTCAACATATCTTGTGGCATTGTGTTACTGTGTATGAATATCTTTCTATGGTTAGTAATTATATTGCTTACATGGTTAAAATCTATTGAATTTGATAAAAGCTATAATTATCAAATAATTGATTCAAACCCCCCCCCCCTCTCAGTTATCTTGGTGGACTTTACTTTCTAATAGGAGTATGTGTATCTAAGTTGAGTCATGAGGACTCTAGTGAATGTATTTTCTGAAAAGTGTCTTTTGACATTGAAGTTGTCATTGACATAATGATGAAACATCTATCATTGATGTCAATGGGGGAGAATTATACATGAAAAACCATCTATTGGGCAGAATTGAATAGGAAAATGAAGCAAGATTTGATTGATGAAGAAGATTTGAAGTATTTTCAAAGTAGTAGTGTTGCAGTGTTGGTATTCATGGAACTTGGATGTTTTTTCATCTATGTTGTCATCAATGCCAATGGGGGAGATTGTTAGGAATGAATGAAAAATATATCCTATGGGGAGTATTCACAGTCATTGTATAGTAGTTTTTATTGCATTCATGACTGTGATTATCATTGATGTCAGCACAGTGATCTACTGAAGATTAGTAAACAAGAAGATAGTGTTTGATTTAGCTCACATGGGATATTAAAGATGAAGCTATGTGGAGTTGATGACTTACTCTATGATTTTCTATAAGATCATGGTTAAGAGCATGTATGAAAATTGATTTATTCATGATAGTTATGTGGAAATCAGTGGAAGCAGTATTCAGGCAGTGTTCCTGAGTAGCGGTTTGTGGAAATTGGATGATATCTCCTAATCAGGATTGAATATGATGATGTGAAGTTGAAAAAAAGTTTAAGAAATGATTATAGTGATGTGGATGTGAGTGCAAGGTTTGAGGTTGTACAAGTGAAGAATTATCTTAATTGGAAGTCGATAGTTTTGTGTAACTTTAATGTAACATGTGGAAGATTTTATTTTGTAATTTGTATGCTGACTCATTTGTAATTATTTGTATGTGGTATAAAGGAAGGAATGTTTTCCTTATTGTAATATGTATATGTGTATGGTATTTTGAAAGTGAATTGTGGAATTGTGCAATACTTGTTGGAAGAGGATATGCGAAGTATAGAGATCTGATGAAGAAATTGGTGCAGTTTGGCATAGTCAGAGAAGGAGTATTGAGTTGTTGAGATCAGTAATATTTTTGTATTATTCTGTTGAGTAATACAAAGATCAGTTGGATAGTGTGTTAAGTGATCTTACACCTTAAGTTGTTTGAGTAGTGGGTCCTTTTGTCTTCCATAACTCCTAACAGAGTTAGAATCTTTTAGTAGGGATTCAAAGTCTCCTAATAGGGACTGATATGTATTGAATGTCTTTCATAAGACTCCTAACAGAGTCCATCATCTCACAAGGAACTTTCATATTAGTGCATCTTTTTTGGACATCATTCCCACCGGGGTTTACTCTTTGATCAAGAGGTTCCCTAGTCAACATATCTTGTGTCATTGTGTTATTGTGTATGTATATCTTTCTATGGTTGGTGATTACATTGCTTACATGGTTAAAATATATTGAAGTTGATAAAAGATGTATTTATTTGATAACTAATTCACCCCCCCCCCCCTCTCAGTTATCTTGGTGGACTTTATTTTCTAACATAAGTAATGTAACATACCCAAACATGGTTTGATATTAGTAAAAGTCACACTAGTACATTTGACCTAGTTTTTCTACCAAAATTGTCAACCATGAAATAAAAATGTTTTGGTTGGTCAGATTATAGAAGGAAAAATTTCATTTTTTTTAATCCATGCTTGTGTTAGTCGAACGTTCGACCAATACTGTGTACGTTTAAAGTTTGACGAACATGGGCATAAATTTTTTTTAAAAAGATTTCATTTCTCATTTCATTATTACCATGGTGAATTTTTTTAAGGGTTGTAGCGTGTGAAACCTCATTGGCCAGGGAAAATGCGGCACTGTGTATAGGGGTTGCATTTTTATCTATACTTGGGCCTTTGATCTTTGAGCTTGGTTTTGGAAACTTGGCTTTTCCTCTCCTTATCAAATGGAAGCTCATTGAGGTAGGGATTGCATCATTATCTCCTCTACATTTTGATAGAATACATTGCATTTGATCACTTGATTGAATACCATCATGTATTTCAAGGGCACATGTTACTATGATGATTACTCCATGCTCTGTTGTGTCCATGGCATTGAGTTAATTTCTTCAGATGATTTGATTATGGCATTTACATCTAGATTCTCACTATTTTATTATGAGCTAGGGCATCATGTAACTTTTTTTTTTGTTACTACAGCCCGTGAGCCTGATCTGCATCTTTGATTTTATCACACGTGTTATGTTAGTGAACTAGGGCATTATGTTAATGTCTGTTCATTGGATTCTCTAGTTATATTGCTTACTGCTTTTAGAACCCGTGATCCTCATGGCATCATTGGCGACACATTTCCTTCTCTGCTATGCTAACTAGTGTCCATCATTGTTTTACATGGCATATGCCCTTGGCTTGTGCTCTTCATATTACCAATATTATTGCTTTCTTGGAATATCATTGACTACCCATGAACTAGGGAATCCATTTATACATTCCATCCATTTGCTTCTTGATGAAGGGTGCTCCCCTTAATACCACAAACACACAACAGATATAGAGAAACAACAACAATATGCAAGAATAGAAAATTGGCTTCTTATTATCTCCACAAATGTGGAATTACAAACTTTCAGAATTACAATATGCAAAGCCACATGGGCATTCCCTTACAATATTCTGTAGGACAAAGCCTCGAGCTATTACCCAGATCTAGTACCCAGAACTATTCTAAACTGCCTAAGACAATAATACAGCCTTCCTTATATAGGCAATTTTCCACCGCTTGGGAAAGTTCCAGAATTTTAGCCAATAAGGCCGACCAAACTTAGAATTAATTTATTTTACATTTCATTACATCATAGTCGGCTCAAGATAACCTTTGAAACCCGAACAGAAATTTTGAAGAAAATTATTTTTCACCATTTCAGGTGGCCCAACTTCCGAAGACCATAAGTCATCACCAGTTGACCCGCTCGGCTATTATAACCCCATTTCGGAAACACCACGAAGGGCTCTACAGGCTTGACCGGCGCAAGCGCTCGTCACCCAAATTTTTGACCTCATTCGGGGCCTCTAAAGCCTTCAAAACTAAGTTCAAAGTTTCTGTACCCTGCTGCCAATACCGAAAATCTTCAATATCTTCCAATATACACTTGATCTGGCAATGAAACTTTACTGGCAGACCTATATGACCAAAATGAACCTCCAAGAAAGAAATTAGATCATTCTGAGCACATACGAAAATTACCAAAAATAGTAACTTTCCATAAATAACAGCTCTGCACAAAATAGCCCTTATTGAAAACAAAAATAGAAATATTTTTGGGTGATGCAAGATTGCTCTTACACCTAGGATGCTCCTGCATCAGACACCTGGGGTAATTTGAGAAGTGACCCTGTCACGACTCAGGTGTGTAGAGGAAAACCAAGACGGTTAACCTCCTCCTTTGTTAGCCATGATGAATCTTCAACAGGTCATCCTTTCCACTTGACCAGATATTCTTCATATGTCCTGTTCCTTGTGCTTCTGCCAACACGACTATCCAGTATATCTTCAATCTCCTTAGTGTCTGAACTAGTTGCTGGAATACTCCACTGTGCTGCTGTGATCTCATCTTCAACACCTCCTTGATGATACTCTGTCAGATCTGAAATGTTAAACACTAGTGAAATATTTAGCTCAGTAGGCAATTCTACCTCATATGCGTTTCCTGAATCATGTTTCTTCAGTATCGTACATGGCCCAAACTTCTTCATTTTCAACTTGTTATATGTACCAACTGGAAACCGCTCCTTCCGCAAATGAACCATGACTTCATCACCAACCTGAAATTCCTTATACCTCCTTTTCTCATCTGCCTTAGCCTTATACTGTGCATTCATCTTGGTAATATGCTTCCTCACCTCTTCATGGATGTTCTTCAAGTGTTCTGCAAAATCTTCAGCTTCAGCACTACTTATTTCTCCTTTATCTATCTTCCTCAATTCAGATGCATTTCTTGGACTATTTCCATATACAATCTGGAATGGTGATTTACCAGTGCTCCTGTTGATAGAATTATTGTATGCAAATTCCGCCTGTGGTAAAATCAAATCCCATCCTGTTGGCTTATCTCCAACCAAACATCTCAGCAAATTTCCCAAACTTCTATTCACCACTTCTGTCTATCCATCAGTCTGTGGATGATGTGATGAACTGAACTTCAAATCTGTCTTCAACTTCTTCCACAACGTACGCTAGAAATATCCAATAAACTTAGTGTCCCGATCTGAAATTATGGTCTTTGGAAAACCATGAAGTCTCACTACTTCTCTAAAAAACAATTCTGCTACATGAATAGCATCATTAGTCTTCTTGCAGGGAATGAAATGTGCCATCTTTGAAAATCGGTCAACTACTACAAAAATTGAATCATGTCCCCGCTGTGTCCTCGGTAAACCAAGAACAAAGTCCATACTGATATCCTCCCAAGGCTTCTCTGGTATAGGTAATGGCTGATACAACCCTGTATTCTGCTTCACTCCTTTCACCATCTGACATACTCTGCAACTCTGTACAAACTTCTTCACATCTTGCTGCAATTGTGGCCAATAATAATTCTCACTAACCAAACCAACAGTTTTATCATGACCAAAATGTCTAGCCAATCCTCCACTATGCTTCTCCTTGATGAGATTCTCCCTCATAGAACTTCGTGGAATGCACAACTGACTCCCTCTGAATAGCATATCATCCTGGATGATGAAATCCAACCATTTCGTCCTGTCTAGAGAAACGGGTTCTGCACAAGCTTTCCAAGCTTCACCAAAATCAGGATCCTCTGGATACAAATTCTTGAGTTCCTTGAACCCAACCACTTCAATCTACATTTCTGTCAGCAATAGTTGCCTTCTGCTAAGAGCATCTGCAACCCTATTAGACTTTCCACTCCTATGTTTCAAAACAAATGTATAACTCTGCAAAAACTCAACCCATTTCAAATGCCTTTGATTCAATTTTCCTTGACTATTCAAATATTGCAAAGCTTGATGATCGGTATACAAAACAAACTCCTTAGGAAGCAGATAATGTCTCCACTTCTTTAATGCCTGAACTATAGCATAAAATTCTTGATCATAAACAGAATATTTCCTCTTGGCATCATTTAACTTCTCACTGAAATAAGCAATAGGTTTACCTTCTTGGCTCATAACAGCTCCTATTGCAGTACCACTAGCATCACAATCTACTTGAAACACCTTATTAAAATCTGGAAGTGCTAAAACAGGTTGTTCTGTAACTTTTTGTTTCAATAATTGAAAACTCTTTTCTGCCCCATTAGTCCACTTAAACTCTTTTCTATCCCCTCTCATTGTTTCAGTCAAGGGTCCACAAATACTGCTAAAATTTTGGATAAACTTTCTGTAAAAGCTAGCTAGACCATGAAAAGATCTTACCTCAGTAGCACTCCTTGGAGTAGGCCATTCAAGAATAGCCTGTACCTTCTCTGGGTCCATTTTCAGACCTTCTGCTGAAACTACAAATCCCAAATACACTAACTCTTTCTTCACAAAACTGCACTTCTTCAAATTAATCAGCAATTTTTCTTCTCTCAACTTCTCAAATACCATACGAATATGCATCATATGCTCATCCAATGTCTTACTAAAGATCAAAATATCATCTAGGTAAACAATGACAAACTTACCCAGAAATTCTTTCAGAACCTCGTTCATGAGCCGCATGAAAGTGCTCGGTGCATTGGTTAGCCCAAAAGGCATGACTAACCACTCATACAATCCTTCCTTTGTCTTGAAGGTAGTCTTCCATTCATCTCCTTCTCTGATCCGAATCTGATGATATCCACTTTTCAGATCTATCTTTGAGAAATACACAGCTCCACTCAAACAGTCCATAATATCATCCATTCGTGGCAATGGAAACCTGCACTTGATTGTGATCTTGTTTATTGCCCTAGAATCCGTACACATCCTCCATTCTCCATTCTTCTTTGGTGCTAATACCGCTGGTACAGCACAGGGACTCAGACTCTCACAAATCAATCCTTTCTGTAACAATTCATGTACTTGTCTGTTCAACTCCTCACTTTCTGCAGGTGTCATTCTGTGTGCTGCCTTATTCGGCAAACTCGCTCCTGGGATCAAGTCCATCTGATGACTAATCTTCCTGACTGGTGGTAACCCATCAAGCACGTTATCGGATACAATATCCTGAAACTCATTCAACAAATCTGCAACTTCTACAGGAACATCTTCTACTTCCTCTTTACCAGCTTTTGGAATTAAAGCAAAACATACATGCTCATGCCTCATACCATCTAGGAAATTTCTTCCATCAACAAAAGTTATCCTTGCATTACCACATACCTTTTCTTCAGTCTCCTTCAATGGTTTTAGCTTATGTCGCACTCCATCCTTTGTTAGGGAATAGGCATTTGCACGACCATCATGTACAGCACATCTGTCAAACTGCCATGGTCTACCCAACAACATATGACATGCATCCATAGATATGATATCACACAATACCTCATCTTGGTATCCGCCAACCTTAAACTTTACTAGGCACTGTTCACTGACCATGACCTTGTGGTCATCCTGCACCCAGGCAATCTGATATGGATGTGGGTGTTTCTGTCTCTTGAGCTTCAACTTTATCACCATCTCTTCTGACACCAAATTGTCAGTGCTTCCACTATCAATAATCACATCACAACATTTACCTTCGCACTTGCACCTAGTGCGAAACAGGCTCCTCCTTTGTTCAAGTTCATTCTCACCACTCAACAAGACTCTTCTGTTAATCAACGTTTCTCCTTTTTCAGCATCTTCAGAATTTGATGATCTGACATCTTCATCTACATGTGCAACTCTGGCTTGGCCTTCATTTCTCCTATCTATTCTGCCTTGGCACTGAGGACATTCAAATGCCCTATGACCTTCTTCTCCACAGTGAAAACATGTTCCACGGAAGCCACCTCTTCCAGATCCTTGTCCTCTTCCTCTTCCTCTCTGATCTCTATTATTCTGATCCTGGAAATGATTAGAATTATTTCCTCACTGATTCCGACTGCTACTGGCCTCATCCTTCTTTTTCGGATCTTCATTTCGACCACCATATGACCGTCCACCACGACCTCTTCCGTTTTGTCTACTCTCAAACTTCTTGTTCAGCTTTTCCTCTACTTTTAGGGCAAACTGGTATGCCTCTTCAATACTGTTCATTCGAACCAGATTCAGCTCCTCCTGAATGCTTGGCCTTAACCCATTAAGGTATCGCGCAACTTTCTCCTTATCAGCTTCGGCATGGCCTGTTCTGATGAGGAGTCGATAGAACTCCTCTGTATACTCCTGAACAGATTTTCCTGCTTGCTTCAAACTTTGCATTTTCTTCAGTAGGTCAAGCTCATAATCAACAGGAATGAACTATCGCTTCAATTTTTCCACCATCCGATCCCATCTTGTGATTTTATCTTTCCCTCTTCTATTTCGCTCCAATTGAATTTCTTGCCACCAGATCTTCGCATGACCTTTCAGTCTGGCCTTTGCAAATTTGACCCTATCAGGATCCTCAACATCTTCGTACTCAAAATATTCCTCACATTCATTGATCCAGTCGATCAATTCCTCTGGGTTAAGATTTCCAGAAAATGTAGGAACCTCAATCTTAGGTCTTTTCCCAATCTTGGAAATCGCCCGAAAAAGTCTTTCTTCCTCCTGGTTCACAATTTTGACTTCTCCTTCTTCATATTCTTCTTCGGCTTCATCCTCGCTTTCATCTCTGACATTAAGATTCATTCCTCTATGAATCTCTTCTTGCAATGCTCGCACTTGTCTCTGCAGCTCTCTAACCTCAGGTGTCACAACACCAGCTCTTCCGCCACGTTCCCTTCGTGGATGCATTTTCGTGATGCACGCCGAAACCCTAACCACGGTCCTAGTGCAAACTGCCTCACAGTCGGTGATCTGTTTACACACTCAAGAACTCCTGCTCTGATACCACCTGATGAAGGGTGCTCTCCTTAATACCACAAACACACAACAGATATAGAGAAACAACAACAATATGCAAGAACAGAAAATTGGCTTCTTATTATCTCCACAAATGTGGAATTACAAACTTTCAGAATTACAATATGCAAAGCCACATGGGCATTCCCTTACAATATTCTGTAGGACAAAGCCTCGAGCTATTACCCAGATCTAGTACCCAGAACTATTCTGAACTGCCTAAGACAATAATACAGCCTTCCTTATATAGGCAATTTTCCACCGCCTGGGAAGGTTCCATAATTTTAGCCAATAAGGCCTACCAAACTTAGAATTAATTTATTTTACATTTCATTACATCATAGTCGGCTCAAGATAACCTTTGAAACCTGAACAGAAATTTTGAAGAAAATTATTTTTCGCCATTTCAGGTGGCCCAACTTCCGAAGACCATAAGTCATCACCAGTTGACCCGCTCGGCTATTATAACCCCATTTCGGAAACACCACGAAGCGCTCTACAGGCTTGACCGGCGCAAGCGCTCATCACCCAAATTTTTGACCTCATTCAGGGCCTCTAAAGCCTTCAAAACTGAGTTCAAAGTTTTTGTACCCTGCTGGCAATACCGAAAATCTTCAATATCTTCCAATATACACTTGATCTGGCAATGAAACTTTACTGGCAGACCTATATGACCAAAATGAACCTCCAAGAAAGAATCAGATCATTCTGAGCACATACAAAAATTACCAAAAATAGTAACTTTCCATAAATAACAGCTCTGCACAAAATAGCCCTTATTGAAAACAAAAACAGAAATATTTTTGGGTGATGCAAGATTACTCTTACACCCAAGATGCTCCTACATCACTTCTCTGTTCTGATCATATGGCATGCTTCAATGATGACCCATGGGTTTTTCAATTATATGGCGCTGCCAAGTCTTCAAAGTAAAAATAATAACAGGCATGGTATCATACCTATCATGGTTAGATGTAATCTTTGGTGAAAAATATTTAATTCATATTCATACTATGAAGACAAGTTTTCACGATGATACACATGGAATTTGGAGATAACCAAACTAATGATGCTACAAAACAAAATGACTATACTAATGACATCTTTTGTTTGTGGCCTCTATCCATCTTAATGAAGAGCGATGTTACAATTATTGGGAAAATAACTCATGAAGTAATCATTTCAAGTGGTGTATTAATGAGTATAAGAAATGTGTCGATGATGACTAATCCTTGACTATGTTGTCTAGCTGATAAGGATTGTCAATCTTATGAGATACCAATTATCATGCTTCTAGTGAAAGGTCTTTCCCAAATTGGCAACAAAAGTGAAGATCAACTTAAATCATGCACAAATAGGACTAGATCCAGGGAAGAGATACATAAAGTAATGCACTCAAGGTAGGTGAATCCAATTAAGGACATACCAACCTTGCAGCCAAACCAATATGCAGTGGAAATACACAATAAGAAACATAGATATGATATGAAATAGAAGTCTCTATTCATGAAAACACTGATTACATGCAATGTGTTAGGCTGTAAGGCCTTCTCGGTTAAGGCCAATTACAAAGCAAGTAATAGTTCTACAAGATCTCACAAGATCTAAATCTTTTCCCCAATATAAGAATCCAGCTAGTCTAGGTCTGTAACAGGCAGCATATTGGTAGGCACCCAGGAAAGATCTAAACTTGTACTCAAACTTCCAAGAAATCTTCCTGCTCCTAAGCTCATAGGATACTAACCTTCCAACCAACAAACTAATGCCTAAACATCTACCCAAGCATCCTATAAATACTGATTCCCAACCACAAGTTAGCTAATGAAACAATAAATCTTGATAAACATACATTAAATGCTAAAACATCAGTCGACTCTCACATAGCCTTACAAAATAAATAAACCCTTCAAAAGTAGGCCCCAACGGTCATCAGATCTGCATAGAAGAATGCAACACACTAGATCTATGTCCCCACACATCCAACAGTCAATCCATAACTTGAGGAGCATGGCCCAAGTTAAATGCACTAGTCGGCCAAGCTGATTCATCCAAATAATCCCCTCGGTAAGAAAGAACACCGAGTGGTAGAAGAAATAACTGAGCACTAGTCAACTGACCATGCCAAGCATGACCAAGCAATGTAGTTACTACCGAGCGCTAGTGAACCAATGCCTTCAATCACCAAGCGTTCTTTAGAGACTGACCACCCCGGTAACCACACCAACCAAGCAGGCAGTCTCCAAAATTGAGCAAGAACTCCACCAAACCAAGATCAAAACCAATAATCTAATATAAAATACAAACATATTTTTGGTTGATACAAGATTGCCAAGAAGCCTAGGATGCTCCTACATCAGACACCCCATGTAAGAAATATTTTCTCATAAGGAAATCAAGAATGCCTCAAGTGAATCAGAACATGTATGTCGAATCTATTCTTCACCCACATTTCTTCTTGCCCTTCACCCCAAGTATTCTTTACTTCATTCACTATCTCAGGAAGAAAGTCCTCCTGCTTTTCACTTTGCTTATTCCTTCGGTCGACAATAGATAGCAACTGACTCCAACCACTACCGACCACCTTAGTGCCTTGGAAAGGTTCATCCATCTTAGACTTCTCAATCAACTCAGTATCATCTGCTGAACCATCTCTACCAAAAAAACCATATGTTTCTTAATCTCAACAAACTCTTTAGAGATAGCATTCTCCTTCTCCTTCAAGCTAGACTTAACAAGAATAGGTTCATCAACCTTCTACTCCTGAGGTTTGTAATAAGGACAACACCTAATAACTCCACATCCCTTAACCCCTGTCTCTTGTAAAGGTATCAGCTTATGCCAAGCTCCTTCATGCCTAACCACATAAGTGTTAGCACGACCATCAAACAAAACATTTCTTTCAAACTACCAGGGTCTATCGAGAAATAGATGAAAAACATTCATAGGCAACACATCACATAATATCTCATCATGGTAAGATCCAATCTGAAAATTAACCAAGCATTGTTCTTCAACTCTAACCTTAGAAACATCTTGTATGCAACTAATCTAATAAGGATTAGGATGCTTCCTTCTTTCCAAATTCAACTTACTAACCATTTCATCTAAAACAAAGATTTCAGAACTGCCACCATCAACTAGAACATTACATACCTTATCCTTGCACTTACATCTAGTTCTAAAAAAATTCCTTCTTTGCACCGGTTTAGGAACACATGCAGCCAATCTTCTAGTGACAAGACATTCACCTTTCTCAAGAACATTCTCAATGTCTTCTTCAGCAACTCATGCAACTCTTTTCTTAGGACACTGCCAACTTCTATGACTAGCTTCACCACAATTATAACTAGTGTCGGTGAACTCATTCTTCCACTTTCCTCTCTGTCTAGAATTCTTAGTAACTTGACCACTGCTAGATCCCACATCAGGCTTAGGATTCTTTGTCACATTACTCTCAGCAACTGCTTCACCAGTTTTACCACCTCAGTTCCTATTGTTATGTTTTCCTTCATACTTCCTATTTAGCTTCTCTTCAATCTTCAATGCCATTTGATAAGCATCACCGATTGTTTTCATCCATGCAGTGAGTAATTCTTCCTAAATACTAGGTCTCAAACCATAGACATACCTAGCAACCTTCTCTTTATCAACTTCAGAATGACCAGTCCTAATCAGGATTCTATAAAACTCCTCGGTATACTCCTATACCAA
This sequence comes from Chamaecyparis obtusa, assembly GCA_027943335.1. Classification (NCBI taxonomy): domain Eukaryota; kingdom Viridiplantae; phylum Streptophyta; class Pinopsida; order Cupressales; family Cupressaceae; genus Chamaecyparis; species Chamaecyparis obtusa. The sequence goes on from BSBK01007534.1 coordinate 198,557, forward strand.
TTTATTAGTCTACTTCAAAGCTTGCATCTTCTTAAACATGTCCAATTCATAATCCACTAGAATGAATTGCTTCTTCAACTTGTCAACCATTCGGTTCCACTTAGTAATCTTCTCTTTTCCTCTTCTACCTCTTTCTAACTAAACTTCTCTCCACCAAATATTTGCATGACCCTTCAACTTAGTCTTTGAAAATCTAACCCTATCAGGATCTTCTATTTCTTCATACTCAAAGTATTCATCAATTTCATTGATCCAATCAATCAATTCTTTAGGCCTAACGCTTCTAGCAAATGTAGAAACTTCAATCTTAGGTCTCTTTCCAATCTTAGACATAGCTTTCAGAATTCGATTCTCCTCAAAATCTCTAGCTTCTTCTATAGCTTCTTCAAAATGATCTTCCTCATATTCATCATCACTATCCTCTTTCAAAGTAGGCTTCTTCCTCCTCAGTTCCTCTTGTAGGTCTTGCACTTGTTTCTGTAAAGCCCTAAAATCATCAAGATAGAATTCACCAATAGTTTCTTCTTCTTCAGAGATCTCACAATTTCTCCTCGGAGGCATCTTCAAATCAAGATTTAGATACACAAGATCCACTCGGCTCCAATAGGAATAGACTTTTCTCAAATAGGAACAACCTTCGCTCTAATACCACCTAATGCAGTCAAGGTAGGTGAATCCAATTAAGGATAGACCAACCTTGTAGTGAAAATACATAATAAGAAACATAGATCTAATATGAAATAGAAGTGTCTATTCATGAAAACACCGATTACATGCAATGTGCCGAGCTATAAGGCCTTCCCGGTTATGGCTAATTACAAAGCAAGTAATATTTCTACAAGATCTCATAGGATCTAAATCTTTTCCCCAACATCAGCATCCAGCTAGTCTAGGTCAGCAACAGGCAGCACACTGATAGGCACCTAGGAAAGATCTAAACTTGTACTCAAACTTCCAAGCAATCTTCCTGCTCCTAAGCTCGTAGGGTACTAACCTTCCAACCAACAAACTGATGCCTAAACATCTATCCAAGAATCCTATAAATACTGATTCCCAACCACAAGTCAGTTGATGAAACAATAAATCTCAATAAATAAATATTAAATGCTAAAACATCAGTCAGCTCTCACATAGCCTTACAAAATAAATAAACTCTTCAAAAGATGGCCCCACCAGTCATCAGATCCACATAGAAGAATGCAATATGCCAGATCTAGGTCCCGACATGTCCAATGGTCAATCCATAACTCAAGGAGTGCAACCAAATTAAATGCACCAGTCGGCCAAGCTGATTCATCCAAATAATCCCATCGGTAAGCAAGAACACCGAGTGATAGAAGAAATAATCGAGCACCAGTCAACCGACCATGCCAAGCATGAGCAAGCAACGCAGTTATTACCAAACGCTAGTGAACCAATGCCTTCAGTCATCGAGTGTTATTCAGAGACCGAGCACCCTGGTAACCACACCAACCAAGCAGCCAGTCTCCCAAACTGAGCAAGAACTCCACTAAACAAAGATCAAAACCAATAATCTACTATAAAAGACAAACATATTTTTGGTTAATATAGGATTACCAAGAATCCTAGGATGCTCCTGCATCAGAAAGGAACTATATATAATGCATTGGAATGTGAAAATTAAATGTGTTCTATTAGTTTCGATGGATCTTCTTGTGAAAACAAGAGAACACCATGGTCTATTAAAGATAACCATGAGTCAGTACGATTGGATATAAGTTTTTAATCACCATCACACAATGGACTAAAAACCACTAATCTAGTAAGTATAATATAAAACAAATTAAATAGATCTCAATTTTACTGGCCAAGGAAATAAATTTAAGTTTGTATGCGATAAGGATAAGGATTGTCAAATCAAAATAAAAAAGAGATTCGTATTCCAAACTTGATTTTAAAAGTTGATGACAAGATAAAATATAGGCTTATGTTAAGACTATGTTGCTAGAGATGAATAGTGTGGCAGATTTTATGTACAGATGTATGGAATATCATGCTATGAGAATGACCTCTAATGTGACAGCTATGTAAGATATTTGGAGTAGCTTATTAGTGATGATATCTTCAGCCTGATTGGATGTTGATGGAATTTTTATTTTTGAAGCTCCTTATTGAATATGATTCTCTAAATATCAATTTTAACTTTTGTTGTGTTAAAGGAACTATGTTGTCTTTATTTTGTAGTTGTTTAACATGAGAGTTTTTAGATTAATAGGAGTTCAAATTTTTATGGGAATGTATCATTCAATTGAGCATTAATGCCCATCTATATCTAGTGAGATGAACATAACTCATCTACCTCATGCTAGTGTGCTTGGATACCTTGTATACACTAATTTGTATTACACTAGATATTATCCAAATAGTGAGTATTTATATAAAGTGCTCAAAGATCAAAGGCCCAAGTCCAGAATGCCAAAATTATATAAAGTTCTTGAAGATCAAAGGCCCAAGTCCAAAATTGCCAAATTATCCAAAACTAGACATTATCCAAATAGTGAGTATTTATATAAAGTGCTATAACACATAGGCGGTCCTCCTTTTACACCAATTAATAACAGTGACAACCCTCACAGGTGGTTGGATAATGTCTAGTCTAATCCAAGCACACTAGCATGAGCTACATGAGTTATAAACTCTCATGTTATAACTGTCATGAGTTATAAAGGAGCATGAGGTACTTAAGAATATCTCAATACAATACATATTCCCCCCATATCTTATTCAAATCTTATTTAATTCATTACTACATAAAGATATAATATTTTTTATATAAATATAGACTAATTAAATAATTGAGAGAGTTTGGATCAACATTTGATTATATAAGTCAAACCTAGCACAAGAGTAGGAGAGAGAGAGAGAGATATATATATATATATATATATATATATATATAGACAGAGAGAGAGAGAGAGAGATGATGATATTGATGCTCTGCTTAGCCATTACCTTAGAAAAATGAGCAAGAAACCAAAAAAGAAATGATTGTAATTAACATTTTTTGCTAATGGAATAATTTATTAACACATCATTCATCAACATTTACTAGTACAAAATTACATCCATTAAGACAATGTTCTTTATTAGCAAAAAATGTTAATTACAATCATTTCTTTTTTGGTTTCTTGTTCATTTTTCTAAGGTAATGGCTAAGCAGAGCATCAATATCATCTCTCTCTCTCTCTCTCTCTCTCTCTCTCTCTCTCTCTCTCTCTATATATATATATATATATATATATATATATATATATATATATATATATATATAGAGAGAGAGAGAGAGAGAGAGAGAGATGATGATATTGATTCTCTGCTTAGCCGTTACCTTAGAAAAATGAGCAAGAAACCAAAAAAGAAATTATTGTAATTAAAATTTTTTGCTAATGAAAGAACATTGTCTTAATGGATGTAATTTTGTACTAGTAAATGTTGATGAATGATGTGCTAATAAATTATTCATGAATTTTGTGTTAGTAAATAATTCATTAACATGTCATTCATCATAATTTACTAGTACAAAATTACATCCATTTAGACAACGTTCTTTCATTAGGAAAAAATGTTAATTACAATCATTTCTTTTTTGGTTTCTTGCTCATTTTTCTAAGGTAATGGCTAAGTGGAGCATCAATATCCTCATCATCTCTCTCTCTCTCTCTCTCTCTCTCTCTCTCTCTCTCTCTCTCTCTCTCTTACTAGTCCTTATGCGTGTATTAAACATAATAGAATTTTCAGCATATTATTATCATTCTATTTCTTTGTTGTAAACATGACATTGGTTCAGTTTTGCAATTTTTTTTTTGTTAAATGCATTTAAAATAAAGGTCTAATTCTATAGACTGTTGATGCAGAGCCCTCTAATATCACCTTAAATAGGCCAACTCAACTTGAGGATTCAACAAGAAACTTGGAATCAACTCAAGGAATCAGTCCTACTCAAAGATCAAATAGAGTTCTCTAACTTTGTAAGTCACTCCCACAATCATTCCACACAAGTTAACCTTCCTACTTCCTTTTTCCAATCTCTAATTGCACCAACTTCATTTTAGGCCACCTAGTGCACCTAGTGCCTCCACCATACCAAAACTCTAACTAGACCTCTCACCTTGATCCCAACACAATAGATCATCTTATTATGGTATATCTACCATGTTCCAACTTCCCATTCACTCCAATCAACTCAGCTTCTACCATTCCTCTTCTATAGCATTTCTAGGCCTGCCTAGTAGCCCTTCACACCCTGAAATCAGAAAATCATTCACAAACTTCCCAAATAACCTAGAAATGTTTTTACATTTTCTAGTACCCTTTTCAGATTTACTAAATTCATCTCAGTCTCAGTCCTTCATCATTTTAATGGTGAAGATTTCCTTCACCCTCTAACTCTCTAACTAGGCCTAATTAGTCCTCCCTTAACAAAGCAACTCCAATCCCTACTTGCCTCTAGGTCTGCATGACCCTAAATAGTCTTATAATATGATTTAAAATCACTGATTTTCATCTTAGTATGATTCCACCTACTCATCTACTTGTTGGAAAGTTGGCTATTCTCGTGTATATGACGTAGTATAGTGTTGTCATTATGGCAACAAAGTCATATCGTAGTTTGGAGTCAGTGCACTTGATGAGAAGATCAAAAATTGGTTAAGTGTTCAAGAATGGACAGTGTACAGAATACCTGAAGCTTAGAGTATTAGCACACATGTGTATGACCAAGTTATGGTGTGCACCCTAGAAGATAAGTTGGTTAGACTATATTCATGCTTATTCTATGAGCGCATGATCAGATATGCAAGTATGACAAAGTTATAGACAGTTGAAGTTACACAGCTAGTGTGTGCCAGAGAAGAATAGAGTAAGCAGTTGACTAGTAGCATTTTGATTTTTGGTTATATTATAATATTGTAAAGGCTATGCACCTATTGTAATTAGGTTTCCAACATGTAAATATGTTTTTTTGTAAACATGCTTGATGCAATTCAATTGGAAGCATTGTATGTAATCAGTTAAAGGGCTGACCTAGTTATTTATTTTCTATGTGCATATAAATATGAGATGCATCCATTGTAATTAGTATGGAAGTCGATATAGAGCTTTGTAGGAGGTCAAAGCATTAGTGCATCAAAGGAACTGATCAGACAAGCAGTGTAACAGGGACAGTTCATCCAGCAGATATAGTGTGTATCTAAGATTAGAAGGCTGTAGCCTTCATGACTTGAGCGGTGAGCTCTAGGATAGTGTGTCCACACCCCTAACAGGGTTTATTGTAAATGACTCCTAATAGGGTCTGACCCTTGACAAGGTCTACTATACTTAATACATTGTAAAGAAACTCCTAATAGGGTTAAGGATCTTCTAACAAGGATCATAAAACACTAGTACAGAATATTAGTGGGTGTCAATTCCCACTTGAGTTTTTAACTATTTGGGTTTCCCCATAACCATATTGGTGGTATGTCTTCATTTCATGTTTATGTGGATGTTCATTTCAGAACTTAAGCATATGAGATCAGTTTAAAGATGAAGTGAAAAGATAAAATACAGTGAACACTGATTCACCCCCCTCTCAGTGTTCCCATTCCTAACAATTGGTATCAGAGCTCTGGTCCTCAGCAAAGAATTTTAACCACTTGAGGAGATCATGGGCAAAGCAAAAATGAAACATATGAAAAGAAATCTTGAAGCTGCTATTGAAGACCTGGACAGATCTAAAAAAGAAACTAGAGAACTTCAGGAAAAACTCAGTGATGCTCAATTAGTCATCAAAAGGCTAAGGAAGGATTTAAAAGAATGCTCTACTAGTGATCTAGAGATAATGGTCAAGAAGCTGAATGAAGAAAATACATCCTTGAAAGAATAGCTTGAAGAATTTGATGATAAGCTAACTAACAATCAGGAAGTCTATGATGAATAGATCAAAGAGAACCTTCAACTGAATGAAGAATTTAGACAAGTAAACATGGAAATCTTGGAGCTAAGGAACAACAAAGAAAGCTTGGAATCTAAATTGAAAGATGCTAAGAATCACATTAATACATTACACACTAGTTCTGATTTGATAGAATCTCAATTATATGCAAGAAGAGCTAAAGGAGATACTAGCTGCATTGGATACAATGAAGCACAAAACCAGATTGACAACATGCGAGCAAGAATGAAAGCACTAGAAGGCACCTCAAATGCTAAGAAGACTAAAAGTCAAACTAAGGATCATATTGAACCACCTAAGAATGAGTGCAAGCCAGTAGACCACATTTTTTATGCATGTAACAAACATGGACACATAGTAAGGAACTGTATAGAGGTAAGACCTTTCAATGGTTATTGTTATTCATGTAATAAATTTGGTCATAGAGCTATGAATTGCAGGACAAGTCAAAAGAATAGGACTCAGTATAATCAAAGAAATCAAAATTAGTCAAATGAAAGAAGTTCTGAGAATGTTACAAGTCAGATATGTAACTATAAAGGTCACTCAGCTAGACAATGGAAAATGGTGACCCATGTTAACACACCTAGGAATATAAGGCATCCAGTAATTTTTCACTCTTGTAACAAAGCTGGACACATCTCAAAGTTTTGCAGATCAAGGATGCAAGGTCAGGAAAGCCCGAAGAACTATTTTTGGATCCCAAAGGAGAAGTCAATTCTATGAGAGCTTCAGAGGATGCGAGCTTGATTTGGTCAGAAGCAATGAAGGACAAGGTTGATGAGTATGTATTGGATGCATCCATAGTGGATGCACCCTCTACATCTGGATGAATGGCGCCTAGGGTCATAGGGGGAGCTAATTTAGCTCTAGCCCCTTGCACAGCTGGTATACTCACTATCAAAGTATGCACCTTTGGACTTAAGCTTTTGGAGACCAGTAGAACCTATGTGCAAAAGTGCACTAGCTGATTATTTGCAAAATGAAAGATAGAAAATTTCAAGTGACGGCTTGGTTTACGTGGAAAGCATTAATGGAATATTTTCCACTTTAAAGTACACAAAAGTTTTAATATCTCTCATTGTATTCAAATTGAGAGCGATTGGAGAGGAGAAGAACCCTAGCATTTGATTGAGAAGGATTGTAGTTTGATTCATCAAGTGATTTGTTGTGCATTTGATTAGTTGCGGAAGCCCTAGTTCATTGTGTTGATTCAAGAAGTCTTCAAGATCATTTGGAAAGTGATATCCAAGTTAGTGATGGCTACTCCTATAGTATTTGATGTTGCAGAGAAGAAAAGATATGTGTTTAAGAGGCATCTATTTAAATCAACACTTGATGACCTAGAAGGGGCATTCTCCTACATGCCTATGGGCCTTATGCATGTCAAGGACATTAGGGCATACATTCACTATAAGAAAGAACCAGTAGGATTGGATAGATTAAGAGCGCACATGGGAACTATGTTGAAACCAAAAAAAACCTTCATGGATGAGTATGTGCAATGGAATGATCACCCTATAGTGGAGTATGCTACAACATATGAGTTCTACGAATCAAAATGGATGAAGATTCTACTAAGCAGGATTCATGATGACCTATTTTGGATAGGTGAAGTGTTGGTCAAAATTATTGGTGACCTAATTCATGAGATGATAGGCCTCTCTAAGATAGGCATTGTTCTTCCAATAGGCAAGGATGTAAGGAAGCTCATTGAGAAAACCTACAAGTCAAGAAGTGATAGGTGTGGAATGACCATTGAGCCTATTGAGAAAGATGACATCAAATTGATGTCCATGATACTAGGTTATAGGTTCCAACACATCAAAAGGGTGAACAGTGTGTCTACAGCCATAATTCTTGCAACCATAAGGCTTGTGAAAGAAAATGGAGAGTTCAACTTGTGCAAGATTCTACGTGCACAATTAATTGATAACATTAAGGAAATCAAGCATGATAAGACCAAGATATTCATATTTGGGTCTTTGATCATATACATGTACTTCCATATTTTTGGAAAGGTGTCTGATTTGTATCTACAAAAATCCATTCGCACAATGCCATAGATATCTCTCAAGGCATGTACTAAGAGCACTTTGAAGGACTACATGACACTAGAGTTGAAGACATTCAAGGTTAAAATGTAGATGAGGTACATGATACCATGGAGTATTGTTGAGAAATACAAGGATACTATTTGCTTCATGGTTGAGACTAACACAACATGCATGGAGGTAGTTGAATCAAGAACAAACTGGATTCATCCACTAGGATATGGAGTGGAAGAGCCTATTCTAGAAGCATATGCACAATTATTTATTTCAGCCCCTAAAGACCCTAATGAGCCAAGATGGGGAACCTATGTAGAGAAAACAAGAGAAGTTAATGCAGTCTTGAATAGTGTAGCAACTAAAAGAAACATTGCCAAAGTCACCTCAGAGATCTTGAGAATTCATGGAGTGTCTCAAGAAGACCTAGACAAAGCAAGGGAACAAAAGATTGCTTTGGAAATTGAGAGTACAACAACAACAAAGATTGAATTAGATGATCCTCAGTTGAAGAAGGTGAAGATAGAAAAATTTGATGTTTAGAACGGTAAAACTATTGTTACTCCTTCTGCGCCTAAGGAAACCATTAACCTTACTGCTCCTCCTGAGTATAAGGAAATGCCTAAGAGGAAGAAAGACATTAGCACTGGTCATCCATCCTCAAGAGTAACAAGAAATAGAAGGAACACTCAAGCACCTCCTAAAGTAAGTTTCAAACCTAGTCTAAGTGTGCTAAGCACGAGAATTATTGATGAAGGTAGAATTGATCGAGTAGGAATGTTTTATGAGAAATACAATGAGATTGACAAATCAGAGATACATGGAATGATTGTCAAACATATGTTAAAGTTTGAGAAGACAATCTTAGAATTGAAGACTATGATTCCTGATAATGTATGGAATATCTTAGAGTTCCAAAAGAGACAGGCTATTGAAGAAGATTTAAGGATAAGAGAAAATATTTTAGATGAAACCCTTCCAGTATGTGAGCTAGAAGAGAAAAAGTTATTGCTAGATCTGGTGAAGCCTCACCTCAGGACCAAGACAAGAATATTGAATATAATGGATAAAAACTTTGAGTTAGTTTCCAAGGAAATAGAGAAAGCCTTTGAGAAGGTCTTTATCAATAGGAACATGTATCCACCTACCGCACCCATAGCTCATGTACCCTCAAAGGAAGTCAAGGTGGTAGAGCCCACTAATGCATTACTGACAAGTCCTTAGGACTCAGCATCTGCAATTGAAACACAAATAGAGACATATAAGTCTGCACCCATGACAGAGTCACTAAATGATAGCACCATTATCATTGATAATGTATAGATACTAATTTGGACAAGTTTGAAAAGGCATTTGTGCATACTCAAGAGGTTGAGACTCTATGTGATAACTCCACTCCCAATCAAGAAGAAGTATTGATTGAGGATATAACAAATGGAGAAGAAAAGAAAGAAGAACAAAAACAAAAAGTAGAGAGAAAAGAAAATAAACTAGTAACAATAAGAGTCAAAGAGGAAGTTATGGATAGTAATCCTATCACTCCACTTCCCTCAGTAGCATTGTTGTCAAGTTTGACACCTGACACAACCATTTTGGACTCTTGGAGAGAAGAAGACCTAATTAAGTTCAGCATCTTAGCTATGGAAAAATCCAAGGAGAAACAAGTGCTAAGAAATCCCCTCCTTGTAGAATCAGTAAACATCTTGAATAACTTGTTACCAACAGACAAGAAAGTGTCTAAGGTACAATCTATTGATGATGTGAGTACATTCATTTCATAGTTCAAGAACAATTTCTCTAGCCTAGAAGAATCTGCATCCCTAGTTGCAGAAGAGAAATATTTGAAAAAGAGGCTCAGTGAATAGGTTAGCAACTTTACACTTGACTTGAGCTCACTAAAGGTTGGTCAAGAATCCTTGAAGGAGTTTGCAGCAAAGGGCAGAAAGATTATTGTTGATTGTATGAACCAAGACAAGTTGACTAGTGATCTGTACAAAAAGACACAAGAGGCTGAAGTTATGATAGACAACATAAAGAAATCAGTGGAAGATCCATCAGTTTATGTGAACATGTGCAATAATGTCTACCAAGGAAAGATAAATAAGATTGAGAAGGCAGAAAAGGAGATGTCCAAGATAAGGGCTAGACAGACTCAGTTAAGGAATGCTCTTGTGCCCTCATTAGACATGCTTAAATAGAATATCAAGGAGATCGATGCCACCATGGTGACATATGATATAGGTCCTAGCATAGATTTGGAGAAGATGGAGAAGCTACAGTATGCATTATGCACCCATCTACAGATTGTAAATTCACTGATCACATTTTGGAAGAAGGATATCCAAAACCTACAAATAGCATATTCGGATGTTCTATCAGAGTAAGTATTTGTGGATATAGTTTTGAAGCACCTTTTTCATTAATGTCAAACTAGTAGTATGTTTAGAAAATGGTTATAGATATAAGATAGAAAGATATGTATAGGGAGATATAAGACAAACATTTTTGTATTAAGGAACATTTAGCAACTTGGCCATATTCCTTAGTTGCCATCAATGAAAAAGGGGGAGATTGTTGGAAAGTTGTCTATACTGGTGTATATGACTTAGTATAGTGTTTTCATTATGGAAAAAAATTCATATAGTAGTTTGGAGTTAGCGCACTTGATGAGAAGATTAGAAATTGGTTAAGTGTTGAAGACTAGACAGTGTACAGAGTACTTGAAGCTCAGAGCATCAACGGATGTGTGTATGACCAAGTTATGGTGTGTGCCATGGAAGATAAGTTTTTTAGACTATATTCATGCTTAGTCTATGAGTGTGTGATCAGATATGCAAGTATGACAAAGTTATAGACAGTTGAAGTTACACAGCCAGTGTGTGCCAGAGAAGAATAGAGTAAGTAGCCGACTAGTAGCATTTTGATTTGCAGTTATATTCTAATGTTGTAAAGACTATGTGCATATTTTAATTAGGTTTCTAACATGTAAATATGTTTTTTTGTAAACACACTTGAACCAATTCAATTGGAAGTGTTGTATGTAATCAGTTAAAGGGCGGACCTAGTTATTTTTTTTGTATGCGCATATAAATATGAGATGCACCCATTGTAATTAGTGTGGAAGTTGATATAAAGTTGTGATAAGAAGAGAAGAAGTGTGCAAAGAGTCTACAAGATGTATTAGAGATTTGCAAGAGGTCAAACCATCACCACATCAAAGAAACTAATCAGACAAGCAATGTAACAGAGATAATTCCTCCAACAAATATAGTGTGTATCTGAGATCAAAAGGTTGTAGCCTTCACCACTTGAGTAGTGAGATCTAGGAAAGTGTGTCCACACCCCTAACAGGGTTTATTGTAAAAGACTCCTAACAGGGTTTGACCCTTGACAAGGTCTACTATACTTAATACATTGTAAAGAAACTCCTAATAGGGTTAAGGATCTTCTAACAAGGATCATAAAACACTAGTAAAAAATATTAGTGGGTGTCAATTCCCACTGGAGTTTTTACCTATTTGTGTTTCCCCATAACCATATTGGTTTTATATGTTGATTTCATGTTTCATGTTTATGTGGATATTCATTTTAGTAATTAAGCATTTAAGATCAGTTTAAAGATTAAGTGAAAAGATAAAATACAGTGAACACTGATTCACCCCCCCCCCCTCCCTCTCAATGTTCCCATTCCTAACACTTCTTGGCATGACTGGTGTTGAATCACTTCAATCAAATATAGTTTCTTTGTTGTGTTGACTGTTCCATGACAGTGTACAGTTTTTTGAGAATGGTATTCTCTTTATTGATTAAAAGACATTTTCCATTTTTTCCTTGATACATAAACTCGACCACACCCACTCCATTTCACGTGGATGTCTTTGAAATAGACTCCTAACTCTAATAAACTGACTATAACTACTAACTAACTTCTAACTATCTAATACCAGTCACCAAATTGAGTGTATTAACAATCTAAACAAGAAATTTGTTGTCAGGTTGAAAACAAAAGTAAATTCTGAAGGGGCAGAATCTGCCCTCTTCTTGGGATTTTTATCCCAACCACCCATTCATTTCCACCCAGGTGCAGGACTGCAGCAAACAAGGCATGTATGAGGCATGAACGAGGAGTCAAACATAAATTTTTATTGCCATTTTTGACAAGTTGTTGCTTATAATCCCATGAATTAACAATGAAATAAAACTTAACAGAGCAAGGTTCCATTTAAATGCATTTAACACAAAAAACAAATTTACAAAACTAAACCAATGACATGTTTACAACAAAGGTCTAATAGAACTCCCAACAATTCTTAAACATACTTTATCTGATATGATGAGTTCTTAAACAATTAAGGTTGGAGTAGACATAGTTATCATAGTTTTTTGTGTGGTACAAGGAAGATTTGGCTAGGTAAAATCTTCCTTTGTGCTAGCAGTCTGCAAAATTAGACCTTTATTAAGAATTCATCATATCAAATAAAGTATGTTTAAGAATTGTTGGGACTGGTTCTTTGGCATGTATTAAATAGAATAGAATTTTCAGCATATTATTATCATTCTTTTTCTTTGTTGTAAACATTCCATTGGTTTAGTTTTGTAAAAAAAAATTGTGTTAACATGCCATTGGTTCAGTTTTCTAATTTTTTTTTTGTTGTAAACATGTCATTGGCTTAGTTTTGTAATTTTTTTTTAGGAACAATCTAGCCAAGGGCAGATCAATACTCCTTGCAATCTCATTGCCAAAGTGGCCAAACACTATGTTAGGCTGATAAAATATGGGGATTCTCTATAACGCTGCAAATCTTTGAAGGTTGATGCACTTGGATGTATGTGTACTATTGTTAAGAGAATTGGACCGAGTTTGGCTTACCTCAAACAGGTGAGGCTACATATGGAAAGGTTTCCATCTATTGACCCAAATACTGGGACTATTTTGATATGTGGGTACCCTAATGTTGGCAAGGGTTATTTTATTAAGAAGATTACTAGGGTGGATGTGGATGTGCAACCTTATGTTTTTACTACTAAGTCTCTATTTGTCAGGTATACTAATTATAATTACTTGAGGTATCAGGTTATTGATACCCCTAGTATTTTAGATCACCCCTTGTAGGACAGGAACACCATCGAGATGCTCAGTATTATTGCCTTGGCTCATTTGAAGGTGGTTGTTTTTTTTTTTTGTTGATGTTTTAGGGTCTTGTAGTTATAGTATTGTGCAACAAATAGCTCTATTTCACATCATAAAACCTTGGTTTGCCAATAAGCCTCTTATTGTAGTCAGTAATAAGATTGATTTGCAACCACTAGAGACACTACTGGATATTGAGAATGAAAATGGTGGCGCTGGAGTTTACTCTACAAGCTTGAAGAAGTGGTATATTTTGGAAAATGAAGAGTGGAAAGAAGATATTCCTGAGATCATGGATGGATAAAATGTTGCAGACTTTATTGATCTAGATATCTTGCAGAGGCTTGAAGAATTGGAGAGGGAAGAAGGGCTTAGGATGGTAGCTAAGGGTGATGAGGATGATGTGATGGGGGAAGTGGAGTTGAATCCTGATGAAAAGGAAGCTCTGGTTGTAATTAGGAAGAAGAAGAAGATAGTTATCATCGAACATAGATTGAAGAAGAGTACTGCAAAGAGCATGCCTACCATACCAAGGAAGTTTGACAAGAACAAGGAATATGGCTTAAACAGAATGGGAAGACATCTTTCTATCCTGGCTTGGATCCTTCGACAATTATCTTGATAATAAATGAAGTGGATGAGAGCTGAGAAATTATCTTCCGATGAAAAATCTCATAAATGAACTGTGTGTACCCCAATTCCTATGCCCTATGTGTGTACCTAAATGATATATTTGAAACAACAAGGATAAATTTAGCCTTTCCCTTGTTGTTTCAAATATATCCTTTGGCTACACACAGAGGGAACAAGAATTGGGGTACACATAGCTCATTTATGGGATTTTTCTTGGGAAGCTAATTGCTCATTTGTCATCTACTTCAGTATTATGAAGCTAATTGTCAAAAGATCTAGGCCCAAGCTAGAAAGATGTCTTCCCAAACACATAAAAAACATGCACATAAACACAACAACTCAAAAACATAAATGTAGATATCACAATAGCTGAGAAACATAAATGTAGGCATGATGGTCACATTTTTTTTGAGACAACATAATTGAGTTGTATACCTAGATGATGCAAACCAACTTTTACTCCTCCAGTTCCAAGTTGACACTGTGGGATCCAAAGACCATAGATAAGGAATAAATTTAGAGAGTGGAGGAGGGCCATAATGACCAAAATAATACAAGACAAACCTCAAGTTAAATGAGGCAAATGCAAACATTTTAATAGATTTTTATTACTAAATAATGAAATTTTCATATACTAGTGTTATAAGCCCCCTCATTACATGATTTATAATTGTAAGCCCCCTCTGACTTACACATCTAGAAAATGAAACTACAACCTATTGGGATTGAGAAAAACCTTATAAAACAACACCATCTAAGAAGGATCACTTGTAAACATCTTCTCATGAATACAAGGTCCTCCAACAGATGTATTCAACATATGTTGGCAAGCAATCCTTCTTAGTTGTTTTTGTTTTATAAGGTTTGTCTCAATCCCAATAGGTTTTAGTTTCATTTCCTGACGCGTAAGTTAGAGGGGGATTACAATAATAAATCATGTAATGAGGGGGCATAGAACACTAGTATATGCAAATTTCATTATTTAATAATGAAAATCTATTAAAATATTTGCAGTTGCCTCATTTAAATTTAGGTTTGTCCTATATTATTTTGGTCATTATGGCCCTCCTTCGCTCTCTAAATTTATTCCTTATCTATGGATTTTGGATCCCATGGTGTCAACTTGGAACCAGAGGAGTAGTAATTTATTTACATCATCTGGGTATACCACTCAATTATGTTGTCTCCAAAAAAGTGTGACCATGATGCCTACATTTATGTTTCTCACCTGTTGTGGCCTACGACCCCTTATGACCCTTTACGACCCTTTACAATCCCTAAGAATACATCTTAGAGGTCTTAAAATGCCATAAAGGGTCATAAGAGGCTCCTTGGAGGGGCCATATGAGGTTACACCTTCACATGGTTGGCCTTGTTAAGTAGAGAATGTTAAACTATTCTCGAAACAAAGATAAGCTCAATAATTTAAGGTCTCAGTCCATGGACAAATTAAATTAGACTTACTATCCAAATTGGAAAAATTATGTCCAAGGTTTCATCCTAGTGGATGGTTTGGATGATGGGAAAAGTGGTAGAAAGGTAGCAACCACACCAGATGGCAGAGAAAAGAAAGGACCTGTTGGGTGCCGAGACAAGATGGATGAGCAATTAGATGATCATATGCATCAACATGGGAAGTTTGGCTTGGGTGTGGGTTGTACTTCAGGGGATAATCTCATGGATTGGAAAAATGAGGCAGCCAAATTGGAGGATGGGTGGGAAATTGTAAAAGGGAGAAAAAATAAAATTGAAAAGAAATCTTTTGACATGATCCTTTTTTCTCAGAAAAAGGGTGGAGTTTAGAGAAAACTGTGGAGGTTCTTTCTTTCTTTTTTCTAAAGCTTGTGTGATTGATGTGGGTTTACCAAATATTTGGGGAGGTAGCTCTCTTGAATGTAGCTATCCCTTGTTTGGGCTAGGTTCTAACCTGTTACAATTACTAAAATTACCAATTACCAATAAAAAAAATAGTAAAGTAACATAACAAAATACACAGAGATATATATTAATGTAAAGTAACACCTGAAGATAAATATCTAGACTAATCACCGAGCAGGATGTTGTTGATGATTTCTCTGGATATTTATCTTCAGTTGTTTTTTTTTAACATTCCATTATTATTCGAACTTTCAATGACCTTTGGTCAAAACCATCACAAAGATTGATCTAAATTTTGACCAATTTCTATCAAAATTTGTCATCATGGGTTTGGCATCCTGGTCAGATGGTCTAAAGATTTTGACCAAGTAAGGTTGAAAGGTCTAAAGATTTCAACCTACTTTGGTCGACAATTTGACCTAATGAATTCCTAATAGCAAATGTGAATTTTGACCAAGATTCACATAGAATTTTCTACGTTAACAATGATATGTCAAACATTTGACTCAAAAAATAGCGACCAAACCATTGGTTGATTGTTCGACCAATATTGGTATAAAATTTGGCTGATTGTCCATCGAAAAAAGGTGCCAATTGTACTAGTGTTGAGTTGCTTCTTTATTTTTGTTTCCTCTTATTGATCAACTACTGTGAAACTATAGATCAAGAGAAAAAATGAAAATTGGTAGGAAGCATAGAGCTGACAGATTGAATTAAATATTGAGCTGACATAAATGAGGAGACTAACACATGTACAAATTGTGGAAGTGAGTTCAAATATTTCACATAAAAAAAAGGTTTCAAATAGGAAATATTTATTTGGACAATGAATGATGTTTTATTAAATGTGGTGTATGGAGATTAGGAGCTAGCATTTAATGTATTTAAATGTCTTAGTGAGCCAATATGTTACAACTATAGTTACATATACTATGTGTATCGATCATTATGGGTTTATAACTTTGTATTCTTATTTGTTGAATGTGACAACATGAATAAAGTGTGATTTCCTTGATCATAAATATGTATACAAAAGAACAAATCTTACAAGAGAAATGTGAGTATACAGAGCATGAAGCATACTAATTTGTCAAGGGTAGTAAAAGGAAACAAAAAAATCACAAGGAATTTGATGATTCCATAGTGGTCCAATGCCCTTCTACAAGCTAACATTCAAAAGAGAAAGTGAGTGGATTAGATTGATGGTGGATTGTTTGTCAAAATGTGCAACATATGCAACACTTTTATTTGTTTACTAATGTGATACAAAATTCAAAATGAAGGGAATGAAAACAATGGAAATGCAATAACTTTATGAAAATATCTATGTAGAAAATCAAAATTTGAACATATAAATAATTGTAGATGTTGCAATGCCTCCACCTACTTGTTTATGTTATCATATAGTGATTTAATGTACCTTGATGAGGTACTGGAAAGGGTTTGTACCTTATCCTGAAACATAGCATGGAAGACTTTTTAAACCCATCGTTCACTATGAATTTATGTTATAAATCAGATTCTATCCAACAAAGGCATGTGGTGTAATGTTGAGAAGATGCATTAGTAAAAATAGTGGCCCAAGTTGAAATTACCAAGCTGCAATATGTCAGGCCATAAATTGGAGAACGTATGTATGTGTAATAGCATAAGAGAACAAGGAAATGTAGGGAGAACTTTTTAAAAAGTGAATAGAAAGTATTGTTACTTATCAGATCAATTTGCATTGATCCAATCACATGATGAGTTGGTTTCTTGATATGCGCACAAGAAAAGATCACATCTACATGGTCAATATGCATCAAAGCAAGCCAGCCTAGAATTCCCAAAATTTCAATTTACAACCAAAGCTGAAAAGAACCCATTGAACATTCTAATAATAATTTCTCCCAAAATATGAAATCCACTAAAATTTAGCAAAAACCCCTCCAACATTACAATAGTATATAAAAGGAAACTCAGTGTTTCTAGTAGCGATAAATAGATTTTTTGAGAAGAGTAGAAGACACAATAATAGAAACAATACGCTTGGAGGGAGAAAACCCTAGATACTTATGATATACCTCTCTATGCAACACATTAACATTTCAAATGCAAGAATGAAAGAAAACATGGAATGAAGCTCAAACACATGTAAATACCTACAAGAGGAGTAGTTGTATGCAGTTCATAGGCCCATAGAGGGACATTTATCATAGTCATAAAAACGTGATTATTTTTAAATGGAATACACCAAGGAGTACCATTAGAAATATTGACCATTTACAATTTCATGAATAGTGAACAATCAAATAGCTCATTCTTTTATCAGCATGTGTAGTCTCTATGTATATGAAAAATGAATGAAATATCAAGCTAAAATAAAATAGTGAACAAAAATTCAAATTCAAGGCCTAATTTATCAAGAGCAACAAAGATTAGGATGAAAGAAAAATCATTAAGACTATAGAAAAATCATTAGGAATATAGAAAAATCATTAAGACTAGAAAATCAAGTTCTAGAAATGGACGGTTCTAAAGCTTTTCCATTACAACAATTGATCATTCATCATTTGGTATATGAACAAATGAAAAACATGCAGATTTGACCAAAAACCAATAGGAACGACCTAGCAGCAAATGGACTTGTGATGATTTTCAAAATGGTAAATGTGTTGTTGGGTCCACTCCCAGTACTGCTTAGGAAAATTTGCATATTCATCACCTGTGCATATGAAGTGGCTCTAATGGAAAGAAATAAGAAAAATCATTATGACTATAGAAAATCATTAAGACTAGAAAATCAAGTTCTAGAAATGGATGGTTTTGATGCTTCGCCATTACAACAATTGAGCATTCATCATTTGGTACTTGTTGGTGTATTCCATTTAAGTATGTCAGGTACAAAGTATTCCATTTAGATATGGTGTATTCCATTGAGCATTCATCTTATTAATTAGCATTCATTAACACATCATAACATTCACTAACACATAAGATTAAAACATCAAGACATAAACATCATTCATTATCAAATAAGTTGCATAAATGAGAATCAATTCTTTTTTGACTTTTTATTTTTTTCTTCTTCCGTATATTATTGTAGAGGCATATCCATGTTGACATCATCATTTCTTCTAAGTCATGCACATGATCTCCCTGTCCTTTGCAAAGGCGGGTCCTCTACAATAAAAAATAAAAGGCTTCAATTAAAAACATATTATCATAAGTGGGGTTAATTTAAAAAAATATTATCATTATTTTTACAAGCATTTCAGTACTTTAAAAAACATAAACGTGATACTCTTTTGTTAAGAATGGGAAGACTAAGAGGGGGGGTGAATCGGTATTCGTTGTATTTAATCTTTTTACTTTACTCTAGAAACTTAACTTGAATGCTTAAGTACTGAATTGAACATCAACATAAACAAGATACATAAACACAACACATAACACCAATATGGTTACAGAGAAACCCAAATAGGTAAAAACCCTGGTGGGAATTGACACCTACTAAGAACTACACTAGTGTCTTATGATCCTTGTTAGAAGATCTGCAACCCTGTTAGGAGTTGTTCTTTGTAATGCTTTTAGTACAGTGACCTTGTCAAGGGTTAGACCCTATTAGGAGTCTTTTACAATAACCCTATTATGGGTGGGGACACACTATCCTAGAGCTCACTGCTCAAGTGGTGAAGGCTACAACCTTCTGATCTTAGATACACACTATATCTACTAGATGAACTAGTGTTGTAACACTTCTTATCTAATTAGTTCTTTTGATGCGATGATGCTTTGACCTCTTGCAAAGCTCTAATATATTCTTACTTCTCTTTTCACACTTCTTCTCTACTTATCTTATCTCTATTTCCACTTCCATCCTTTATTACAAAGGTGCATCTAATATTTATATGCACTTAACAAAACAATTAACTAGGTCGGCCTATAACCGATTACATACAATGCTTCCAAGTGAATTGGCTCAAGCATGTTTACAAAAAAACATAATTACATGTATACAACTTAATTACAATAGGTGCATAGCCTTTACAAAATAATAATATCATCGCTAATCAAATTACCAACAGTCGGCTGCATACTCTATTATGTTCTAGCATTCACTGTATGTGCTACTTCAACTGTCTGTATCTTCGACATACTATATCTTCTGATCATGAACTCTTAGACTTAGCATGAATACACTCTTACCAAATTATCTTCTATGGTGCATACCATAACTCTATTGTATGCATGTGCACTGATGCTCTAATTTGTTAGTGCTCCGTTAACTGTCCAGTCTTCTATACTTAACTAAATTCTGATTTTCTAATAATGTGTGCTGACTCCAAAACACTATATGACTTTTTTCCATAATGACAACACTAAATCTAGTAATATACAATAGTGTAGTCAACTTGTCAACAATCTCCCCGTTTTTCATTAATGGAAACAAAGGAATATGGAAAAGTTACTAACTGTACCCTTATACAAAAATTCTTTAACATACTCTAACTTATATCTCCATTATACTGTTTACTATGCATTTTATTTACATATATATAAGACTACATATTCTATACAATACTCCCCCTTTGACATTAATGACAAAGGTGCTCCAAAAATGTATCTATAAGTACTTACAGTGTTAGAACATCTCGATATGCTATCTAAAAATTTTGGATCTCTTGTTTCCAAAATGCTACCAGTGCATTGACAATCTGTATATGGGCACATAAGGCATATTATAGCTTCTCCATCTTCTCCAAGTCTGTACAAGGACCTTGATCATATGTCACCATAGTGGCATCGATCTCCTTGATGTTCTAATTTAGTATATCTAGAGAGGGCGCAAGATCATTCCTGAGCTATGTCTGCCTTTCCCTTATCTTAGACATCTCTTTCTCAGCCTTTTCTATCTTGTCTATCTACCCCTGGTATACATTGTTTCACATGTTCACATCAGTGGAGGGGTCTTCTATTGATTTCCTTACTTTGTAAATCATTTCTTCTGCCTCTTGGATTCTCTTGTAGTGATCAACACTTAGCTTATCTTGATTCATACAATCTACAATGATCTTCCTTCCCTTTGTAGCAAACTCCTTCAAAGATGCTTGACCAACCTTTAATGAACTTAGGTCAAGTGAAAAGTTACTAACCAATTCACTCAATCTCTTTTTCATGTATTTCTCTTCTGCTACTTGAGATACATATTCTTCCAAGCCAGAGAAGTTAGTCTTGAAGGTTGTAAGGATGGTGCTAACATCATCAACTATATGGACCTTAGACACTTTCTTGTCTAAAGGTAATAGGTTGTTCAAAATGTTGACTGATTCAACAAATAAAGGGTTCCTTATTACCTGTTTCTCTTTTTCTTTTTCCATATCCAAGACACTGATCTTGATCAGGTCTTCTTCTGCCCAAGAGTCTAAGTTTGAGGTGTCTAGTGTCAAACTTGACAACAATGATGTTGAGGGTAAGGGAGTGATAGGAGTGTTGTCTATCACTTCTTGCTTTACTCTGATTGTCATCTATTGGTTCATTTGTTTTTACCTCTTCTTCTCTGTTCTCCTCTTCTACCTTTTCTTCCTCTTTTTCTGTCTCTTTTTCTTCTTCTTCACCTGTTAGATCTTATATTAGTACTTCTTGTTGATTGGGGGAATTATCACTGCATAGAGTTTCAACCTCTTGTGTGCTCACAAAGGCTTCCTCAAACTTGTCCAAGTCATTGTCTATGGCCGCCATTACTATCTCCACATTATCAATAAAGATAGTATCATGTTTTTGTGTCTCTATCATGGGCGCAGAGTTCTCTACCTCTGTAGGTACTACGACTATAGGCATTGAATCCTGAGGACCTGTAACTTGTACATTTGTGGTCTTTGACTCCTTAGCTTCCTTTGAGGGAACTTGAGTTGTGGGCACAGTAGGTGGATACATGTGCCTATTTAGAAAAACTTTCTCAAAAGCTTTCTCTATCTTTTTGGCTGTCAACTCAAAGTTCTTGTCCATTATGTGTAGTGTTCTTAGCTTTGTTCTTAGATGTGGCTTTACCAAATTTAATAATAGTGTTTTCTCTTATAAGGAAAACACTAGTAGGCTTTCATCTAGAATATTTTCCCTTATTCTAAGATCTTCTTCAATAGCCTGTTTCTTCAAGGATTCTAAGATATTCCAAACACTGCCCAGGATTACTGTCTTAAGTTCAAAAATTGTCTTCTTGAACTTAATCATATGTTTTATGATCATGCCATGAATCTCTGATTTATCAATTTCACTATACATCTCATAAAACTTTCCTATTTGATCTAATCTTCCTTCATCAACAATCCTTGTTCTCAAGACTTGAAGACTAGGTCTGAAACCTACCTCTAGAGGTGCTTGACCATTTTTCTTACTTTTGGTTGCCCATGAGGATGGGTGACTTGTCTTGGTTTCCTTCTTCCTCTTGGCCATTTCCTTATACTCTGGAGGTGATGTTAGATCAATTGTCACTTTGGACGCAGGAGAGATAACATCTATTTTGCCCTATTTATCCTTTGGATCATCTATCTTTTCAATCTTGATCTTCTTCAACTTAGGATCATCTTCCTTAGCTTCTACTTTAGATGCACTCTCAATCTCCAAAGAAATATTTTCTTCTCTTTCTTTTTCAAGATCTTCTTGAGTTACTCCATGAATTCAGAGTATCTAAGAAGTAATCTTTGATGCTTTCCTTTTTGTTGATGCATTGTTAAGAACTGCATCAACTTCTCTTGTCTTCTATTCATAAGTCCCCCATCTAGGTTCATTAGGGTCCTTAGGCACTGATAGTAGCACTTGTGCATAGGATTCCAAGATTGGTTCCTCAAATTCATACCCAAGTAGATGGATCCACTTTGTTCTTGGCTCAACTGCTTCCATACAAGTTATATCAATTGCTACCATAAAGCAAATGTTGTACTTGTATTTCTCAACAATAATCTCTAGTATCATGTACCTCATCTACATTATGATCCTGAATGTCTTTAATTCCAATTCCATGTAGTCTTTCAATGTACTCTCAGTAGATGCCTTAAGAGATATTTATGGCATTGTAGGTAAACTCTTGTCTAGATACAAATCTGAGATCTTTCCAAGTATGTGGAAATACATGTAGATAATCAAAGACCCAAACCTGAATATTTTTGTCTTATCATGCTTGATGGATTTAATATTATCTATTAATTGTGCACGCAAGATCTCACACAGATTGAACTCACCATTTTCTCTCACAATTTTGATTGCTGCTAGAATAGTGGCTACGGACACACTAGTCACCCTGTTGGTGTGCTGAAACCTATAACCTAATATCATAGACATCAATTTGATGTCTTTCTCCTCTATAGGCTCAATTTTCATTTTGTGCCTATCACTTCTTGACTTACATGCCTATTCTACAAGTTTTCTCACATCCTTGCATGCTAGAAGAATGATGCATGTCCTTGGAAGACCTATCATTTCATGAATAAGGTCTCTTGTGATTCTCACTGGCACTTCACCTATCCAAAATAGGTCATCATGAATCCTACTGATAAATATCTTGATCCATTCAGACTCATAAAACTCATATACCATAGCATATTCAACTATGTGATGGCTTTCCAATTGTGTGAACTTGTCTAGGTAGGTTTTGTCTAGCTTTATCATAATTTCAATGTGTGCTCTTATCCTATCAAGTCCTACTAGTTTCTTCTTACAATAAATGTATGCATGGATGTCTTCAACATGCATTACACCCATAGGGGTTCTGGAGAATGCACCTTCTAAGTCATCTAGGGTAGACTTAAAGGGATTCCTCTTGAAAACATATATTTTCCTCTCCACAACATCAAACACAACAGGTTTAGCCATAACTTACTTTTTTATCACTTCAAATAGGTTTCCAAGAACTTCTGAATCATTGTGACAGATTAGGGCTTCAAAACCGATCAAACACACTCTTTCACTAGTGAATCAAGCTTCAATACTTCATAGTCAACTGCTAGGGCTTCTATGATCTCCAATCACTCCAACTCGAATGCAATGAGTGATCTTTAAGTCTTTGTGTGATTTAAAATGAAAATTATGCCATTAATGCTTGCCGCGTAAACCAGACTTTTACTAAGAATTTCCAATTTCCAAAGGCACATACTCTGAGGGTGAGTATACCAGTCGTGCGGGGGTCTAGAGATAAATTAGATCCCCCTATGATGCTGAGGGTCATTCATCCAAATGTAGAGGGTGCATCCACTATGGATGCATCCAATACATACTCATCAACCTTATCCTTTTTTGCTTCTAACCAAATCAAGCTCGCATCTTCTACAACTTTCACAAACTTGACTTCTCCTTCGGTATCTAATATTGATTCTTTTGGATTTTTAGGGCTTTCCTAACTTTGTGTTCTTGATCTAAAAAACTTTGAGATGTGTCTAGCCTTGTTACAAGAGTAACAAATAACTGGAGGCCTTAAATTCCTCGACGCATTGATATGGGTTACCATTTTACACTGTCTAGCTGACTAACCATTGTAATTACCTACCTGGCATGTAATACTCTAAGAAATTCTTGTATTTGTTTGATTTTGATTTCTTTGATTATGCTAAGTCTTGTTCTTCTAACTTTTTCTACAATTTATAGCTCTATGACCAAATTTATTGCATGAATAACAATAACCATTGAAAGGTCTTACCTCTTTATAATTTCTTGCTATATATCCATGCATGTTACATGCATAACAAGTTTAGTCTACCTTGTGCTCATTCTTAGATGGTTCAACATTGTTTTTAGTCTAATTTCTAGTCTCCTTAGCATCTAAGGTGTTTTCTGCTGCTTTCATCCTTTCTCACATGTCATCAATATGATTTTGTGCTTCATTGAATCCAATGCCACTGGTATCTCCTTTAAGCTTTCTAGCATATAACTGAGATTCTATCAGATCCTTGCTTGTGTGTAATTTATCAATTTGATTCTTTTCTTCAATCAATTCAGATTCTAACTTTTCTTTGTTGTTTCTTAGCTCCAAGATTTCCATGTTTGCTTGCCTTAATTATTCATTCAGTTGAAGGTTCTCTTTGATCTGTTCATCATAAACTTCTTGATTGTTAGATAGCTTATCATCCAACTCTTCAATCTGATCTTTCAAAGATGTGTTCTCTTCATTTATCTTTTTGACCATTTTCCCTAAATCACTATTTGAGCAATCTTTCAAGTCTCTTTTTAGTCTTTTGATGACTACCTGAGAATCACTAACTTTTTCTTTAAGTTCTTCAATTTCTTTTTCAGATCTGTCAAGGTCTTCAAGAGTAGCTTCAAGATTCTTTTCAGATGTTTCATTTCTCCCTTATCCATGATCTCCTCAAGTGGTTAAACTTCTTTGTTGAGGATCAGAGCTCTGATACCAATTGTTAGGAATGGGAACACTGAGAGGGGGGGTGAATCAATGTTCACTATATTTAATATTTTTAAGCCAAGAGGTTTCCTACAGTGGGAGCATTCATCAATGTAAACATTTTTCCATTTTAAAAAAAATTGACAGTCGTTTGAATGTTTTATGATGAGTTGGTAGAGAGTGACAACGTGGCAGAAAAATATATATAGATTGCATTAATAAATCACAGAGACTGGCAGGCGTCCGATTTTCTTTGCCGTTTTATTATTTTGGACTGTGCTATGGATGCCACATAGTCACACCACATCAAGATCATAAATTATTTACCCACATGGTGATGCCTACCTCTTTAATGAATAAATCTTGTAACTATTTTTCCACCATGATTGCTCCATAGATGAGTGCTTCGTGCTCTGCATGTTGCCGGGAGCGTTACAAATTATGAAGAGTCATCAATTAAAATACTAAACGAAGAGTAGGGTTTAGTGAACATATCAATTCCCCATATATTGTTCACAATGTAGTTCATTTTTTCATAGCATTTGTGACAGCAGGTTTGATAAATATACACTTTATAGGTAAAATATCCACTCTTTGTTTCAAGTTCTTCCAATGTAATTTGCAAAGATCTAATCCAAAATAGAATATCTAATTATATTGTACATTTTAGGAAGCAGGAGACCTAGTATTGATCCTCGCAGAGATAAGGGGAATATTGTGTGTATTTCACCAAGAATATCACCAAGAAATTGTGTATTTCATTTTACTCAGCATTTGTGTATTTCATTTTCACTGGATGTGTGGTATCCTTTTTTGGTTTTTGATTCCTCAATTTTTAGTGATGTAGCAAGACCCTCCACGGAATTTGCAAGAGATGTAGTGGTTGTGGCTAATACACAGATCGATTGGAAAGAAACCCTAAAGCTCACATTTTCAAGGCCGATCTGCCTGGTATATGTTAATTTTTTTCTCTTCTCATCAACAATTTTGTTTTGCTTGTACAAATTTTCCATTATTTGAAAAGATATTGAAGCAGAATCCTTTCCTTGTAGAAATTTTCATTTATTTGAAATATAGTGAAATTGGAATGTTTTCCTTGTAGAAATTTTCCCCTATTTGCGAAGATATTAAAATGGAATGTTCTGCCTATAGAAAATTTCCGTTATTTGAGAAAATGTTTGAATGGAATGTGATTACTTTGTTGCAGGACTAAAGAAAGAGGAGGTCAAAATAGAAGTGAAGGATGTGAGCTAGGTAGATTACTGGGGCGTTTCAGGCTCCCTAAGAATGTGAAGGTGGATGAGATGAAAGCAAGCATGGTAAATGGAGTGCTCACTGTGACAATGTCGAAGCAGCCTCAACCTTAGCCCGAAGTCAAATCTATTAAAATCTCTAGCTAACTAGAGAAAGCGATCAAAATTGTCATCGAGTTCTATTTTGCCTTGCAAAATTTTTTGCTTTCACTTATGTTTTGTAATTTGTGTGAGGTATTCTAGAGGTTTTCCATCATAGAAGATGAGGTGATTATGTGCTCGGTGTGTGGTTTTCGAGATTTCAGCTATAGAGGACTCGGTGATTATGAGGTCGGCTATTGTTGGTATTTTTAATATGTTTTAAGAGCTTAAGTGAATGTAATTACTACAATGAATCGAATAAAATAATTGCAAAAAAATTATTTGAAGAGTAAACATTTTATAAGGTATCTTCAATTTCCCTGAATTAGCTTCAAAATTCTGTTCATTTTCTTGATGGGTTGCTAAATTGCTAATACCTATTTTGCATTTCAGGAAGGCAGGCATTCTGAGGCCGGTGTGGATGGTAGTTTCACAGGTGTTGATGATATTGGGATATATAACAATGGCAGTTGGAATGTAGGGATCTTTGTTCTTTGGTTTTATGGTGGTGGGCATTTGCTATGGTGTTCATCTCTCTGAATCTTCCCATTGGCTCATTCCTCTTCTCTTGGCTTTTAGCAGGGATATTATACGACATTGAGGCCGACAAAGATGAGAAAGTGGGTGCTAAGGGATGGTCCTTACAAGATTTGGGGAATGAGAAGATTTGTGTGGGGTTCACTGTTATAGGTTGGTGTTCTTGGTCATGCCTGTCGTCTGTTTGTTGGGATTCGGCCTTGATGTTCTGCTCACATTTCAAATGAGAAATTTGTATGAAAATATTTACAAATCTTGAAAGGCCGTAGGGTCACTTTGTATAAATTTAAATTTGTAACTTTACATAAATTTAAATTTGTTTCATTTCTTTTACTGGTGTTTGTAACTATTAAATAATCTTGTCTATTTCTTTTATTATGTTTGTAACTCTCTATAAATTATAATTTCTTAATGAATGATTATTTTTCTTTAATTTTATAATTTTATTAGTTTCATTTATACTATAATTTTATTAAGCCTGCAGTTTTCTAAGTAATATTTTATTAAAATCTTGAAGTTTTTTGAGATTAAATGTATTCCAAATTTAATATTTACAAATCGTGAAAGGTGGTAGGGTCACTTGTATAAATGTAAATTTGCAACTTTACATACATGTAAAGTTGGAAGAGTAATGGAAGAATTTGTTTCTATTTCTTTTAGTGGTGTTTGTAACTCTCCATTAAATAATCTTGTCTATTTCTTTTACTATGTTTGTAACTCTCTATAAATTACAATTTTTTAATGAATGATTATTCTTCTTTAATTTTATAATTTTATTGGTTTTTTTATACTATAATTTTATTAAGCTTGCGGCTTTCTAAGTAATATTTTATTAAAATCTTGAAGCTTTTTGAGATTAAATGTATTCCAAAATTAAATGTGTTTCTATTTCAAATTTGATAAAAATAATTGTTTCCATTTCTTTTATTGATAATATTTTATGAGGTCTTTAAAAGTCAACCAATATGATTAGCACAAAAGAGAGAATTAAATCTTATATCTTTGCATGAACAAAATCACTTTGAACTTTAAATTAATATAATATTGAGCCCTAACCTTACTACTAACCCAATTATAACTATAACACTAAACCAAGTGGAATTGCAACCCTAATTCTAATCTAAATTCTACTCCAAATTGATTCCAAACTTAACAATATATACCAAATTGAGCACAAACCCTAAATTAAACATTAAACCAACATGAACCCTAACCTTATCATAATTCTAACTCTCATGTAACTTGTATACATAATTCTCACCTTGATGTTCAACTCCAACTGTGACTATAAACCCAACCTTAACCCTAAACCCTAACCTTAACTATAATCCTAAGCCCTCACCTTAATTCTAATAATTAGGTTAAATCAAACATTGAACCTAATGCTAACTCTATCCATTGTATAAACCATATCCTTAATGCTAATGCTAACCATGATATAAATCGTAACCCTAAATGTGAATCCTACTCACAATGGTAAGTAAACCTTAACTCTAACCATATTAGTAACCATAAGCCTAAGTAGTAACCCTAGCATATTAATAAATAATATTTTTATCTTAATTTATAAATAAATAATAATATAATATAATTATAATCTTATTTAATAAAAGTTTATATTATAATAATATTTGACTAATAATAAAATATAAAATTATATATAGTTAGAGTAAAATTATAGTTTGGTTTAAAGATATAAATAAATTAAGGTTATGTGAAAAACATTTTTGATATTTATAATAATAATAAAATTATTATTTTTAAACAATTATTTTTTATTAACAAAATTATTATTTTAAGTTTTTTTATTAAAAATTCTTTCTTTCGATTATTGAAAGTCAACCAATATGATTAGCACAAAATACAGAATTATATATTATATCTTTGCATGAACAAAACCACTTTGAACCTTAAATCAATATAAAATTGAACCCTAACCTTACCACTAAACCAATTATAACTATAACACTAAACTAACTGGAATTGCAAGCCTAATTCTAATCTAAATTCTATTCCAAATTGAATCCAAACTTAATAACATATACCAAATTGAGCCCAAACCCTAAATAAAATTAGACCTAAATCTTTCGGTCATGGAGAAACCTATTGAAGAAATAGAAACATCCGACCTTGAAAACCAAATTAAACATTAAACTAGATTGAGCCCTAACCTTAACTATAAATTTAATTACACATTAAACCAAGTTGAACCCTAACCTTAACATAATTCTAACTTTGATATAACTTGTATATATTTATATATAAAATATGCCGAGATGTATCATGACTTTTAATTTTTTCATCATTCAACTTTTATAAAAGTATTCAATTGAAAAATAACCATAGTTCTACTTGCAACCATGACCATAAATCTAACCTTAACACTAAACCCTAACCTAATTAATATAATAAATTTATACCAAGCTCTAACCCTAATGCTAACCCTAAACATAATATAAATTGTAACACCAAATTACACCTTAAACCATAGCCCCCATACATTAATGCTAATCATAATCTTGAACTTAAACCTAGCATAACTATTATTCTATCATAATCATAATAAGAATTCCATTCATAACCATTATGTCATCCTACTCATAATTTTAAAACTTATTCAACTTTTATAAAAGTATTCAATTTAAAAATAACCATAGTTCTACTTGTAACCATGACCATAAATCAAACCTTAACACTAAACCCTAACCTAATTAATATAATAAATTTATATCAAACTCTAACCCTAATGCTAACCCTAAACATAATATAAATTGTAACACCAAATTACACCTTAAACCATAGCCCCCATACATTAATGCTAATCATAATCTTGAACTTAAACCTAGCATAACTATTATTCTATCATAATCATAATAAGAATTTCATTCATAACCATTTTTTCATCCTAATCATAATTTTAAAACTTAATTCTTACCCTAAGCCTAACTTTGATGTAAACCCTAAACATAATCCTAAGCATAACACAAAATTCTAACCTGAACCATGATATAAATGCTAACCCTAATCCTAATTATATTACTTTATTCAACTTATAACACTAAACCCTAACCCTAATATTAACCCTAACCATAATCATAAACCCAAACCAAATCCTAATCATAATTCTAATCTTAACCTTAATCCTAAACTTGACCCTAACCTAAACCAAACCATAGTCCTGACCAAATCTAAATCTTTACCCTTCACCTAATTATAATTCCAATCCCAACCCTAATAGTGATTTCAACCTTGCACTTAACACTTACCAAAACCCTATTCCAAACATGAAACCTATTGTAATTATAATCATAACCCTAACCCTAACCATAATTCTCCTTGCAACCATAACCATAAACCCAACTTTAACACTAAGCCCTAATCCTAATAATAATAATAATAAATCTAAACCAAACTCTAACCTTAACGCTAAATGCTCACCTTAATCAAATTAATTAATTCAATGTGTTAATTAATCCCTACATATAATCCCTTTATTTTCTCACTATATAATTTACTATTGTAGATTAACTATAATAAAAATAATAATAATATCTTTTAATATGTGTTGCAATTGCTACTAGCTTATATATACTTTATATATATATAATAAGCTGAGATATATCCTTCTCGAGGTGCCTATTTTCATAATATCTCTTAGTGCAATAGGCACCTTAGAAGGATATATCTCGGCTTATTTTATATATATATATATATATATATATATATATATATATATATATATATATATATATATATATATATATATATATATATATATATATATATATATATATATATATATATATATATAAGCTAGTTACTTTACTCTTGAAACTTAACTTGGATTCTTAAGTACTAAATTGAACATCAACATAAACAAGATACATAAACACAACACATAACACCAATATGGTTATGGGGAAACCCAAATAGGCAAAAACCCCAGTGGGAATTGACACCCACTAAGAACTGCACTAGTGTCTTATGATCCTTATTAGAAGATCTGCAACCCTGTTAGGAGTTTTTCTTTACAATGCTTTTAGTACAATGAACTTGTCAAGGGTCAAACCCTATTAGGAGTATTTTACAATAACCTTGTTAGGGGTGGGGACACACTGTCCTAGAGCTCACTACTCAAGTGGTGAAGGCTACAACCTTCTGATCTCAGATACACACTATATCTGCTGGATGAACTGGTGTTGTGACACTGCTTATCTGATTAGTTCCTCTGATGTGTTGATGCTTTGACTTCTTACAAAGCTCTAATACATTTTTACTACTCTTTGCACACTTCTACTCTCCTTATCTTATCTCTATTTCCACTTCCATCCTTTATTACAAGGGCGCATCTAATATGTATATGTGCTTAACAAAACAATTAACTAGGTCAGCCTATAACCGATTACATACAACTCTTCCAAGTGAATTGGCTCAAGAATATTTACAAACAAACATAATTACATGTCTAAAACTTAATTAAAATAGGCACATAGCATTTACAAAACAATAATATCATCACTAATCAAATTACCAACAGTCGGCTGCATATTCTGTTCTATTCTGGCATTCACTGGCTGTGCTACTTCAGCTGTCTATATCTTCGCCATACTGTATCTTCTGATCATGTGCTCTTAGAATTAGCATGAATACACCTTTACCAACTTATCTTCTAGGGCACATACCATAACTCTATCGTATGCACATGTGTTGATGCTCTGATCTACTAGTACTTTGTTAGCTATCCAGTCTTCTTTACTTAACCAAATTTTGATCTTCTGATAATGTGCGCTAACTCTAAAACACTATATGACTTTATTTCCATAATGACAACACTAAATCTAGTCATATACAATAGTGTAGTCAACTTTCCAACAATTTACCTTCTCCATCCACGTCATCTTTCTCGATGGCTTGAACCTCAACACACTCATCGGTAACAACCTCTACATCCCCTGCAACTACAATACAAAATGTTTTATTAATCCCAACACATTATAATTAAATTTTTATTACTACACCAAATTTAATTTAACATTTTTACTTGTATTAAATATGTTTACTTTTATCAAAAACATGTTTACTTGTATTAAATATTCAATAATCAAAATTCAAATAGAAAATGTATACCTTGAGTACTACAATTCACATTTGAATCGACCCCTCTGGCGTGCTCGCATGGTGCAGTATCAGGATCAACAAGCTGCATTCCAATGTAAATAATTAGTGCATTTATCGACAATATATTGATATAAGTATAATAAAAATACTGAGAAATGTTAATCATTCAGTTTAATACATATAAATATATTCACTTTAAAGTTTTAAACAAATATATAATCATTGTTTCCTTACTTAAAACAAATATATTCACTTTATGTTGGAACTTAACATCAAATACAGTAATTGGTAAAGTATTCAACTTAAAATTAAAATCAATTGGCTTATTTACCTGATCGACAGATCCAGCAGAATAAGCTTGTGCACTCATTGCTCAGAATCATTCAGCCATGACTGCATAGCCTTGTTTGTAGCCTATTTTCTTGTCCTCTTCTATAATCGGTTTTTTGAACTCCAAGGCCTACATTTTTTCTTGGTATCATGAATTTTTATTGTAGTAAATTTCATTAAAACTAAATTGATTGCAATTTGTAAATATTTGCGTACTATTTTTAATTTACTAATACTTACAACTCATGTAGCAAGTTTCGAATATCCACTCTAGCCAAGCTTGTGTTTTGCGTTCTTTTTCTTTCTTTCTTTTGTTTCCTTTGATGTGTTGGGAAACCTATGTGATGTTTGAAATATGTTAGATCACATAAGTACAAAGAGTAAATAGTACATAATTTCATTATTAAGATTATCACATACCTTATTTCCTTGGGTGATAGTATTTGTCCACTATGTCTTGCACTTCTCTCAAGTGCATCCTTTTTAAGATTCTCCTGCTCATTAATAGGAATATAGGGAGGCCACTCTTAATAACGGTTGCATTCTATTTGTGACTTGTAGTTGTCCCTAATATACTTCAAATCTTGGCACACTTTGTCAAGGAGTTTAAGTCTTTGAAAAATGCTGGGTCCAAAAAGTGTTGTCATAGACCCTTTATCTTGTAATTACCACCTTTTAAGAAAAAAAATTGTTAGATTCATAAATGAAGTGAAGCTACCTTTTAATATACTTCAAGAAAATGATGAAACAAAATATGATCTTGCAATGAAATCAAAATATGATACCATGTGCGTATGGTCGACCCGAAAATGCACAAACATTCATCATTAAGTTTTTCATAAAATAGATTATTTTGTGTAAGATAATAATGATATTATTATAATTACTTATTGCAAGGGACTACACAGGGGGTTAGTGCATTACATTATGATTATTATGTTTTATAGTAAAAAAAAGGATCAATCTTTAAATTACCTGGAAGCTGGGCTACTCTCAAGGGAAGTCCATCTTCATTGCTCACGAGTAATTATTCATAATTTTGTATTGTTCCCATACATCTAACATGAGTACATATAAGAATTTTCTCATCGCCTCCTACATAAAATGAATCCAATATTACAAAATGCCCCCTAAGAAAGAATAGTTCAAGTGAAATAAACACATGATAAATGAGAGAGAAAAAGAGGAATCTGCTTACCAATAATAGGCATTTCCATCACATATGTGGTCATGCTATGTGTTTCCGACATTGTAGGCAGTAGTACCTCTATGGATCTGATCCTTGTAGTAGGTGGCATACTCAATGTAGGATCAATAGCAGGTTTTGAAAAATAAGATTGTTAGAGCATAAAAAAATATGGACAACCATGGACAAGATGGAGGATAGAACATGAGATGTACTTGAACCACCTGAAGTATCTTCATCTGAGGTGTCACCCTTTAATGTTTTTAGCATCCTCTATAAAGAGAACACATATATATTTTAGACAATGACAAATAAAAGAGTAGACTATAAAAATCATTATTGAACTTTTGTTATAATTAAAAACTACATTAATACTTACTATATAATTATGAACATGATGAATCAACACATCCTCTCTCATCTTTTTTTGAGGAGTGTGAGGTTGAATATCTACCATTTTAGATAACTCTTTTGAT
This sequence comes from Chamaecyparis obtusa, assembly GCA_027943335.1. NCBI lineage: Eukaryota > Viridiplantae > Streptophyta > Pinopsida > Cupressales > Cupressaceae > Chamaecyparis > Chamaecyparis obtusa. The sequence continues at coordinate 232,608 of BSBK01007534.1, forward strand.
ATTTCATGAAGGACCTTATACAGTGCAAGCACATGATCAACATCTGATAAAAAATCAACACTAAATGGATCCTTCTCATCCTGCATCTCCTCATGGACTACTTGTTCCTTTCCATTTTTCTGATCAACACTCATTTGTGAGAACAATATTATTAGCACTTTATTTAAACAAAATCCAAAATAGTAGATCAAAATAAAACATAACAAAAAATGTGCATTAAGATTTTTCTTGTATGTTCATTTGTACAACAACAATGAGTTTTACCTGTTAGGAAGAAGAAGTCCCATGAGAACCATCATCACCGTGTGTATCATGTGGCTTTCAATCGATACTATAGCTCTATATTTCAAACAAAAATCATTCAGACATGTTAAAACACGTGTTCTTATTCTAAGTTACATTGAATAATAGAAAATTATCAATATGCGTACAACCTCCTCCATGATAGTCATGGAATTTTTTGTATCTATGTGATTCAAATTGTAATTGATAAGAAGCTCCTGACCTCCACATATTGATTTGATCACACATACAAATACATGATTTCCCTCGCACACCTCAAATATGCAATTGGGTTACTTCTTAGTTGACACAGGTCGTGTACTATTTATAAAACCTACAATATTCCCTGATGCTTTTGGCCTTTTGTCAACATATATAGCTACTTTTTTACTTTGTTCACTAATTTTTTGTAGTATATAATTTTCCGCGAGTGCATACCTACACATACTTTTTTTATATTTAACAATCTGCATCCAACTACTATAATCATAACATGGTCTAACATACTCTATCAATTTGACAAATTTTTTGTAAGAGACCTTTATGCCATCCATGTAAAATAATCCCAAACTATGTAATGAAGATAGTGCTATGCAATATATCCTCTCTCTAACACAAAAATTAGTGTTTATTGAAGGAAGTTTATCGGGGACCCATTGTTTCTATAGATGTTTTTACCTAAAGGGCACCTCAAAGTCTCCTTTTCTCTCATCATCATAAGAACACGACCCCCTTGAGCAAGAAAAAATTTCATGCATTTATTGAATTTATTTATGATCTTTTGACCTCAAGTTGATCTCCTTGATTTAGACATACTAAATGTCTCACTTTCTTCTTCCATTCCTACATTTTCCTCGCTTGAGGAAGACAAATCTGACAAATACCTATTCGTTCATACCTGCACTTCATGAAATGAGAGAGATAGGTGGAAATGAGAGAGATATTTTACAAATGGTAAAAGACATTAATCTCTATGGGGTGTATTGACTTATACCTGACAATCCATGAGACTGTGTGGGATACCTGACAAAAGATAATAGTTATATAATCAGAAAAACATAGTTCACTCCATAGTTTTCAATATACCTTGTGAAGTACATTATACATTGTTAAAATTATCTATTTATCCTATAATATTTTGAATATGTCAGCATTGCATATAACTAAACATCTCAGTATTGCATGAGACACCATTATCATGGAATTTCATCAAACAGTTCCTGTACTTTGCCAGTGTTTTTATTACATCTTGTGAAGGACATTATACATTGTTAAAATTATCTATTTATACTTTGAGAATTATCTCACTCCATTGCAGGGAACAAAGAGAATCCCCTATGATTTAACATCATTGATGTGCAAGGAAATAGAAAATTATCAAAAGAAAATCTCATAAGATAGTATTTAGATTAAGTGTAGTGTTATAAAAAAATACCACAGAAAATTATAAAGAAAGGTAATTTTCTTAATCACGTCACTAATTTGTGCATGTCTAAATACTAGTGTCTTTCAAGTGATTTTATTCTTTTCATGCCCACTAGAAATGAGAACAATCTTAACTAGTGAGGTTGTTTAAGTATATAGAGATTAAATACACTCTTTTAGAATGAAATTTCTCTTAACAAAAGATCAAAGATATAAGTAGGACATATAAAATAAGGTGAATAAGAGTAGTTAGATATTCATGCTAGAACCAAAAATGCCATTAATATGAAACCCTAAGCATATTAGTGGAAAAAGTGCATATTTCAACCTAAAACAATTGTTAGAACATGCCAAACATCTGGCATAATTGTACATTTCATTCATGTCATTGATATTCTTCTTCATCCATCTCATCATCAAGATCATTGTCATCGATGAAATCATCACCACCACTATTTTTGTCATCGTCATCATCCTCATCATCATCATCGTCATCATCATCCTCCTCCTCCTCCTCCTCATCATCATCATTAGTAGCAGCATCATCATCATCTTCTTCATATTCTTCTTCTACTAGCTCTCGATTGTGATCATCATCTGCATCATCTTCAACTTCTTCCTCTACCTCGGTATCTTCTTCTTCCATCTCATTATACTTTATTGGCCTTCCTCTTGGATCATGTCTAACAACAAATGACCAACCCGGTTTATGTGGAACCTCTGAGTAAAATACTTTCTCACATTGGCTTGGAAGAACATAGGGCTCTTCTCCAACTGGCTCAAGCAACCTTGTATTAATCATTGGAAATCCATTGTCATGTTCAATAACAGTTCTATTAGGATCATTTTTATTGATTCATAGTCTATACCATTTCACAATGAAGAGAACTAATTTGAAGGAATTAAAGTCATAGTCAACTATATCAACCAAAATACCATAGTATCAATTTTGTGACTCTCAAGGATGTAAGTCATTTCTAGATGAAATATTAGTCACCTAGAACACTGCACTTATCCCAGAATAACAAGTTCTCTTCATGTCATCCAAATTTTTGATGCAAAATTTATAACCATGGCATAACATAGCCTTGTGGTGTTTCACCTACAATAATGTCAAACATGTATAAATTATTGCATCACGAGTTTAAAAACATATGGTTGATTAATTAGCAAATTTATAAGTACCTCATGATCTCTTAAACCATATGCTAAATCTACTTCCTTTTGTGTAACATTGGGATCTCCATTATGATGAGCTTGTATAACCAATGAAGACACAGATTCCCATGTTAATCTATGACCATAATGTTGACATCGTTCAATCCATATTGTCATCCAATCTTGATTGTTTGCAATAAACAAATGTATTGCATCCCACTCTTTAGCAACTATAGAAAAGTAAATAGATGACTTACAACAGATTTATTTTGAAGATTAAGAATTAATTAACTACAATAACATCTCATAATTTATTACCTTTCAATTTCCTAAATCTACTGTTTCCCACCAAGTACTCCCCTTCAAATTTTTTAATGGAGTCGAGATCCCAAATGAAATCTATATGGGTCTTTGCTGCAAAATTAGGAAGATATTGAGTAACATACACTATCATCTATTATACCATATATCCCTCAACCATAGAACTATCATGACGTGCTCTATGTCATACCAAACCCTTCAAAAATTTCAAGTGTCTCTCAACCATCCACATTGATCTAGCATGTACAGGTCCACACAATTCAATCTCCTCAACTTGGTGTATGAGGTAGTGTTCTTGTAGATTGGAAAAAGTTGAAGGTAAACACTTTTGCATTTCACACATTAGTCGACAAATTCTTTTCTTCTAATATTTTATATCTTCCCTATGGATTTCTTTAGATGACAACCACCTACAAGGGATTCAAGACACATAAATATATAAATACGAGACTTTACAATATATTACTTGTTTGATATTATTATTTGATATATTGAACAAATATCACTTCTTACCTCATGTATTTTCTGTTAGGAATAATAGTCCACAATACAACTAAGAGCAGGGGTTGAATCAGTTGTATGATAGAATATTAAACTTTAAACTTTAAGCTCATTAATATCAGATCCAATGAACATAATGAATGCCAACACAATAACATAATATTTTAGTTTCAGGGAAACCCTATTAAAGGTAAAAACCCCGGTGGAAATTAGCACCCAAAAATGATGTACTGAGAGTATATTAATCCTTGTTAGAAGATATAGCCATGTTAGGAGCTTATTGAAACATTACAGTACATAGTACTTGTTAGAGGATAAACCCTATTAGGATTCAAGAACAATAGAGGGCTCACTACCCAAAGAAGGTTAAATCCACCTTCAGAACTCACTAGTTCGCAACAGGTGTATATGAAGAAATACACAATCTTTTGAACTTTTTGCCAAAAACTTGTATTTTCTTGATCAATTCCAATGAAGTTCACCAGTAATCCTTTTCTCTATATATGGTAGACACAAGTTTGCAACTTTTACAACCTCCTTATATCATACATATTACATCCATGTCTTTTCCAAAGAAAAGACCTTTCATTTATACTTTATTACATTTTACCAAGATCAGGTCGGCCCATAAGGCTATCCTAATTACAAACAATTACATAAAACCTTGCTAAGATACACATGGTATCTAAAACAATTTTACAATGATTACATTACAACAATTAAGGACTGACATCCTTGATTTATGCTTGCCAAACAAAACACATGCTTCATTCCCTGAGTCAGCTTCAGAATAAGCCATTGTCAGAGCACACACCATAGATGACATCACAAATCACTCCATACCTTGCACTAATCAATGAACATCCATTGGTACTCCTTCCATCCTCCTTCAAGTTTGCATACCTTGAATCCAATCCCTCTGAAAGATATATCAAAAACTCAGAGACTAACTCTGTCAATTCTCATTGTCACAGTCCAATGACCAGTCTTTACCAAAATAGTTGTAACTCTCTTAATATGCAATACTTAATGATGAAATCATAGATATAAGATCATAATATCCACTTGAAATCTCATCTAATTTTGTAGCATCTAAAACATTTGTACACTAAGCGTACACTGTGATTACTAGTCTGGTTCCTTCATAAAAGAATATGTTGACATCAGTGACAAAACATAAATGACAACAATATGAGTGCCCATTCAGTAATGTAGTGATTAAACATATTACATGTCTCAATCACCACCCATGCATTATCAATATCCAACAATCTCCCCCTTTGGCATTGATGTCAACATATGGAAAAATCTTATCCCAAAGTTATATCAATCCAAAGTCCTTCAAACAAACAATCTCCCCAAATAGTAGAGATTTTCTCATAGCAACACTCCCCCTTTGATAGCAATGGCAAAGGGTGCCATGATTCTTCAACTTCCTTCACATATAAACTTTCTTCCATGATCACTCCCCCTAAGGAGTAGATCCCTACATCCAGTCCAGAAAATGATAAGACTCTGAATACTTCTAGACTGATGCATTTCTGCATCAATTAGTTCTGACAAGGAGGGACCTGAACCCCCATCATACCTCTAAGATATTCAAAGGTATCTTTCAATAGTGGCTTTGTGAAGATGTCTGCAATCTTCTCCTTTGTACTGATATATTATAATTTGATTTCTTTTTGTGCCACCTTGTCTCTCAAGAAGTGATACTTGATAGAAATATGTTTAGTTTTTGAATGCATCACCGGATTCTTTGACATGTTTACTGTACTAGTGTTGTCACAATCAATAACCATAGGATCTTAAAAATTTATTCCAATGTCTGTCAGCATTTGTTTCATCCATATAATCTGAGTGCAGTTTATAGTAGCAACAACATACTCTAATTCAATAGTAGATTGTGCTATACAATCTTGTTTCTTACTTAGCCAAGAAACCAAATTTTTCCCAAGGAAAAATGCACCACCACTGGTACTTTTTCTGTCATCAATATTTCCTACCCAATCAACATCAGTATAGGCATGAAGTTCAAATCTATCATTCATTTCATTTCATAAACCATAGTTTATGGTTCCTTTTAGATACCTCAGTATCCTTTTCATAGCAGCTAGATGTGTCTCTTTAGGTTGTGCTTGATATCTAGCCACAATTCCAACAACATTAGCAATATCTGGTCTAGTGTGGGTCAGATATTGTAGCCCTCCAACCATTGATCTATAAAAACATTGAAAAAAACATTTTGATTCATCATCAATTGTTATCTTGTTTCTAGTCACCATAGGTGTTCCTACTGGTTTACAATCTTCCATACCGAATTTCTTAAGCAATTCTTTGAGATACTTGGTCTAAGAAATGAAAATACCATTCTCATTCTGAGTTATTTTTAGTCCAAGAAATAATTTCATTTCACCTATCATGGACATCTCAAATTCACTTTCCATTTCTTTAGCGAAATTCTTACATAGATCATCATTACCTCCAAAGATAATATCATCCACATATACTTCTATTATCAAGATTCCATCTTCAGTAGTTCTTAAATACAAATTACTATCTGCATTACCTTTTCTAAATCCAAGTCCAAGTAGATACATGTCCAACCTTGCATACCAAGCCCTAGGAGCTTGCTTCAACCCTTACAGGGCTTTCTTCAATTTGCACACCATGTCTTTGTCTTTGCATAGAGGAAATCCATCTGGTTAATCTATGTATACTTCTTCTTCAAGATCTCATTCAGAAATGCAGATTTAACATCCATCTAATACACTTTGAAGTTTTTGTGTGCAACATAAGATAGGAATAATCTTACTGCCTCTATTCTAGAAACATAAGCAAATGTTTCTTCAAAGTCTATGCCTTCTTACTATGAGTATCCCTTACACACTAGTCTTGCTTTGTTCTTTACAATTGTTCCTTCTTCATTCATTTTGTTTCTAAAGACCCATTTTATTCCTATTACATTTTTATTTTTAGGTCTTGGAACCAATTCCAAAGTATTATTTTTCTTAATCTGATCCAATTCTTCTTTCATGGCATTTATCCAAGATTCATCTTTAAAGGCTTCATCTGTAGTTTTTGGCTCAACTTGAGAAATCAAACAAATTTCTTCTCTAGCTTTAGATCTAGTTAGTACTCCTTGACTGGTATTGCCAATAATTTGATTTTCAGGATGGTTATTTTTTACATACCTTGGAGTTTTAGGAGTTTCAATAGTCTTTCTTGTATCAGCATCACAAGCCTCTTTTTCACTTTCTTCCTCAACAAGTTCTTCTTCTTTGGCAATAGTAGTGGTTTCTTTCACTTCTGATATCTAACTGTTGTCCTACATTCTTTCTTGTATCTAAAATTTTTCATCTATTCTTACATTGTTACTTTCAACCATCTTCCTTAATCTTAGATTGAAACATTTGTATGTCTTTCTTTTAACAGAGTAACCAAAGAAGATACCTTCATCACTTCTAGCATCAAATTTCCCTATCTCATCATCCTTCTTGATATAACATTTGCTATCAAAAATTTTGAAATATTTTACAGTAGGAGTATGATCAAACCATAGTTCATAGGGAGTCTTACTTGTTCCATCTCTAATTTGAATTCTATTTAATGTGTACACTATTGTTCCAACAACCTCTCTCCAATGTATATGAGATACATTTCCCTCAATCAACATTGTCCTAGTAGTGTCAACTATAGTCTTGTTTCTTTTCTCTACTATCTCATTCTATTGTGGAGTCCTAGGAGCACATGTTTTTCTTTTTATCCCATGCTCTTCATAGTATGAATTGAATAAATCTGATGTAAACTCTCCACCTCTGTCTAATCTTAAACACTTTATTTTCATTCCTAATTCATTCTCCACTTTTTCTTTAAACAACTTGAATTTATCAAATGCTTCTAATTTTTCTCTCAAATAAGTAACCCGCATCATTCTAGAAAAGTCATCAACAAAGAGTATAAAATACCTTTCACCATACTATGACTTTGTTCTTGTAGGCCCACATAGATCTGTATGTACCAAATCCAACTTCCCTTTTGATGTAAATGATTGTATTTTATGACTGCTTTTAGTTTGCTTTCCCATAACACATTCTCTACATACAGTGTTAGAAGGTTTCACAATCTTCGGTAGATCTCTTACTACATTAGCCATACTTTCCTTCACAATGTTATCAAAGTTAACATGACAAAATATTCTATGCCATAACCAACTATCATCTACCTTCACAACAAAACAAGAGGCTCCATATGTGTTTAGTTCAAATACATTACCTCTAGATTTTGAACCGGTAGCAATCAGTTTCCCTTCCTTGCTTCTGATAAAGAAATTACCATTAACAAAACTTAATTGAAAGTCTTTATCCATTAACTGTCTGACACTCAAAAAATTGTGTTTCAATCCTTCAACAAGTAGTTCATTGTCTATATTTGTCTTTCCATCCAAAGTAATGGATCCTACTCCTATGATGGATTTTGGGAGATTGTCCCCAAACCTTACAACACCTCCATCATAATTTACTAACTTAACAAACTTGTTCTTATCACTAGTCATGTGATGAGAACATCCACTATCAATTATCCATTCAGTTTTCTTGTCAACATGAGATACTAAGGCTTTTTCTTCATGAATGGTTCATCTTTAATAGCAACAAATCTAGTTTCTTCAATGTCTAAATCATCATCATCAGAGATTCCTTCACTAGCTTAATAACATTCTTTGTCTCTGCTAATATTTGCATAATGAGGTTTATATTTAGGAACTCTTGTAGGACATCTAGATGCAAAATGACCTATCTTATTGCATGAAAAACATTTCAAAGGTAATTTGCATTCAAATTTTCCCTTACCTCTTTTCTCTCTTCTAGCAATTAGTGCAACAAGTTCTTCCATTTTATTTTCTTCTTCCATTATCTTCTCCCATTCCTCAGCATACTCACCAAGCTCTTCTTTCAGGTTTTCTTTGCTTGTGCTTGGAAGTGCAGATACTTTCTTGTGTGTGGATGCCCTAAATATAGATTCAACTTTTGGTGTAGCTTCTCCTAATTTTGTAGCTTCAAAGGTAGTTAACTTTGCAATCAACATCTCTTTGCTAAAGTTTGGAGTCAAGGGTATAGTTTCTTGAATTAACATTGCCTTGAATTTATAAGGAGTTAGAGATCTGAGAATCTTTGCAATGACTTCATCTTCATCATAAGTAGCTCCACAATTTCTGATTCCAAGTACAACTTATGTAACCCTTTGAACATAGGCTCTAATGCTTTCATCTTCATTCATTTGTAGCTTCTCCATCTTTCTCTTCTAGTTTTTCAATTTCCCTTGTTTGGTATACTTGTCTCCTTCATAGAGTGCCTCTAGTCTATTCCAAATTTCATGTGCTGAATATAGATCTTTAATTTTAGTAAACTCACCCTCAGATAGTGTGCTGATCAATGCTTCTATTGTGACCATGTTGCATGAAAATAAATTATTTTCATCATCATCGGCTATTTCCAAGTCATTATTAACCTTCAAAGATTCCTTCTTCTTCACAATCATCTAGTAGTCTATGCCCATACATAGCAGATGTGTTTGCATCTTGTTTTTGCAACTATCAAAGTTTTCAAGATCAAACTTAGGACTTTCCTTCTATAGAATGTCATTTCCAAGATCACCTCAAGCTCTTAAGCTTTCTCTCTAAGGACCACACACTCTGATACCAATTGTTAGGAATAACAGTCCACAATACAACTAAGAGGGGGGGTGAATCAGTTGTATGATAGAATATTAAACTTTAAATTTTAAGCTCATTAATATCATATCCAATGAACACAATGAATGCCAACACAATAACACAATATTTTGGTTTCGGGGAAACCCCGTTAAAGGTAAAAACCCCAGTTGGAATTAGCACCCACAAATGATGTAGTGAGAGTATAGTAATCCTTGTTAGAAGATATATCCCTATTAGGAGCTTATTGAAACATTACAGTACACAGTCCTTGTTAGAGGACAGACCTTATTAGGAGTCAAGAACAATAGAGGGCTCACTACCCAAAGAAGGTTAAATCCACCTTCAGAACTCACTAGTTCACAACAGGTGTATATAAAGAAATACACAATCTTTTGAACTATTTTCCAGTAACTTGTCTTTGCTTGATCAGTTCTAATGAAGTCCACCAGTAATCCTCTACTCTACATATAGCAAACACAAGTTCACAACTTTTATAACCTCCTTATATCATACATATTCCATCCATGTCTTTTCCAAAGAAAAGACCTTTCATTTATACCTTATTACATTTTACCAAGATCAGGTCGACCCATAAGGCTTTCCTAATTACAAACAATTACATAAACCCTTGTAAGATACACACGGTATATAAAACAAGTTTACAATGATTACATTACAACAATTAAGGATGGACATCCTTGATTTATGTTTGCCAAACAAAACACATGCTTCATTCCTTGAGTCGGCTTTAGAATAAGTCATTGCCAGAGCACACACCACAGATGATGTCACCAATCACTCCATACCTTGTGCTAACCAATGAACATCCACTAGTACTCCTTCCATCATCCTTAAATTTTTCATACCTTGAATCGAACCCCTCTGAAAGATATAGCAAAAACTCAGAGACTAACTCTGTAATTTCTCACTATCACAATCCAGTGATCAGTCTTTACCAAAATAGTTGTAACTCTCTTAATATGAAATACTTAATGATGTAATCACAAATATAAGATCACAACATCCACCTGAACTCTCATCTAACTTTACAGCATCTGAAACATCCGTACACTAACCATACACTGTGATTACCAGTCTGGTTCCTTTATAAAAGCATATGTTGACATCAGTGACAAAACACAAATGACAATAGTATGAGTGCCCATTGAGTAATGTAGTGATTAAACATATTACATGTCTCAATCACCACCCATGCATTAGCAATATCAAAAATTTTCCAAGATCATATATCACTTGTTTGATATTATTTTTGAAGTTCTCTGGGATAGATAGGGATAGAAAATACTGCAATAATTGTCAACTGATCATTTCATACAATGAAAATTGAATGCAGTTACACAAATATATTTTAAATAAAAAAGACTATGACTTACCTTGATGAAGGTATTCCAATCATGTATTTTCATCCCTAACCCAAAATCATTTTTCTTTGATATGAGATTGCTTATATTTGTAGCAAATCCTATAGGAAATCAAATTTTTTGTATGACTTCTTTTATGGCCCTGTATTGTCTTAAAATGGAAGAACTTCCATGATAATAGAATTTATCCCTCCAAGTAAGTGGTCTGGGGTCATGGAAAGCACCTTGATGGGGTCTTTGCATGGATCTAGAAATTTCCCCATGTTCTACTTCTCTCTCCCTATTTCCAACCACTTTCTGACAACTTTCTCTGAGAATCTAAAGATTTTGACTTTCTGGGTCTAGGATGACCTGATGGGTCAAGGTCGACCTCAACCATGACCTAGGCCAAAGTTGACCTCGACCTTGACCTAGGTCAGGGTTGACCTCAACCCTAACCCTATGTCCAAATTTCAAATTTTGGGAGTTTCGGGATGTCAGGCTTCAAAAAATTTTATTTTCCCGCTTCTAAGTCTGCTATTTTGAGTTTTGAAATAGTAAACTCTTAAATTGCATTTAATCTATGTCTATTTATAGTTTTTAAGGTTAATTGGGATTTAATTCTCTAATTTCAGCGGTCTCTAGGAGTTTGTACCCTAGATCACTATAAAAGGAGGCCTTCCTCTCTCATTTTCACATCCACAATCAAGCAATTGCATCCACTTTTTATGATCAAGAAAGAAAGAAGGAGAAGGAAAGAAATAATTCATTCATCTTCAAGAATTAAATCATTCAAGCATTCAAGCATTCAAGATCCAATTCATCAAGGAGATCCATGGTTAGCCATTGAAGGATTCAATCTGTATGGAGCCCTCTTGTTGAAGATTTCTCCTTCCACATTCATCCAAGCCTCTTCCTATGCTAAGATCCATTCAAGATTGGTGTTTAATATCTAATTCCATTGATTTGAGACATCCTACATACATTTCTAAATTCATTTCGAGCATCCATACTTGTGGATTCAAGGATTTGAATCCTCCACAAGGATTTTAACATAAGCAAGGTGAATAGTTCCATTTACTTTGTTTATACATATTATAATTTCAATTAAATTTCAAGGTCGATTCCAAACTAGGATTTGACCAAGGAAAACCCCCCATCCAAACAACAAAAACTATTTTTCTTGCAGGTATGGGTACAAGACAATGAATTGAAGTTCAGATCTGGATACCCTTTTCCTTGAACTTCTGAGATCTGCGAGCAGAATTTATGTCAGAGCTATTTCAAGTCAGGGATGACCTTCTATGAGGGGTAAGATTGTGCCCCACTATCTAGGTCAAAGTTGACCTGACCTCAAAAAGATAATTTTTTTCTAGGTTTTCTCTGTCTCAGTATTTCTAGTCTAGAGCAGGTTGCAAATTCCCCAAAACTGTGCATAGACATCATAAATTAGTCTTTTCCATATTTTCCCTATTTTAAGGTTAGTATTTACCTTCTATTCATTTAAGTTTTTCAAGCATATAGTTTTTATAGCGAGTTTTAGGATTTCCTCCTTTCTTCATTTTCACCATTGTTTGATTCATTTGGGCATTGATCACTTCTTTGTGATTAATCAATTTGGATCTCTCTTTTGGGAATTCAGATTAGGGATAGGTCCTATATTCCCCTTGCATAGATACAACAATATAATTTTTAGTAAGGGTAAAGATAGATCTCCAACATCTTTATCCACCACTATACAGGCATTACTTTTTTTCTCTGTTAATGACCAAGGAAGAGAACTTGCATTAATCTAGTCTCCATTTCTATTTGATTCAATGATATTTTTCATTGCATGATTGGAATCATGAATGTCACTACAAATTTTTCAAAGTTTTTCTTTTTCATGCCTTCCATCCTATACTTTCCATAGTGTCTCTGTTACATTCTTTCTAATATGCATAGTATCAAACAAATGCACAATTTGTAGCTACTCATAGTGTTGGTTCTTGAAAAGGATTTTACACTCCAAGAGACACCAATATACCTAAGAATAATTTTGAGGAGTTAGTTCCAAATATGGGATATCAGTAGGTAACTAGACCAACTATAGGGACAAGACTGCCCTCTTCACTTCTAACTCTACAAAACTAAGGTGGGTGTACCTAATCCAGTAACATATGGCACTTTTAGGACTTTGAACTGGATTGAACAAACTAGATGATAGCAAGAAAGTACTAAATGATAACCAGTCATTCATTGACTCTCCATTTCTATGATGGAACAAAATGGCCTTGTGACCTCAAGACTTTGAGGGATTTTGGGATTGGTAATGATTAATATTTGAGGGATGTAACACAACATATCAGACAAATTATTGTAGAATTTACTTGCTTCTAACCAGTGCCTTATCCATTGGGCTAGAGTATCTAATGCACAATAGAATACAAAATCCAACTACTAATCTTCATCACAGATCCAAGCCATAAATATAAACACCCAAACCCACACTGCTTACAAAGATCCCAGTGAAAACCTAATGAATCTATACTTCATCTAGAGCATCATTTAATCTAATCGTAAATCATAACTAGAGAATGATAGCATATGCATGGATAAAACTCCATACAATGAATTAGAAAATTCAAAACTCATCAGATGGAAACAAGTGGAGAGAAATGAGAAATGATATTTATATTAAGTATAAGTATCATGCCTTTGTATACCTACTTCAAGATCTAAACCACTTCAATCATATGCAAAAGACCAGAAATTTTCCTTTTATACAATAATACTATCTAATACAAGGAAATGCTACATCCTAGACTGAGAGAAAAATCATCAGCCAGTATTCTGAAACCAAGAATAGACTAAACCTAGACCTTTTGCCTAGCCAAAAGATGACCCTCCTAAATGATCATGAAAAATCCTTTATACCAGAATTGCAACAAGAATCTGATCATTTAGGGAAAAATTAGGTTTCCAACCACTTCCAACAACCAAATACAATAAGAAATGAAAGCAAACAAGAAATTCTAAAAACTCAGGAAGGATCAGATCAAATCTGATGTACAATTATTTGGGTTTTATAATCAATAGGCTAACTGCAATTACAATTTGAACAGATTTCTTGATGCAAGAAACACAAAATTAAATGCCAGAACCAACAAGAGGAAACCTATGTGAATCAAAGCATGGAAATAATCAAAACCCTAGCTACTCTTGTCTAACAATAGTCCTCTGCATTTAAACTAGCATGGCACATCAAGAAACAAAATCAGATCAGGATGACTACCAATATCTTTCTCATCAATTTTCATCTGTAACTGTCCTAGAAAATCAAATCTAATCTGGCTTTGTCGTATCTACTTCAATGTTCACAACCCTACAGAAAAACCCTAGCAAAAGATTCAAATCCTAACAACAACGACTAACTGATTAAGTTTAAAACACAACCATTGATCTTATTCCTTCCTAGCACATCGTGCAGCTCTCATAAATTGACATAACAGTCAATTTGACTTTTAAAATTATGGCCACATCATCTATCTTTGGTGACTAATTAGGAACAGGAAAATGTGCATGACCTGGCAACGGACCCACCTTTATCTTTTATCTAACCCGTGACAAGACTTAACCACACTAGATCTAGAGAATACGCGACTGATGACAATCTTCAAGTCACTGCAAATTTTAAATAACCTTGGTCTAGTCTAGAGATCATGTGAATGAAGCATTCACATGATTGTTGAACATTTCTTTAATCTTTTGTTTCATGTGGAGAACAACGTCCGATCCATTCATCATCAATGGTCCTGATTCTAACTCCAAACCTTCAAGCCTTAACTCATGCTTGATCACAAGATCACATGATTGAAGTATTCACTAGATCTCAAAATATTTCTCTTGACCCTAGTTACATTTGGAAAACATGAGATAGCCTTTATTCACCAAGTCACCAGATATTTTACCTAACCTCAGATAAATCATGAGATCAAGCACTAGTCGTTGATCCTTCTATCATCCTACAGTCCTCACTGATTCGCAAGATGTTTCATGACTTAACCATTTCATTTGGAGATTCAGCGACTGAAGGAATGAATAACCATCAGTCAGTTCACTAGATGTTAAGATTGACCTCTAGGACTTGGAGAATACATGAACACTGTAGTCGCGTAATCACTAAAAAGAAGACCTAACTGCCCAAGAAATGATATAGAACATATGCAAAAATGGACATTAAGTGACCAGGACATAGGTAACTAAGAAATAGACTTTGGTTAGGGTTTGGGACTTAAACAATTTCCTGAAGCCCTAGGACATGGATTTAGACCTATTTCTCAGACCTTAAAAATACAATATCGCCCTGGTTTTTACACTTGACCACATGTGATCTGAATTGGAGCTTGATGACACCCTGAACTAATGAAGGCTAATGGTGCAAGCCATGAAACATCATAAATCTTCTTTACAGATCAAAATTGTGTTGCAGTAGGACAAGGCAACTCCCTTAGGGTTTTTGCACATTAGGCCATGTGATCTTGAATGGAACTTGTATACATCTTGGACTATCCATGGTTAACCTCGTAGGCCATAAGACCTTACACCTCTTCTTCGCTGATAAAACAAGCTTGCAGGTGGTCATGATAATTTTATTAGGGTTTTAGTAGGAATAGACCATTTTCATTGGATTTTGGCTATGACATGAAAATGGCCTAACAGTGGCTCTATTTGGGGATGAATGCCTCTTGCAAGCATAACAAGGATTCTAAATTTATGGAGGAAGTAGACCACCCACTAGACAAAATTTGACAAGGAACCTCCTCAAAAACTAGCAATCAAACCAGGGAAACAAGAAGGGAAACACACAACAAAAAATAAATATGTACAAATATTTACAAGATTAAAAACTTCACTTGGTGGCCCCAGGCCACCAAAGGAAAATCAAAACTCTCTTGAGTTAAAGGTCTTATTTCCATCCACATATGTAACCTGCCACCTAAAAGTGTCATGATCATCTTTCTGCTAACATATGTGAATACTCATGCACTGAAAAATAAATCTATAATTGAATCTAACCATGTTTTTCCAATCATATCCATTATCATGTTCATACTCCAAAAAATATGGAACATCATCCATCTCTTCTTGATGATTGGAAACAAAAAATTGATCTAGTAATGCATCAGAATATAAAACATAGTGATTGTCATGCATTACTATAAAATTACCTAGCTGAGAAGGACTTGGATCCTCAAATTTACCTTCATGCATTGCTTCAGCCATTGAGAAACTTGTTTCCTCCTTGATATCCTCATGAACCAGATCATGAATCAAGTGAAGGTCTCTTTCACAAATTTTGTGACAGCGGGACAATAGATTTGCATCATTGTTTCTATCAAAATAATTATTGTCCCAATCATTGAAGACAAGGTCCTCAATACTGTCACACTCACTGTCATATTTGGCAAAAGAAGGAAAAGGATATGAACAAGAAACTTGCTCATCACTGGAATTTTTATGATAGGAAAACACACTGTCATGGCCTTCAACCTCTTCTTTTGCAGAGTCACTACATGAGGGGAACTCTAGCACACATGGATCATCTTCATCACTTTGAACACCTACCTCATTATTAGTCTCAAAGGATATGTCAAAGGGGAGCTATAAAGTATAGTCCATAATAGGTGCATACCTTTGGAATTCATCATCCAAGGGTGCTGAGATCTTTTCACTACTCAATGGACTATGGACCTTATTTTTATCTTCATTGGCCTCATCCCATGTGCTGCAAACATCATCCCTTCCTAAAACAAGGACTGACAACATGGATCCTATCATACTAGATGACCCTATCACTATTCCTATTCCATCACAAGATCCCCATATTCCTCCTCATCCCCCTAATGATGAAAACACATTTTTGCAACATGTTCATGATCCCATTACACTTAAAATGGGTTCCCCTAGTTATATCAAGTCTAGTCCACATCATGATCCGATCAGTCCTTCCATACCATGCATATCTCAAAATAAGCTTGTGTCTTGTAGAAAATATCCTATTGTTCAAAAGAAATATCAAGTCAAAGGGTTAATAATCCATCAAAAAAGTATATCAAAACCCTTTCAAGTCAAAGAAAAGTCTAAAGGTCATAACCTTAGTCCTAAAGCTCACTCTTAAGGTGTTGGTATCCATTCCAAATCCAAGTTAAAATGTATAACTCCTCCTTCACCCCTTCCATACATTTTAGGTCCATGTGAGACCTACCTGACAGTCATAGTTATAATTATTTTCTTTCCATGCTTTCAATGCTTATTTCATAGATGTACTTTGACTATTGAGACACTTATGTATTTGAGGATCTATTGAATCCTATGCTATATGTTTTGTACCTAATTATGTAATCAAGGTACACTCAAGATACTATATGTTTTGATTTAGTTTCCATTATGATGATGTCATAAATGATGTATTATGGTGTTAAATACTATTGTGATGGAAATTTGGTTTAGGAAACTGATGATATGTTAGTTAATTCATTCACAGACAGTTTTATACCATGTAGTATTGATGACATATTATGTTTTATACCATGTTGTTTGGACCTACTGATGTGTGTAATGAGTGTGCAGGGATAGTTGACCATGGATATAAATTTGGGGACCCAATATTGGAACCTATATTTTATACTGTGCATTCCTAGGTCCTCTTTCTATAAAGAAATGTGGACCTCGTTGTATAGTCATTAATTTGTGAATGTGGTTTGCATGTGTGTATTTAAATTAGTGATGCAGGAGCATCCTGGGTGTAAGAGAAATCTCGCATCACCCAAAAATATTCATGTTTTTGTTTTCAATAAGGGTTATCTTGTGTAGAGCTGCTATTTATGGAAACTTGCTGGTTTTAGTAAGTTGGTCATAAATCTCAAAATGTTCTAATTTTACATGTGAAGGTTCATCTCAGCCATATTAGCCTTCCAATAAAGTTTCATGGCTAGATCAGGTCTAGTTTTGAAGTTATTGAAGATTTTTGGTATTGGCAGCAGGGTACAGAAACTTTGAACTCAATTTTGAAAGCTTTAGAGGCTCCAAATGAGGTCAAAAATTTGGATGATAGGCACTTGCATGAGTCAAGCCTGTAGAGTGCTTCGTGGCCTTTCTAAAATAGAGTTATAATAGTCAATCAGGTCAACTGGTGATGACTTATGGTCTCCAGAAGTCAGGTCACCTGAAATGGTGGAAAATAATTTTCCTTCAAAATTTATGTTTGGGTTTCAAAAGTTATTTTGAGCCGACTCTGATGTAATAAATTGAAAAATAAAATAATTCTAAGTTTGGTCAGCCCTAAGGGATAAATATCTGGAACCTTCTCGGGAGGTGGAAAATGCCTATATAAAGAAGGCCAATAGTGTTGTCTAGGGCAGTTTTGGGTAGTAGATCTGGGTATTGATTCGAGGCTTTTTCCTACAGAATATTGTAAGGGAATGCCCATGTGGCTTTGCATATTATAATTCTGAAAGTTTGTAATTCCACATTTGTGGAGATAATAAGAAGCCAATTTTTTGTTCTTGCATATTGTTGTTGTTTCTCTATTTTTTTTATGTGTTTGTGGTATTAAGAGGAGCACCCTTCATCAAGTGGTATCAGAGCAGGAGTTCCTAAGTGTGTAAACAGATCACCGACTATGAGGTAGTTTGCACCAGGACTGTGGTTAGGGTTTTAGCACACATTGTGAAAATACCTCCATGAAGGGAATGTGGCGAAAGAGATGGTGTTGTAACACCTGAGGTTAGAGTTCTCTAGAGACAAGTGCGAGCATTGCAGGAAGAGATTCACAGAGGAATGAATCTTAATGTCAGGGATGAAAATGAGGATGAAGCCAAAGAAGGAAATGATGATCAAGAAGAAGAAGAAGGTGAATTTTGAATTGAGAAGAAGAAAGGCTTTTCCAGGCCATTTCCAAGATCAGAAAAAGACCTAAGATCGAGGTTCCTGCATTTTTAGGAAATATTAACCCAGAAGAATTGATCGACTGGATCAATGAATGTGAAGAATATTTTGAGTATGAAGATATTGAGGATCCTGATAGGGTCAAATTCATGAAGGCCAGACTGAAAGGTCATGCAAAGATTTGGTGGCAAGAGATTCAATTGGAGTGAAATAGAAGAGGAAAAGATAAAATCACAAGATGGGATCAAATGGTGGATAAATTGAAGTGACAGTTCATTCCTGTTGATTATGAGCTTGACCTACTGAAGAAGATGCAAAGTTTGAAGCAAGAAGGAAGATCTGTTTAGGAGTATACAGAGGAGTTCTATCGAATCCTAATCAGAATAGGCCATGCAAAAGCTAATAAGGAGAAAGTTTCTCATTACCTTAATGGGTTGAGGCCAAGCACTCAGGAGGAGCTGAATCTAGTTCGAATGAATAGTATTGAAGAGGCGTACTAGTTTTCCCTAAAAGTGGAGGAAAAGTTGAACAAGAAGTTAAAGAGTAGACAAAATGGAAGAGGTCATGGTGGACGATCTAGTGGATGGTCATATGGAGGCCAAAATGAAGATCTAAAAAAGAAGGATGAGGCCAGTAGCAGTCAAAATCAGAGAGGGAACAATTCCAATCATTTCCAAGATCAAAATAATAGAGATCGGAGAGGAAGAGGAAGAGGACAAGGTTCAGGAAGAGGAGGGTTTTGTGGAACATGTTTTCACTATGGAGAGGAAGGTCATAGGGCATTTGAATGTCCTCAATGCCAAGGAAGGATAGATAGGAGGAATGAAGGCCAGGCCAGAGTTGCACATGTAGATGAAGATGCCAGATAATAAAATTCAGAAGATGCTGAAAGAGGAGAAATGTTGATTAACAGAAGAGTCCTGTTGAGTGGTGAGAATGAACTTGAACAAAGGAGGAACCTGTTTCACACTAGATGAAAGTGTGAGGAAAAATGTTGTGATGTGATTATTGATAATGGAAGCACTGACAATTTGGTGTCAGAAGAGATGGTGACAAAGTTGAAGCTCAAGAGACAGAAACACCCACATCCATATCGGATTGCCTGGGTGCAGGATGACCACAAGGTCATGGTCAAGGAACAATGCCTACTAAAGTTCAAGATTGGCAGGTACCAAGATGAGGTACTATGTGATATCATATCTATGGATGCATGTCATATGTTGTTGGGTAGACCATGGTAGTTTGACAGATGTGTTGTACATAATGGTTGTGCAAATACCTATTCCTTGACAAAGGATGGAGTGCGACATAAGCTAAAGCCATTGAAGGAGACCGAAGAAAAGGTATGTGGTAATGCAAGAATAACATTTGTTGATGGAAGAAAATTCCTAGATGGTATGAGGCATGAGCATGTGTGTTTTTCTTTAATTCCAAAAGCTGGTAAAGAAGAAGTAGAGGATGTACCTGTAGAGGTTGCAGATTTGTTGAATGAGTTTCGGGATATTGTATCTGATAATGTACTTGATGGATTACCACTGGTAAGAAAGATCAGTCATCAAATGAATTTGATTCCAAGAGCCAATTTTCTAAACAAGGCAACACATAGAATGACACCAGCAGAAAGTGAAGAGTTGAACAGACAAGTACATGAGTTATTACAGAAGGGGTTGATTCAAGAGAGTCTAAGTCCCTATGCTGTACCATTGGTATTAGCAACAAAGAAGAATAGAGAATGGAGGATGTGTATAGATTCTAGAGCAATAAACAAGATCACAATCAAGTATAGGTTTCCATTGCCACGAATGGATGATATTATGGATTGTTTGAGTGGAGCTATGTATTTCTCAAAGATATATCTGAAGAGTGGATATCACTAGATTCGGATCAGAGAAGGAGATGAATGGAAGACTACCTTCAAGAAAAAGGGAGGACTATATGAGTGGTTAGTCATGCCTTTTGGGCCAACCAATGCACCGAGCACTTTCATGCGGCTCATGAACGAGGTTCTGAAAGAATTTCTATGTAAGTTTGTCATTGTGTACCTAGATGATATTTTGATCTTTAGTAAGACATTGGGAGAGCATATGATGCATATTTTTATAGTGTTTGAGAAGTTGAGAGATGAGAAAATGTTCATTAATTTGAAGAAGTGCAGTTTTGTGAAGAAAGAGTTAGTGTATTTGGGATTTGTAGTTTCAACAGAAGGTCTAAAAATAGACCTAGAGAAAGTATAGGCTATCCTTGAATGGCCTACTCCAAGGAGTGCTACTGAGGTAAGATCTTTTCATCGTTTGGCTAGCTTTTACAAAAAATTTATCAAAAAATTTAGCAGTATTTGTGGACCCTTGACTAAAACAATGAGAGGGGATAGAAAAGAGTTCAAGTGGACTAATGGGGCAAATAAGAGTTTTAAAATGTTGAAATAGAAAGTTACAGAACAACCTATTTTAGCACTTCCATATTTTAATAAGGTGTTTCAAGTAGACTGTGATGCTAGTGGTACTACAATAGGAGCTGTTATGAGCCAAGAAGGTAAACCTATTACTTATTTTAGTGAGAAGTTAAATGATGCCAAGAGAAAGTATTCTGTTTATGATCAGGAATTTTATGCTATAGTTCAGGCATTGAAGAAGTGGAGACACTATCTACTTCCTAAGGAGTTTGTTTTGTATACTGATCATCAAGATTTTCAATATTTGAATAGTCAAGGAAAGTTGAATCAAAGGCATTTGAAATGGGTCGAGTTTTTGTAGAGTTATATATTTGTTTTGAAACACAGAAGTGGAAAGTCTAATAGGGTTGCAGATGTGCTTAGCAGAAGGCAACTATTGCTGATGGAGATGTAGATTGAGGTGGTTGGGTTTAGGGAACTCAAGAATTTGTATCTAGAAGATCCTGATTTTGGTGAAGCTTGGAAAGCTTGTAAAGAACCTGTTACTCTAGACAAAATGAAGTGGCTAGATTTTATCATCCAAGATGATATGCTATCCAAAGGGAGTTAGTTGTGCATTCCGTGAAGTTCTATGAGGGAGAATATCATCAAAGAGAAGCATAGCAGAGGATTGGCTAGACATTTTGGTTGTGATAAAACCCTTGCTTTGGTAAGTGAGAATTATTATTGGCCACAATTGCAGCAAGATATCAAGAAGTTTATACAGAGTTGTAGAGTATGTCAGATGGTGAAAGGAGTGAAGCAGAATACAGGGTTGTATCAGTCATTACCTGTACCAGAGAAGCCTTGGGAGGATATCAGTATGGACTTTGTTCTTGGTTTACCAAGGACACAGTGGGGACATGATTCATTTTTTGTAGTAGTTGACAAATTTTCAAAGATGGCACATTTTTTTCCCTGCAAGAAGACTAATGATGATGTTCATGTAGCAGAATTATTTTTCAGAGAAGTGATGAGATTGCATGGTTTTCCAAAGAGTATAGTTTCAGATAGGGACACTAAGTTCATTGGATATTTCTGGCATACATTGTGGAAGAAGTTGAAGATAGATTTGAAGTTTAGTTCATCACATCATCCACAGACTGATGGACAGATAGAGGTGGTGAATAGGAGTTTGGGAAATTTGCTGAGATGTTTGGTTGGAGATAAGCCAACAAGATGGGATTTTATTTTACCACAAGCAAAATTTTCATATAATAATTCTATCAACAGGAGCACTGGTAAATCACCATTCCAGATTGTATATGTGAGTAGTCCTAGAAATGCATCTAAGTTGAGAAGGATAGATCAAGGAGAAATAAGTAGAGCTGAAGCTGAGGATTTTGTAGAACATTTGAAGAACATCCATGAGGAGGTGAGGAAGCATATTACCAAGATGAATGTGTAGTATAAGGCTAAGGCAGATAAGAAAAGGAGGCATAAGGACTTTTAGGTTAGAAATGAAGTCATGGTTCATTTGTGAAAGGAAAGATTTCTAGTTGGTACATATAACAAGCTAAAAATGAAGAAGTTTGGGCCATGTAAGATACTGAAGAAGCATGATTCAGGAAATGCATATGAGGTCAAGTTGCCTACTGAGCTGAATATTTCACCAGTGTTTAACATTTCAAATTTGACAGAGTATCATGAGGGAGGTGTTGAAGATGAGATCACAATATACAGTGGAGTATTCCAGCAACTAGTTCAACTACCAAAAAGATTGAGGATATACTAGATAGTCATGTTGGCAGAAGCACAAGGAATAGGACATATGAAGAATATCTGGTCAAGTGGAAAGGACAACCTGTTGAAGATTCATCATGGCTAACAAAGGAGGAGGTTAACCACCTTGGTTTTCCTCTACACACCTAAGACATGACGGGGTCACTTCTCAAATTACCCTAGGTGTCTAATGCAGGAGCATCCTAGGTGTAAGAACAATCTTCCATCACCCAAAAATATTCATGTTTTTGTATTCAATAAGGGCTATCTTGTGTAGAGCTACTATTTATGGAAACTTTCTAGTTTTAGTAAGTTGGCCATAAATCTTGGAATGTTTTGATTTTACATGTGGAGGTTCATCTTAGTCATATCAGCCTGCCAGTAAAGTTTCATGGCTAGATCAGGTCTAATTTTGAAGATATTGAAAATTTTTGGTATTGGCAATAGGGTACAAAAACTTTGAACTCAATTTTGAAGGCTTTAGAGGCTCTAGATGAGGTCAAAAATTTGGATGATAGGAGCTTGCGCGAGTCAACCTTGTAGAGCGCTTCATGGCCTTTCTGAAATGGGGTTATAATAGTCAATTGCGTCAACTGGTGATGACTTATGGTCTCCAGAAGTTGGGTCACCTGAAATGGTGGAAAATAATTTTCCTTCAAAATTTTTGTTCAGGTTTCAAAAGTTATTTTGAGCCGACTCTAATGTAATAAATTGAAAAATAAAATAATTCTAAGTTTGGTTGGCCCTAAGGGCTAAATTTCTGGAACCTTCTCGGGCATTGGAAAATGCTTATATAAAGAATGTCTATAGTGTTGTCTAGGGCAGTTCTGGGTAGTAGATTTGGGTATTGATTCAAGGCTTTGTCCTACAGAATATTGTAAGGGAATACCCATGTGGCTTTGCATATTGTAATTCTAAAATTTTGTAATTCCACATTTGTGGAGATAATAAGAAGCCAATTTTTTGTTCTTGCATATTGTTGTTGTTTCTCTATTTTTGTTATGTGTTTGTGGTATTAAGGGGAGCACCCTTCATCAATTAGTTAATGTGTATGTGATTTATCCATCTCATTTGTTTTAATTAAATGTGGCAAATTTGGCAATTGTTTCATAAGTTTTGGCATGGTTAGTAACTTGTATTTTCATCAAGTCAAGAATTGACTAGGGGTTAACCATGGTGTAGTACCAACTTACCATGGGTTGGGAAGTTTCTAGATAGTTAACCTTGACTAAAATCCATGGGTAAACTTTAGGTGGAGTTTAGGATGGTCTTTTGGGCTCCCATGGGGTAACTAGGGTCATTTTTAGCTACCTAGGTTGGTACCCTAGAGGCTAGGGGTCATTTTCAGCCCATTAAGAGCCTTTAATCTCATTTATGACACCCCTAAAGTCTTCATTTCTAAGTTGTGCGAATTTGAAGAGTTGGAAGGTTTTGGTTAACCTTTCTCTTCTTCTGAAGTTGTATTCAACTCCATTGATGGAGAAGGAAGGCAAGTGGGAAGAAGGGATTGGAAGTTTCTTACCCTCTTGTGATAGGTTCCTAAATTTTAGGAGATTATCCTATTTAGGGAAAGTTTTAGGAAAGGCGTTAGTGTTCACCCACTCTCTAGTTTTATAGACTATTTCGCATTGGAAGGAGCTTAGGGAAGGGCTTTCTTGGAAGGTGATTTCAACTTTCATATTTTCAACCTTGGCTTGGAACCAGGTTGGCCTCTTGTGAATTTATTTGATTATCTTGCACGTATGTGAGCTTGGAGCTCCATTAATGGAGTCCATGGTTGTTTATTGTTCTTTCTTGAAAATTCTTGTTTTGTTAAATTTTTATCTTTTTATTTGTAAAATCACTTTGGAATGGGATTCTTCAAGGTACATTCACCCTAGGGAGGGTAGAGTAACCTTGAAGGGGGTAGTAGGAAGAAGACCAAAGATTGTGTAGAATCTCCCATGTGTGGAGAAATAAACATGGGGTTCCACGATACCCATGATGTCAAGTATGGCCTATGAGCACCTGGGGGGCATAAGGAGATGTATACCACATCTTTTGAAGATGGTCTTTCTAAATCCATGTGTGGCTTGTGAAATTTTAATATCATACTATGGCTTATCCTTTTGAGACTCCACCTCTACGCATGCTTCAGGAAGGTCTCTTAGAGACCTTCCTCTTGTAAAACCCTGTTGGGAAATTTTCTCTTAAGTATTTTATGTGATGAATGTTTCCTTTTATTTTTTTATTCTTGTATGTTTCTCATTCCTTACTGGATCCCCTAGCTCAGGGGTAGCCTTGTAAAGGTCTAGGTTGCGAGCTGAGCCTCCATGGTCAACCTTGTTCTATCAGGTACAACTGCAAACTTAGAGCTACCAATTTTGTTTGGTGGAAATTTGAATTTGTAATTTTCCATGTTTAATGTTTAAGTGGAAACCAGGATCTCTTTGTAATCCTCTTCGAGATGTAAATCCTATTTTGTATTTAATTTAATTAAGGAAATTTTTGAATTAATGAATATTGATTTTGACTATTTTATGGAAATGGAACATTTTGCAATTTAAAATCCTTAGTTTATCATCTGGTTGAATGTTCGTTTTATTTTTGAAATCATAAATTTGAAGTAGTTTCTATGTTACATTTTCAATTTTAAATTTGATAGTTGCCTTAGTTATTATGGTAATTTGAGTTGTAACATTTAAATTTAAATCATTATTAAATTGATTTAAGTTTTCAAGTTGTTAGGTAGAACTTGGAATTACAAAATCGAATTCAACAGTTTCTTGCCTTGAACTTTGAATTTGAATTCATTTTAGAATGGAACTATGAGAAATTAAATATTTAGCAAATTTTATTAATTCTATACTTAGCATTCTTTTTGAAATTATGTCAAAATTAAAAATGCCTAAAATTAATTTCTAATTCCTACAAAAGGATTAGTTACATTTTTTTATTGCAAATATGCATTTAGTTTGTAAAAAAAAATTCCCTAATGCTCTTTGTTTTAATATTTAGTAACTCAAATTTCACCAGTAAAAAAAAGGGAATAAAATAATATAGTAATCTCTTTTTTTTGTTAATCTTATATATATGGTATTGTTTTTTTCTATAAAAAATCATAGTTGTGTTTTTCTCACTTTTTGGGCATGACATTTTGGTATCAGAGCAAGGTTTAATAAACTCTGGGAACCTAAACCACTTCGAAGATGCTAAACTTTTGTGTTGTTATGTGTAGGATGTCTCTACTCACCCAATTAGCTCATGGACATGGATGTGGATGTAGGCATATCTCATTATCTCGGGAAGAGGTACAGCCAGAGGTAGAGGTTTGAGAAGAGGACTAGGGTCCACCTCCCAGACTACCTCTCAATGCGAATAAAGAGTTACTTCAGGCCTTTCAGAACCTTATAGGATTCATCCTTGATCATATGCCTCCTATTAGGATTAACAAGGTAGAAATAACAATTACATGCAAAAATAACCAATATTAGAAAAAACATAAACCACACAGAAGAGAACATAAGACATAAAGATTTAATGTGGTTCACCCAATCCCTGGGCTACATCCACCAACAGTGAGTACAATATTATTATTATCCAGTGACTACAACCTAATTACAATCTATATTCCCTTATAGCTCAATTCCATCATAAGTAATTAAACCATACATAATGAAATCCATAACCCTAAGCCATATTATACAATATTTTCCGCTTTAGGGTTAGAATGAGTAACAACATGTTAGCCCAAAAATAGCTAAAAATATGTCAGCCCCAAACCCTGGTGAGGGCAGGAGGAAAAGTGTACGGTACTTTCCTTATCAGTCACCACAAGATAACAATCTCCCACTTGGTGACTGATCAGTATCCACGCTAAAAAACCTCCTAGTTGGATACTGATCCTATAGCAATACTGCTACCATATGAGGCTCCCACTGGATAGAACCACCCTAGACTCAGCTATTCGTTTATTCTGTTTAGTCTAGAAGACTAACTGAAGCTAAACATTAGTTCAACTTCTCCCTTGTTACTACCTTTGTAAACATATCTTTTGGATTATCATTTGTATGAATCTTTTCCTTCTTTAACTTCCCATCATCCAAAACTAACCGAATGAAATGGTATTGCAACTGTATGTGTTTTTTCTTTGAGTGAAAAGAATAATTTTTTGTAAGATGAATGGCACTTTGGCTATCTGTATGCAAAAAATTATCCATCTGTGGATGTCCCAATTATTCCATGAAGAATTGAAGCCATATGATCTCCTTGGCTACCTTTGTAGTAGAAACATACTCTTCCTCTGTAGTAGATAAAGCAACCACCTTTTGTAGTCAATAAATCCAACTCACTATTTTCCCACCAACAATAAATACATAGCCTGTAGTACTCCACCTTCTATCTATATCTCTTACCAAATCTGAGTCAACATAGCCTTGCACAGTACTAGTAGATCCCCTAAAGTGTAAACACTTACTGGATGTACCTCTCAAATATCTGTGAATCCATTTGACTGCATTCTAATGCTCAATACTAGGGTGACTCATATATTAGCTAATGACTCCCACTATGTGTGCAATATCTGGCCTAGTACATACCATAGAATACATTAAGCTCCTTACAACTGCAACATAAGGTACCTTAGACATTTTAGCCTCCTCTTCTGATGTCTTAGGACACATCTCCTTAGTCAATTTCAAATGACCAGGAAAAGGTGTGCTGACAAATTTGGCATTCTCCATAGAGAAACGTTGCAACACCTTCTCAATATAATCAGCCTGAGATAAAGTCAACTTCCTATTTTCCATATCTCTACAAATTTTGATACCAAGGATTTTTTTTCTGCCCCCAAATCCTTCATAGCAAAAGAACGTGCTAACTATTGTTTTAACCCCTTAATGTGATCCATCTTACACCTAGCTACAAGCATATCATCAACATATAAGCATAAAATAATGTACCTATCATCATCCAACCTCTTAAAGTAAACACAATGGTCAGAATGACACTGAGTGTATCCATGCTCATTTATAAAAGTGTCAAATTTAATATACCATTGTCGAGCTGCTTGCTTCAAGCCATATAAACTTTTCTGCAATCTGCACACCAAATTCTCCTTACCCTTGACCTCAAATCCTTGTGGCTATACCATACATATTTCTTCATCCAAATCACCATGAAGAAAAGTTGTTTTTACATCAAGTTGCTCTAAATAAAAATCTTCAATAGCCACAATACTTAAAACAGTATGAATAGAAGTCATTTTAACAACTGGAGAAAATATCTCATCAAAATCAATGCCCTTTTTCTGTGCAAATCCTTTTACAACTAACCTAGCTTTAAATATTTTCTTACCTCCATCCTCTTCTTTTAGCTTATAAACTCATTTGTTCTGGAAAGCTCATTTACCTGCAGGTAACTTGCACAAATCCCAAGTTTGATTTTTCATCAAGGAATCCATTTTTTTGTCATTGTAGACTCCCATTGAATCTTTGTATCCACCTACACAACTTCATTATAACATTCAGGTTCACCAGCATCTGTTAACAAAATAGAATACAAAGAGGGAGAGAATCTTTTTGGAGGTCTACTTAGCCTTGTTGACCATCTAACATTCACTAGGGTGCATGGTATTTGTTTTTTCTATTGTTGCAGAGCATAAGGAATTACTAAAACATCATCTTTAGGAGTATCATCCATTACTACATAATCATTTTCTTTCTTCTCATGTTGCTACAATAGATATTTGTACAACACTTTCCCATTGAATATGACATTCCTGCTTCTTACAATTTTATGATTTTCAAAATCCCAAAGCCTATAACCAAATTCATCGATGCCATATCCAAAAAATACACATTTATTTGACTTAGCTTCCAGCTTGGTTCTATTTTCAAAATCTATATGTGCAAAAGCTTCACAACCAAAGGTTTTGAGAAAAGAATAACTCACCTTCTTACCACTCTATTCTTCCTCTGGAATACCACAGTCCAAAGGAGTAGAGGGGCCTCTATTGATTAAATAAATAGTAGTTTTTATGGCCTCTTCCCACATGTTTAAGGGTAGCCTAGCATGAAACCTCATACTCCTTACACACTCCATTATTGTCATGTCCATGCGTTCAGCCACTCTATTTTCTTGTGGAGTCCATGGTACAATTTTTTGCCTGCAAATACCATTAGAGGAACAATAATCTTCAAATTATGTGCTTCACTACTCACCACCACTATCAGATCTGAGACATTTTAGCTTTTTACCAGTCTCATTCTCAACCAAGCATTTCCATTTCTTAAAAGTTTGAAATACATCAAATTTCTGTCTAAGGAAATAAATTCATAATTTTCTTGTTGCATCATCTATAAATGTAACATAATACAAAGAGCCACCAAGTGAAGATACCTGAGCTAGTCCCCATACATCTGTATGCACAATCTCTAATCTCTTAATTTTCTTTTCCTTCCCACTCTTTACAAAACTAACTCTCTTTTGTTTTCCATAAACACAACTTTCACAGAAATCTATATTGACATATTTCAAACCAAGTAAAACTTTCTTTGAATGAATTAATTTCATACCTTTTTCACTCATGTGCTCAAGTATATTTTTCCAGAGTGCTATGTAAGAACCTACAACAACAGTTTGATGTTCTTCTTGCTCAACTGCAACCATTCTTCATGAACATTCATTATCTTCTGAAATAATGAAGTAGAAGGAATAGTATGACTTGTACAAAGATAAAGGTGCCTACTTTCACACCTTTTGATACTACTAAGGAACCTTTTAAAACCTTCCAACTTCTGTCATTAAAATTAACTCTGCAACCCTTATCACCCAGTTGCCCTGCTGAAATTAAATTCCTACTCAGCCTTGGAACATGTCTTACCTCTTGTAGTAGCCAATGATTCCCATTCTGTAACTTAATCTTAATTTTTCCCTTTCCAACTATCTGATAGGGTTCATTATCACCCAAATAAACTTTTCCAAAATCCCCTTGGACATAATCAAGAAATTAACCTCTATGGGTGTAGCATGAAATGAAGCCCCAAAATCTAAAACCCATGAATCATCAATACTTTCTAAAAAAAGAAGCAAGGCATCCTCTTTGGGTTTATTACTTACCACATTTTCCTCCTTGTTACCTTCTTGTTTGTCTCCTTTATTCTTCTGAGACCAAAAATCTTTCTTCTTATGACCTAGTTTTCCATAGTACCAACAATCATTTGGCTCTTTGGATTCAAACCTCTTTCCCTTTGATTTTCCTCTTGATTTCCCATGATTTCCAGAGTTGTTTCCTCTCTCATTGGTTCTACCTCTGCTTTGTGCATTTAAGACACTACTTGATGTGGATCCACCTAAGCTTTTCCTATGAATTTCCTCACTTAGAATAACACCAATATCATCATCAAATTTTAGGGTATTAGAACTCGAAATAGAGTTACTAACAACCATTACAAAGTCATTCCAGCTTTCAAGCAAAGAACACAAAATCAAGAGAGCCCTGACTTCTTCATCAAAAATAACATTGATAGAAGTTAATTGACTGGTAACTATAGTAAACTTATTTAAATGATTAGCAATTGACCCACCTTCCACCATTTTCATATTAAACAAACGCTTCATGAGAAATACCTTATTTGAAGCAAAGGGGTTTTCATACAACTTCACTAGGGTTTTCATCAAATCTTCAGTCATCGTTGCTTGTGTAATATTGAATGCCACCAATTGTGCCAGGCATAATCAAATACTACCAATAGCCTTTCTATCAAGAATTGTCTAGTCCTCATCAGAAATGCTTTCCGATTTGTTGGCTTTTCCTTCTAACAGCCGCCATAGATCCTTCTAATAGAGATAGTCCTCCATTTGCATTTTCCATAACTAAAACTTCTACC
Source organism: Chamaecyparis obtusa (assembly GCA_027943335.1). Taxonomy (NCBI): domain Eukaryota; kingdom Viridiplantae; phylum Streptophyta; class Pinopsida; order Cupressales; family Cupressaceae; genus Chamaecyparis; species Chamaecyparis obtusa. Next base: position 263,316 of record BSBK01007534.1, read on the forward strand.
CATTAAAATTTTCAACCTTCACCCTACCCTCATCTTCCATTGCTCCCACTCAAGCATGAGACTCCCACTAAACTGTGAAATCTTCCTACAAAGGATAACTAAAAAATAACCTTGCTCTAACACCACTTGTTAGGATTAACAAGGTAGAAATAACAATTACATGCAAAAATAACCAATATAAAAAAAAAACATAAACCACACAAAAGAGAACATAAGACACAAATATTTAACATGGTTCACCCAATCCATGGGCTACATCCACCAACAATGAGTCCAATATTATTATTATCTAGAGATTACAACCTAATTACAATCTGTAATCCCTTATAGCTCAATTCCACCACAAGTACTAAAACCATACATAATGAAATCCCTAACCCTAATCCATATTATACAATATTTTTCCACTTTAGGGTTAGAATGAGTTACAACATGTCGACCCAAAAATAGCCAAAAATATGTTATCCCCGAACCCCATCGAGGGTAGGAGGAAAAATGTACAGTACTTTCCTGATTAGTCACCACAAGCTAACACCTCTAGTCATACCTTAGAGTGTATAGTAGGTTATGGAAGGACATGGGTCCTTAGGTAGAGAGTGAAGTAGGAGTCACCCTCCTAGATTCATAGAGGTTCAGGCTAAGATGGAAGTTGGGTCTACCAGGGGACCATAGCCTCCACCTAGAGATGAGGTTCATAGATATGAGAGACCACTTTCTGACATAGGTGATCAGATTAGAGATTTGATGCGGCTTCATCTGCCACTCTATTTAGGTTCTACTAATGGGACAGAGGCCAAGTCTTGGCTTGTAAGCTTTGAACATTGTTTTGAGTTGCACCCTTATGAGAGAAACCTTAAAGCACACTTTTCCACTCAGCTTCTTAGAGGTGAAGCTTCCACATGGTGGAAACAAGAGGAGTTCAAGGGTCATCTAGTTATAGACACCTTGACATGGGAGAATTTCCTCTAGATCTTTAGGGCCAAGTACCTCTCTAAGTAGTTTAGACAGTGTCACATAGACGAATCCCATAATTTACAATAGAGGAGACTTTCGGTGGCTCAATATGAGGGAAAGTTTATATATCTCCTTCCTTATGTCGAGTACATGAGGATTGAGAAGTTTTAGGTGAATTGCTTCATAAAGGGATTTAACCCCTCTATTTTTGGCATGGTACATATGGTACCACTAGGAGACTTACAATTCACCTATGATAGAGCCTTAGTGGTGGAGGAGATTGTTAAGGGATCTCAGTACCATAATTTTTCACCTCAGAATTCCATCTATCAGAAGCCCCCTAGGAAAAGGAATTAGAGGAACAATTCAGGGAATTTCAAAGCCCCATAGCCTCAGTAGTAGTAGCAGCCTCACTAGTCTCAGCAGAGCCAAGCACTGAAACTACCTCAGGAACAGTAGGGATCAAATCCCAAGAATTTTAATTCTTAGGGTCCTAAGAAGGGCTAGCAATCTTATGCCCATTATACACCCCCAAAATAGACACATCAGCCCTATAAATGGGGATATAGTGGGTCTACTGAGATAGGAGGTTCTTGACAATATAGACCTCAGGGTGTACAAGTTCAAAATTGAGGACCATGCTATACTTGTGGTGCCATGGGGAACATAGCGAGGGAATGTCCTTAGGGAGGTACTCAGTGGGAAGTGATGTCTGAACCTATAGTTGGGGACATGGACAATTCCCATAGAGTTTTTATAGTGGTTGATAACTTCTAGGAAGAGCATCAGGTCACAGTCATTGAGGCTTTAGGTACAATCAAAGGTAGTGTAGTTTCTATCACTTTTGATACTAAACCTACTGATTCTTTTATTTCTCCATTGTTTGTGGAGCTTTGCAGGCTAGTGGCAGCTAGGTAGGATATTAGTTGGGAAGTTAAGTTAGCTTCAGGAGCTAGAGTACCAGTTACCTCGATGGTTAGGGAGTGCCCGATTCAGATTGGTGGTTTAACCACCTTAGTATACCTCATAGTTACACCTCTCAGATCTTACAAGCTATATTTTGGCATGGATTGGCTATATGATCACAAGACCAAGCTATATTTTTATAAGAAATTTATCTAATTCTTGAATAATGATGGCAATGCTACTATGATATTTGGAATCTAGAAGCTTGTATGCCTTCATATGATCTTTGCTATGCTACTTAAGAGAAGCATGCAAAAGGGATGTCAGATGTTTTCTATCACCATCAGTGATAGGGAAGATGAGGCACAATAGGAAGCCTCACTAGATGACCATCCCATTCTATAGGAATATGTAGATGTGTTTCTCTCATGGCAACCTCGTATGCCTCCTCGAAGGGTAGTGGAATTTCACATAGATCTTGTACCAAGAGCATAACTAGTTTCTAGAGCACCTTATAGGATGACCACTAATGAGCTTAATGAGATAAAGTTATAGCTTGGGGAACTATTAGAGAAAGGACCAATTCATCCTAGTGTTTCTCCTTGGGGTGCACCTATGATCTTTGTGAAGAAGAAGGATGAATCTATTAGGTTGTGTATGGATTACTGATAGTTGAAAAAGGAAACCATCAATAATTGGTATCCACTTCCTAGGATTGATGACTTGTTTGATAAGCTTTAGGGCCCTAGAGTGTTCTTCAAGATTGACCTTAAGTATGGATATCACTAGTTGAGGATAGTGGATAGCGATATCTACAAGACTTAATTCTGCACTAGATATGGCCACTATGAATTCATTGTTTTTCCATTTAGTCTTAGAAATGCTCTAGTTGTATTCATGAGTCTTATTAATGGAGTATTAGGTACTTTCCTTGACAAGTTTGTGGTAGTATTCCTTGACGATATCTTGATCTATTTGAAGGATGAGAGAGAGCATGAAGATCACCTGAGACAAGTTTTGTAGTGCCTTAGAGATAATCAAATTTATGGTAGCTTTTTGAAATGTGTATTCTTCAGATCAGAGGTTAAGTATTTGGGTCATGTGATATCTGGTGATGGGATCTCAGTAGATCCATCAAAGATTGACTCCATTATTAATTGTCCAGTATCTACCATAGTGACTGAAGTGAGGATTTTCATGGGTCTAGCTGGTTATTATAGATGGTTTGTTAAAGGTTTTTCTTGAGCTGCACACCCTATTACTTTGCTTCAATGAAAGGGAAAGAAGTTTGAGTGGACTCAAAATTTTGATAGATCTTTTCAGGAGCTCAAGAGAGCATTGAATAGTGCACCTATTCTTGTTGTGCTAGAGCCTTCATCAGAGTTTGTAGTTTTCACAGATGCTTCCTTAGATGGTTTAGTGGTAGTTCTTATGCAACATGGGTGAGCTATAGTGTATGATTCAAGGAAACTAAAGACTCACAAGCTCAACTACCCTACCCATGATCTTGAACCTACAGTAGTGGTGTATGCTTTAGTGAGATGACAACATTTCCTCTTAGGACATCAGTTTGAATTTCATTCAGACCATCAAAATCTATAGTACATCTTCATAGAGCATGAAACTTAATGCTAGGGAATGAAGATGGATGGATTTCTTGTGCAAATATGATTTTGATGTTCACTACATCAAGGGGAAAGAGAATTTCATCACAAATGCTCTAAGTAGGAGATGGAATGAGCTTTCTTCTATGTCTAAAGGTACTGATTTGAGAGATCATGTTATTCATTACTTTCATGGTGATGATTTTTATGCAGAAGTGAGTGAGTTGTTTCAGTCTCAAAGACCCCTTGAGGGGAAGTATGTAGATTATACCATGGAGTCTGATGGACTCTAACATCATAGAGCATGCATCTACATATCTTCTTCTGGAGGATTAAAATATTTTTTCATGCTAGAGTCCCATAGATTCCCTTAGACAGTGCATCCCAGAGTGAATAACATGCATGCTGATTTGAGACAATTATATCATTGGCTAGGAATGAATGTAGATTTTTGAGTTGGTAGCTAGGTGCCTAGAATGCTAGAGGGTGAGGGTGGACCACCAACATCTAAGTGGTCTACTTCAGCCTCATGAGATACTAGTGTGGAAGTGGGACACCATATCTATGAAATTCATTATTGTTCTTCCTATGTCATCTTGTCATTGTGATGCCATTATGGTGACAGTTGACAAGTTGACCAATGTGGCTCATTTTTCACTAGTGTGTACTCCCTTTACTAGACCTTCAATGGAATAGGTTTTCTTGTGAGATATTGTAAGACTGCATGGTGTACCTCGTAAGATCTGTTGGATATTTTCTAGCAAGCTAGTGCTGACTGTATATTTTTCATTAATGACAACATATGTGTTGGAGATTTGCCAACAGGCCAGTACTGACTATATGTTTGTCATTGATGACAACATATGGAAAGTAGCATGCATGGAAGTCTTATGTAGTAATATTTTAGTATATGTAGCATGGACATGATATCATGGGCGCAGAGGTTAACTGTTAGTTTAGATAGTTATATAGTAGCTGGTGTTAGCAGTGTTCCTGACAAAGTAACAGAAAGTGTTCTGTGTATGGTTGTTCATATAGTTATCATGGAGCCTTGTGCACTTGGATATATGTTGAAGATATGTTAGTAATGTTTAAGTTAGGGATGCATAGTCCATTGATGAATGCAAGTGAAGTTATGCAGTCGCTATTCGCTAGTAGCAGTTTCCTGTGTTTGTTCAGAAGAGCTGATGGAGATTTTATTGGTTCTTGAGTTGAGCCTATCTTGAGGGTATGCACCCTTGGAGTTAAGCTTAGAGAAGTGTTATTGATGTTTAGTTAAGAGCACATAAGTTAATTCAGCTTACAAAGAAAGTTCTAGTTGTTTTGGTAGAGCTGACAATGTGTAGCATGCGTCTACAATTATTTTATTAGACAAGTCCCAGAATGAGTTGCGTGCATAATAGAGCTGATAGAATGTTTTTTGGAGTTTATTATGGCTTCTCTAATATGATTTAAAGGTGGTTCTAATAGGCTAACTTGATTATATCATTTGGAGGAAAGATATTTATAGGCAGTCATTTGTGATTGTTGAAGTGTGGTTCATGGTTGATGAAGTAGAGCAGAGTAGAGTGTGTGAAGTGTTGAGCCATCAAAAGAAGGTCTATGTGACCAAGTAGAGTACTTGTGCTATTCATTGGAACTAATCTAGATAGCAGGTCAAAGTGCAGTTCACCAATATCCCAATATAGTGTATATCTATTATTCAGAAGATTGTAGCCTTCACCCATTTGAGCAGTGAGCTCTCGGACAGTGCGTCCTCTCCCCTAACAGGGACAATTGTAAAAGAATCCTAATAGGATCTGACCCTTGACCAGGTCTACTATACTTAATATATTGTAAAGCTACTCCTAATAGGGTAAAGGATCTTCTAACAAGGATCATTATACACTAGTACAAAATATTAGTGGGTACCATCAAGTCCCACCAGGATTTTTACCTATTTGGGTTTCCCCGTAACCAAAATATTGATGTTGTGTTCAAGTGTTCTTTCATTATGTTTATGCTTTATGTTTAAGTATAATTAATTGGATAAAGAATTGAATCTTGTAGATAACTGATTCACCCCCCCCCCCCCCCCCCATCTTAGTTATCTCTTGGGACTATTCCTAAAAATTGGTATCAGAGCCAAGTGCCTTGGAGAGAAAGTTTAATAGCTTGAGGTTGATCAGATGGTGTACTTTAGGAAAGAAAATCCTAAGTTCAATGGAGAGAATTATCTTGATTGCAAGAAGAAGATGGTAACCCATTTGCAGTGCATTGCTTTTGAATTTTTTAATGTAACCATCAAAGCAGCCAATATTCCTAGCTTAGAAGACCTTGGAAAAGATGATGCTACTGACATACAAAAGGAATTGTTTCATCATAATGCTATTGCTAAAGAAGCCCTTATCAACACCCTATCTAATGGTGAATTCTGAGAAGTAAAAAAGGTAGATACAGGTCACAAAATATGGAAGCACCTAGAAGACACGCAGAGATTACAATCAGAGGATTAATGAAGCAATTGTTGGAATCAAGAACAATGGTGGAGAGATATCAGAAGATGACATCATGGATAAGTTTATGACTACTCTTACTCCCTAATATGAAAGCAAGATCAATGTCCTTGATGAGACCATGTAGCTTACATCAAATTTCAAGAGAGAGACCTTGATCAGAAAGATCTCAGCTTTTGAGATTTCAAGATTGAAAACATAACCAAAGAGTGAAATAGCTTTCAAAGCAATAGTTCATGGTAAGAAATCTACAAACACTTCTAGTAATTTTGATGATGGTGATGAAGATAAAACATTAGATGATTTTATTGCTATGATTTCCAAAAGAGAAAAGAAAGGAAAGGGAAAATATGAAGGTCAATTACCATTTAAGTGATTTTCATGTAATAAGATTGGTCACTTTGCATCTAAGTGTCCCACTAGAGCTAGAAAGTTCAAAAAGGATTACAAGCCTAAGTATTCTAAGGAATGCTACTATGCTGGAGATGGAGTTTCAGATGAAGAATCTGGTGAAGAAGAAATTGGATTCATTGCTATTGTAGACAAAATGAATAACAGATAGTTCATGTGGACAAGAAAGAGAATCAAGAGCTAGCATTGATTTCACAAGCTAACATAAGGATAGACTAGATTATAGATAGTGGTTGTTCACTTCACATGACAGGTGATAAAGGAAGATTTTTTCATTTGGACAAATACAATGGTGGTATGGTCAGATTTGGAGACAACACTCCTAAACCTATAGTTGGTAGAGGAGCCATCACTTTGGATGGAAAGAATAGTACTGATGATGTTCTTTATGTTGATGGTTTGAAACATAACCTTCTCAATGTTGCACAATTACTTGGAAAACGCTATCAATTGGAGTTCAAAGATGACAAATGCATCATTAACAACAAAGATGGTGTTATGATTGCATCAGGCACAAAGACAAGAGGTAATGTTTTTCAACTCAATTCAGAAGAAAGTTGTTTTGTTGCTAAAGTTGATGACCATTGGTTATGGCATAAAAGACTATGTCATATCAATTTTGATAACATAGTAAAGATAAGAAATGTAAATGTTGTAAAAGATCTACCTAGCATAGAAAAGCTAGTTGATACTATATGCAGGGAATGTGTGATGGAGAAGCATGTGAGAAGTTCATTCAAGAGCAAGCAGAATTTAGTAGAGAACAAGTTGGATCTGATTCATACAAACCTATGTGGTCTAACTCAAACAAGATCATACTATGGTGAAAGGTATTTCATTTTTTTTTTTGATGATTATACTAGGATGATGTGGCTTGTGTTCTTAAAACATAAGTCAAAAGCTTTTGAGAAGTTAAAAATATTCAAAGCTAAGGTTGAGAATGAATTTGGATTAAAGATAAAATGTTTGAGGTCGGATAGAGGAGGAGAATTCACCTCTGACAGATTTTATGAGTACTGTGAAGAACATGGCATAAAGAGATAGTTGTACCTAGAACCCCTCAGCAGAATGGAATTGCAGAAGGAAGGAATAGGATCATCCTTGATACAGCGCATACCATTATGATAGAAGGAAAAGTTGCACACACCTATTGGAGAGATGCGGTTAATACAATAGTCTATACAATCAATAGAATTCAATTAAGGCCTGGCACTGACAAAACACCTTATGAGCTATGGTTTGGTAATGTTCCCATAGTAAAATACTTCAGAATTTTTGGAAGTAAGTTCTACATCAAGAGGGATGAAGTAGTAGGCAAGTTTGATGCAAGAAGTGATGAAGGTATTTTTCTTGGTTACTCTACTAAAAGTAAAGCTTATATATGTTTCCATTGAAGATTGAAAAAGATCATTGAAAGTGCTCATGTAAATTGATAAAAATTTTATGATTCAAGAAAGCTATCATGATTACTCACCCATGATTGAAGAAGAACCTAGACCCTCTAATAGTGAGACAGTTATTGAAGAAATGTTTGACAGTATTGATGTTCTATTCAATGACCCTGAGACAAGTGAAGAAAATACTCCTAAGGCTGATGAATCAACATCACCTAAAGTTCCAAAGTTTACATCAAGAAATCATTCCAAGGCAAACATCATTGGAGATCAGAGCAGAAAAGTCTTAACAAAATCATAAGCAAAGAACTCAGCTAGTAATGAAGCGGTATGTTTACTATCTCAAATTGAGCCTTTAAGTGTTGAAGATGCTTGTAATGATTCAGATTGGCATGATGCTATGAAAGAAGAACTTGATTAGATTGTTAAGAATGACACTTGGGAACTGGTCCCAAGACCTAGTGATAAGAATGTGATTGGAACAAAGTGAATATTCAGAAACAAGATGAATGAATATGGTATAGTAGTAAGAAACAAAGAAAGATTAGTATGTAAAGGATATGTGCAAACAAAAGGCATTGATTATTCACACACATTTGCACCTATGAGTAGATTAGAAGCTATTAAGTTGTTTTTAGCTTATGCTACAATTAAAAACTTCAAAGTTTATCAGATGGATGTCAAGTTAGCATTCTTGAATGGAGACTTAAAAGAAGAAGTGTACATTGAGCAACTAGAAGGATTCACTTTATCAGACAGACCTAATATGGTATGTAGATTGAAGAAGGCCCTCTATGGACTTAAGCAAGCCCCTAGAGCATGGTATGAGAGACTAGATGGATACTTAACAAAGATTGGATTCAAGAAAGGAGCAGCAGATTGTAATCTATTCATTAGAGAGACATATGAAGGTTTACTTCTTGTAGCTATATTTGTTAATGACATTATCTTTGGAGGTAATGACAAACTCAATGCTGAATTTGCCAAAGAAATGCAGAATGAGTTTGAGATGAGTATGATTGGTCCTATCAAGTACTTTTTGGGACTAAATGTGCAGCAGATAGAAAAAGGGATTTTCATTAATCAATCAAAGTATGTGAAAGAGATACTGAAGAAATTCAAAATGGATGATTGCAAGCTAGTAGATGATCACTAGATGCAAGCTTTCAAAAGAAGATGACTCACCAGTAGTAGATATAACATTGTATAAGCCTATGATTGGTAAACTCATATATCTTACTCAGACTAGACCTGATATTTCCAATGCAATTGGCATAGTTGGAAGATTTGCAGCAAAGCCTAAATAAAGTCACCTCATGGTAATAAAGAGAATATTCATATATTTATAGGGCGCTATAGATTATGGTCTATGGTATCCTAATTTAGAAAATGTTGAGCTTTATGTGTACACTGATACAGATTGGGCAAGATGTGTTGATGACAGAAAGAGTACTTCAGGTGGAGCAGTGTTTCTTGGTGATAGACTTGTCACTTGGAAAAGCAAGAAAAAAAATTGTATTTCTCAGTCAACAACAGAAGAAAAGTATGTTGCACAAGCCTTGAATTTTTCTACAATTTTTTGGATCAAACAAATGATAAAGGATTTTGGAATTTAGATTGATTATCCTATTATTATTCATTGTGATAACACTAGCACTATCAATATGTCAAAGAACCCTGTGATGCATGCAAAGACAAAGCATATTGAGATCAAGTATAACTTCCTAAGAAAGAAAGTGACAGAGAAAGAAGTCAAGTTGGACTATGTGAGTACTAAAGAATAGTTGGTAGATATATTCACAAAGCCCTTTCCTAAGGATACTTTTGAGTATCTCACAGAGAAGTTGGGAGTCATTCCCTTCACTGTTTCTACTTAGAAGAAAGAAGGAAAGGCATCAGTCCTCCAGGACTAGTGGAAGGTTGACTACTCTACCTCAAGAGTAGTACTAGTGCTTAAAATGAATGGCACCCTTTTCCATTGATGTCAAAGGGGGATTATATATATAGAGTTATGAAAAATAGAAGTAAAAAGAGGAGTAATATACTAAGGGGGAGCATCATTTAGTTATGATAACAGTACAGTTGAGGAAATGGAGAATATTAGAAAATATTGCAGTAGAAGGAGGATTCATCTTTGGGGGAGTTTTGAAGAGGAAATGGAGAATGTTATAAAATAAATGTTCATTTGGGTTGGTGGTGGTTTTTTATTCCACATGTTGCCATCAATGCCAAAGGGGGAGATTGTTGGAGATTTGCCAGCAGGCCAGTACTGACTGTATGTTTGTCATTGATGATAACATATGGAAAGTAGCATGTGTGGAAGTCTTATGTATTAAGATTTCAATATATGTAGCATGGACATGATATCAGCATGATATCATGGGCACAAAGGTTAACTATTAGTATAGATAGTTATATAGCACCCGGTGTCAGCAGTGTTCCTAATAGAGTAACAGACATTGTTCTATGTATGGTTATTCGTATAGTTATCATGGAGCCTTGTGTGCTTGGATATATGTTGAAGACATGTTAGTAATGTTTTAGTTATAGACACATAGTCTGTTGATGAATGCAAGTGAAGTGATGCAGTCGCTATTCGCCAGTAGCAGTTTCCTATGTTTGTTCAGAAGATCTGATAGAGATTTTATTGGTTCTTTAGTTGAGCCTATGTTGAGGGTATGCACCCTTGGATTTAAGCTTGGAGAAGTGTTATTGATGTTTCGTTAAGAGTGCATAAGTTAATTCAACTTACAGAGAAAGTTCCAGTTGTTTTGGTAGAGCTGACAGTGTGTAGTGTGCGTCTACAATTATTTTATTAGACAAGTCCCAGAATGAGTTGCGTGCATAATAGAATCGATAGAATGTTTGTTGGAGTTTATTATGGTTTCTCTAATATGATACCAAGGTGGTTCTAATAGGTTGACTTGATTATATCATTTGGAGGAAAGATATTTATAGGCAGTCATTTGTGATTGTTGAAGTGTGGTTCATGGTTGATGAAATAGAGCAAAGCAAAGTGTGTGAAGTGTTGAGCTATCAGAAGAAAAATTATGTGACCAAGTAGAGTACTTGTGCTATTCATTGGAACTGATCTAGATAGTAGGTCAAAGTGCAATTCACCAAGATCCAGATATAGTGTATATTTAATATTCAGAAGGTTGTAGCCTTTGCCCATTTGAGCAGTGAGCTCTCAGACAGTGCATCCTCTCCCCTAAAAGGGAAAATTGTAAAAGACTCCTAACTGGGTCTGACCCTTGACTAGGTCTACTGTACTTAATATATTGTAAAGCTACTCCTAACAGGGTAAAGGATCTTCTAACAAGGATCATTATACACTAGTACATAATATTAGTGGGTATCAAGTCCCACTGGGGTTTTTACCTATTTGGGTTTCCCCGTAACCAAAATATTGATGTTGTGTTCAAGCATTCTTTCATTGTGTTTATGCTTTATGTTTAAGTATACTTAATTGGATAAAGAATTGAATCTTGTAGATAACTGATTCACCCCCCCCCCCCCCCTCTCAGTTATCTCTTGGAACTATCCCTAACAATATGGTAATAAGTGTGTGTGGAAGCCTAATGGAGAGATCATTGAGCATATGGTTCTTAGATATGTTATCAACATGATATCATAGATGTAGAGGTTGATTCTGAGTGAAGACAATAATACAGTTGTTTTAACCAGTAGTGTTCCTAACAAGTCCTAAGAAGAGTTTTTTATGTGATAATGGAGACTTACACATTTATATTTATGTTGTAGACATGTTAGCAAAGCTATGTTCATGGATGCAGAGTTAGTTGTGTAGTACAGGTTGAGTTATGATGTATCTAGTTGATAGTTATAGTTTCCTGAGTTTATTTGATGGAGCTGACATTGTATTTATTGTTGTAGTAGTTGCACCTATCATTTGGATATGCATTCTTGTATTAGTGTTTGGAGAAGATTTAAGAATGTTTGGTTAAGAGCGCATGATGTAATTTAGAATGAGAAGAAAGTATAAGTTATTTTGGTGGAGCTGACAGTGTGAAGCAATGCGTCTACTCATATGGAGTTGCGCGGTCCTAATTAGTGTTGCATGCTTAGTATAGCCATTGGATATGTTGTTAGAGAGTTATATTATTTCTTTAATATGATTTCAAGGAATTTCTAACATGTTGACTTGATTATATCATTTGGAGAAAGATACTTATAGTCAGTCAAGTTGTGATCGCTAAGTATGGTAGACAATTGAAAGAGAAGAGTAGAGTAGAAGGTGTGAAGTGATGAGCCATCAGTAGAAGGTCTATGTGACAAAGAAAGAAGTGTATAATATTCATTGGAACTGATCTAGACAACATGTCTAACTCGTAGTTCACTAAGATCTAGATATAGTGTGTATCTATTAAACACAAGGTTGCATCCTTCACCCCTTTAAGCAGTGTGCTCCTGGACAATGTGTCCTCACCCCTAACAGGGTTAATTATAAAAGACTCTTAACAAGGTTTGACCTTTGACTAGGGCATTGTACTTAATGCATTTTAAAGATCAACTCCTAACAGGGTTGTAAGATTTTCTAACAAGCATCATTATACACTAGTGCAGTTTATAGTGGGTGCTGATTCCCACTAGGGTTTTTACCTATTTGGGTTTCCCCGTAACCAAATTATGGTGTTGTTTTAAGTTATCTTATATTGTGTTTATGCTTAATGTTCTTCTATACTTAATTGGATAAAGAATTGAATCTTATAGATAATTGATTCACCCCCCCCCTCCTCTCAGTTATCTCTTAGGACTATTCCTAACAATTGGTATCAGAGCCAAGTGCCTCAGAGAGAAATTTTAATAGCTTGAGGTTGATTAGATGGAATTCTTTAGAAAATAAAGTCCTAAGTTTGATGGAGAGAACTATCTAGACTAGAAGAACAAAATGATGACATATTTGCAGTGCATTGCCTTTGAGATTTTTGAAGTAGCTACTAAAGAAGATCATATCCCTTCTTTATCAAATCTTGCAAAGGAAGATGCAACTCTTAAGCAAAAGGAGATGTTCACTCAAAATGCTATTTCCAAGGAAGCCCTTATCAGTGCCTTATCTAACAATGAGTTTTCAGAGATCAAGAAAGTAGATAAAGCCTACAAGATATGGAAGTATCGAGAAGACATGTTTGAAGGAGATGTCCAAGCCAAGAATGCATGTAGAAAGACATGGAAGAAAAAGTACAATACATTGGAGATGATACCTAAAGAGAACATCAGAGCCTACAATCAAAGGATTAATAAAGTTGTTGTAGGAATCAAAAACAATGGTTGAGAAATTTCAGAAGAAGACATAATGGATAAGTTAATGACTACACTGACACTAGAATATGAGAGCAAGATAAAAATCATAGATGAAACTATGAAATTTTGAAAAGACTTCAAAAGAGAGACTTTAATAAGAAAGATCTTAGTATTCAAGATATCAAGTTTGAAGACAGAGCCTAAAAGTTAGACAACCTTCAAAGCTTCAATCCATGGTAAGAAATCCTTGAACACTTCTCATATTTTTGATGATGATGATGAAGAGAAAGCACTAGATGATTTCATTTCTATGATTTCTAATAAAGAAAGGAAAGGAAAATGAAAATATGAAGGTTAGTTACCATTTAAATGTTTTTCATGTAACAAGATTAGTCACTTTTCTTCTAAGTGTCCTACAAGAGTCACAAAGTTCAAAACTAATTACAAGCCTAAGTATACAAAATAATGTTACTATGCTAGAGATGGAGTATCAGATGAAGATTCAATAGAAGATGAAATTGGATTCATTTCTCTTGATGATATGGAGAAATTTTTTAATGAAATGGACCTTGAAGATGAAAAGAAAGCATAAGAGTTAGCATTGATTTCACAAGAAGACATCAGAAGAGATTGGATCATTGACAGCGGTTGTTCACATCACATGGCAGGAGACAAAGATAGATTTGTACATTTGGATAAGTACAAAGGTGGAATGGTTAGATTTGGAGACAACACTCCTAAACCTATCATAGGTAGAGGAGCTATCACCTTGGATGGAAAGAACAACATTGATGATGTTCTTTATGTTGATGGTTTGCAGCATAACCTACTAAGTGTTGGATAGTTGCTTGACAAAGGATATCGGTTGGAATTCAAAGACAACAAGTGCATCATTAATGAAAAAGAAGGAGAAATGATTGCACCAGGCTCAAAGACAAAAGGTAATGTTTTTTAGCTTGATTCAGAAGCAAGTTATTTTGTTGCTAAAGTAGATGACAATTAGCTATGGCACAAAAGAATATGTCATATCAATTTTGACAACATAGTGAAGATAAGAAATGTAACGGCAGTAAGAGACCTTCCTAGCATTGCCAAAACAATTGATACAATATGCAGGAAATGAGTGATGGGAAAGCATGTGAGGAATTCATTCAAAAGAAAGCATAATTTGGTAGAGAAAAGATTGGATCTAGTGCATACAGACCTATGTGGACCAACTCAAACAAGATCATACTATGGTGAAAGGTACTTTATTTTTTTTGTTGATGATTATTCTAGAATGATGTGGGTTGCATTCTTAAAAGACAAGTCAAAAGTATTTGAGAAGTTCAAAATATTCAAAGCTAAAGTTGAAAATGAGTCTAGATTAAAAATAAAATGTTTGAGATCAAATAGAGGAGGAGAATTCACCTCTAACAGATTTTATGAGTACTGTGAAGAACATGGGATAAAGAGACAACTAAGTGCATCTAGAACCCCTCAGCAAAATGGAATTGCAAAAAGAAGGAATAGGATCATAGTGGACACAATGTGCACTATCATGATTGAAGGAAAGGTCACACACACCTATTGGAGAGATGCAGACAATACTGCAGTCTATACTATCAGTAGAATTCAATTAAGGCCAAGCACAAACAAGACACGTTATGAGCTATGGTTTGGGAATGTACCTAAAGTAAAATAATTTAGAATATTTGGAATCAAGTGCTACATCAAGAGAGATGAAGCTATTGGCAAGTTTGATGCAAGAAGTGATGAAGGTATTTTTCTTGGTTACTCTACTAAAAGAAAAGCTTATAGATGTTTTAACTTAAGATTGAAGAAGATTATTTAAAGTGCTCATGTAAAGATTAATGGGAATTTTATGATTCAAGAAAGATATCATGATTATGCACCTATGATTGAAGAAGAATCTAGTCCTATGAATAGAGAAACAATTGTTGATGAAATGTTTGACAACATTGATGTACTGCTCAATGACCCTGAAACATGCGAAGAAGAATCACAAAAGATAGATGAGGGAGTCACACCTAATGTTCCTAAATTCACATCTAGATACCACTCAAAGGAAGACATCATTGGAGATCAGAACAAAAAATTCATGACAAGATCAAAAATAAAGAGTTCCACATCTAATGAAGAGGTATGCTTACTTTCATATATTTAACCCCTAAGTGTTGAAGATGCATGTAATGATTCAGATTGGCATGAATCAATGAAAGAAGAGCTAGATCAAATAATTAAGAATGACACATGGAATTTGTCCCTAGGCCTAGTGATAAGAACATGATTGGAACCAAGTGGATATTTAGAAACAAGATGAATGAGGATGGAATAGTAGTAAGAAAAAAAGCAAGACTAGTATGTAAAGGATATGCACAAAGAGAAAGAATTGATTATTTAGATACATTTTCCCCTGTAAGAAGATTGGAAGCCATAAATTTATTTCTAGCCTATGCTCATTCAAATATTTCAAAGTATATCAGATGGATGTCAAGTTAGCATTGCTAAATAGAGAGTTGAAGGAAGAAGTTTACATAGAGCAGCATGAAGAATTTACTTTATCACATAGACTTGATATGGTATGCAGATTGAAGAAAGCCCTCTATGGACTTAAGCAAGCCCCTAGAGCATGGTATGAAAGATTAAATGGTTACTTGATTAAGATTGGATTCAAGAAAGGAGTAGCATATTGTAACTTATTCATAAGGACACATGATGGATTACTACTTGTTGCTATTTTTTTTTATGATATTATATTTGGTGGAAATGACAGGCTTAGTGTAAAATTTTCTAAAGAGATGCACAACCAATTTTAGATGAGCATGATTGGACCTATCAAGTACTTTTTGGGACTAAATGTGTAGAAGAAAAACAAAGGTATTTTCATTAATCAGTCTAAGTATGTCAAAGAGATATTAAAGAAGTTCATGATGGATGATTGCAATCCAGTAAGTAACCCTATGATAATAGGATGCAAGCTTTCAAAAGAAGATGATTCAGCAATAGTAGACATGACCTTGTATAAGTCTATGATTGGTAAACTAATGTATCTTACTCAATCTAGACCTAATATTTCTAATGCAGTTGGTATTATTGGAAGATTTGCAGTAGAACCTAAACAAAGTCATCTTATGGTAGTAAAGAGGATATTCAGATATTTGAAAGGAACTATAGACTTTGGTTTATGGTATCCTAATTTAGAGAATGTAAACCTTCATGTATATACAAATGCAGATTGGGCAGGTTGTGTTGATGATAGAAAGAGTACCTCATGAGGAGCAGTATTTCTTGGACATAGTCTTGTTACTTGGACAAGAAAGAAGTAGAATTTTATTTCTCAGTCCATAGCAGAAGCAGAGTATGTAGTAGCAAAAATAAAATTATTCTGCAATTGTTTGGATCAAGTAGATGATAAAATATTTTGGAATTCAGATTGATTATCCTATTTTTATTCATTGTGATAAGACTAGCACTATTAATATGTCAAAGAACCTCATGATGCATGCAAAGACAAAACACATTGAGATAAAATATCACTTACTAAGAGAGAAAGTAGCAAAGAAAGAAGTAAAATTGGACTATGTGAGCACAAATGATCAGCTGGAAGACATATTCACAAAGCCTTTACTGAAGGATACATTTGAGTATTTCAGGGAGAAGCTAGGAGTAATTCCCTTCCCTGAATTTGATTAGAAATTGCAGGAGTGCATCAGTCCTTATTGACTGATGAATGATTAACTACTCTACTTCGGGAGTAGTACTGGTGCTTAATTGAGTGGCACCCTTTTCCTTTGATGTCAAAGGAGGAGTATATATAGTCATGAAAAATAATACAAAAAGAGGGAGTATATACAGTTGAGGAGTATGAAGTAAGGGGGAGTATTCAGTAAGGAGATATAGTAGTTGATATTCAAAGCATTCAGCAGTAGATGGAGGATTCATCCTTGGGAGAGTTTTGTTGAGGAAATGGAGAATGTTATAAAATAATTGTACATTTGGATTGGTGGTGTTTTTCATTCCATATGTTTCCATAAATACCAAAGCGGGAGATTGTTGGAGATTTTCCAGCAAGCCAATGTTGACTGTATGTTTTTCATTGATGTCAACATATGGTAAGTAGTGTGTGTGGAGGTCTAATGGAGAGATCCTTGAGCATATGGTTCTTAGATATATTATCAGTGTGATACCATAGACGTAGAGGTTGATTAAAAGTGAAGATAGTGATATATTTGTTTGTTATCAATAGTGTTCCTAACAGGTCCTAGGAAGAGTTTTGTATGTGATAATGGAGCCTTGTGCATTTATATTTATGTTGTAGATGTGTTAGTGAAGCTATGTTCATGGACATAGAGTCAGTTGTGTAGTACAGGTTGAGTTATGATGTTTCCAGTTGATAGTTATAGTTTCTTGAGTTTATATGATGGAGCCGACATTTTTTTATTATTGTAGTAGTTGCGACTATCATTTCAATATGAATGCTTGTCTTAGTGTTTGGAGAAGAGTTAAGATCACATGACATAATTTAGCATGAGAAGAAAGTATCAGTTAATTTGGTGGAGCAGACAGTGTGAAGCAACACGTCTACTCATATGGAGTTGCGTGGTCCTAATTAGTGTTGTGTTCTTAGTATAGCCATTGGATATGTTTTTGGAGAGTTATATTGTTTCTCTAATATGATTTCAAGGAATTTATAATAGGTTGGATTGATTATATCATTTGGAGAAAGATACTTACAGTTGGTCAAGTTGTGATCGCTAAGTATGACAGACAGTTGAAAAATAAGAGTAGAGTAGAAGGTGTGAAGTGATGAACCATCAGTAGAAGGTCTATGTGACAAAGAAAGAAGTGTATTCTATTCATTGGAACTGATCCAAATAGTAGGTCTAACTCACTATTCACCAAGATCTAGATATAGTGTGTATCTGTTAAACACAAGGTTGCAACCTTCACCCCTTTGAGCAGTGTGCTCCCAGACAGTGTGTCCTCACCCCTAACAGGGTTAATTATAAAAGACTCCTAATAGGTTTTGACCTTTGACCAGGTCACTGTACTTAATGCATTGTAAAGATCAACTCCTAATAGGGTTGTAAGATCTTGTAACATGGATTATTATACACTAGTGTAGTTTATAATGGGTGCTAATTCCCATCGGGGTTTTTACCTATTTGGGTTTCCCAGTAACCAAATTATGGTGTTTTGTTAAGTGTTCTTATATTGTGTTTATGCTTAATGTTCTTCTATACTTAATTGGATAAAGAATTGAATCTTGTAGAAAATTGATTCACTCCCCCCCCTCTTAGTTATCTCTTGGGACTATTCCTAACAAGATCATCTCTAATAGATATTCTCTCTTCACTTCATCCTTTTGGAGAGAACTTCAAGTAGCGATAGGTACTAGGCTCAACTTCAATATGACCTATCATCCTAAGATAGATGGATAGACCAAAAGGGTCAATTAGGTGTTGGAGGACATGCTTCAAATGTATGTTATGGACCATCAGACCTGGTGGGATAAATACCTACACTTAGTAGAGTTTTCATATAACAATGGGAATCATACATCCTTGGGTGGGAATCATACATCCTTGGGTATGCCTTTGTACTAGGCTCTCTATGGTAGACCTTGTAGGGCACCGCTGAATTGGGATAGGATTAAGGATAGAGTTTCCATTGGTCCTAAGTTAGTCAGAGATATGGAGCAACATGTGACCTTGATTAGGAGGCATCTTGGAGAGGCTCAGGACAAACAAAAGAAGTATGTTGATGCGAAGAGGGTAGATCGAGCCTACTTATTGGGAGATGAGATCTTTTTGAGAGTGCGACCGCATAAGATTCCAATCCATTTTGGAAAGGGCTCTAATCTAGAACCTCATTTTGTTGGACCTTTTGATATACTTGAGAGGATAGGACTAGTTTCTTACCATTTAGCTTTGCCACCTAGCCTATCACACATCTATGATGTGTTTTAGGTGTTAGTTTTAAGAAAGTATGTTTATGATGAGACTCCTGTGATAGATTGGGATGCCTTACAAGTAGAGTCAAATGGATAGCAAGTGTTGGAGCCCATTCATATTTTGATTCGACGGACCTTGGCACTTTGAGGCAGAGCGCTGGACCATGTTAGGATCGAGTGGGATTGTTATGATGAGTTCACAGCTTCATGGGAGGATGCAACACATATGAGATCACAATACCCTCACCTCTTTGATGAACTCTGAGAGGAAGTTCATGCCTAGAGGGGGTGGATGTGAGACCTACCTAACAGTCATAGTTATACTACTTTTCTTTCAATACTTTCAGTGCTTATTTCATAGATGTACTTTGACTATTGAGACACTTATGTATTTGAGGATTTTTTGAATCCTATGTTATATGTTTAGTACCTAATTATGTAATCAAGGTACACTCAAGATACTATATATTTTGATTCAATTTCAGTTATGATGATGTTGTATATGATGTATTATGGTGTTAAATACTATTGTGGTGGAAATTTGGTTTAGGAAACCAATGATATGTTATTTAATTCATTCTCAGGCATATTTTTATACCATGTAGTGTTGATGATGTATTATGTTTTATACCATGTTGTTTTGGACCTACTAATGTGTGCAATGAGTGTGCAGGGTTCATTGACCATGCATCTAAATTTGGGGACCCAATATTGGAACCTATGTTTTATACTATGCATTACAAGGTCCTCTTTGTATAAACAAATTTGGACCTCATTGTATAGTCGTTAATTCATGAATGTGGTTTTCATGTGTGTATTTAAATTAGTTAATATGTATGTGATTTAGCCATCTCATTTATTTTAATTAAATGTGCCAAATTTGGCAATTATTGCATAAGTGTTGGCATGGTTAGTAAATTATATTTTGGTTGAGACAAGGGTTGAATAAGGGTTAACCATGGTGTAGTGCCAAGTTACCATGGGTTGGGAGGTTTCTAGATAGTCAACCTTGACTTGAAATCCGTTGGTAAACTTTAGGTGGGGTTTAAGAGGGTCTTTTGGGCTCCCATGGGGTAACTAGGGTCAGTTTTAGCTATCCAAGTTGGTACCCTAGGGGCTAGGGGTCATTTTCAGCCCATTAAGAGCCTTTAATCTCATTTATGACACCCCTAAAGTCTTCATTTCTAAGTTGTACGAATTTGAAGAGTTGGGAGGTTTTGGTTAACCTCTCTCTTCTTCCCAAGTTGCATTCAACTCCATTGATGGAGAAGGAAGCAGGGATAACTTTAGTGACAAATATTCTCCAATTGGCTAATTTCACTCATCGGGGACACCGAATTTGGCTTAAAAATTGGACTTTTGGGGTGGCCATGTCGCCCGTGATTTATAAAAATTGGGTCCCATGCATAGGCCAAACGCCAATAGTGATATGGAATTATTTGTATTTTAGCGATAACTTCACCTACAATTTCCAAAGCTTGTCTTAATCGATGGTCATATTCACCAATATGTGGTCAAAATTTAAGTTAGGGTACAGGTTAAGTACATATATTTGACATGTGTCTCTATTTCAGAGACTTTTCATGGAACTTTTTATCCTTTCAAACTTTGGCCTGAAATAAATTTGATTATGGACACATGTCTTGATTTCGTAGACTTTCTTGGGAACTTGGTGTCCTTTAAAAGTTTGGCCGGAAATAGGATTTATGTCATTGATTTAGGATCATCTAACAATTATAAAAAATAGGTTTACTATATGTCAATGGTATAAAATTAACTTAAGACACCTTACTAAAATATTAAAAGTTGTTTAGTTTTCGGAGGCGCTACCCCGAAACCCTCATTCAATAATTTGGAGGGAAATTACAGTGATAAAAGTGGGGAATATTTAACCTTCAAGTCTAATAATTAATTAGGATCCATATAAAAATAATGGTGAAATGATGGTTGCCAGTTATGTGTACTTCTAGCCATGATTTTCTTCAACAATGAAAGATTCGCCAGGATTTTATAGAATTTTCATATAGTTGAAAAAAAATTGCCAGTTAAATTAATATATTTTCCTTTCAAATTAAAAAAATTGCCAACAATATTTTTTTTTTCCACCTAGAATAAAGGAGGATTCACCAAGATTTTACACCTTTTCTAGGGAGGGGGTTTCTTAAAGTTTTCCCTAGAAGGAAGGCAAATGGGAAGAAGGGAATGGAATTTTCTTCCCCTCTTGTGGTAGGTTTCTAGATTTTAGGATATTAGCCTATTTAGGGAAAGTTTTAGGAAAGGCTTGAGTGTTCAGTCACTCTCTAGTTTTAGAGACCATTTCTCATTGGAAGGAGATTAGGGAAGGGATTTCTTGGAAGGTGATTTAAAATTTCATATTTTCAAACATGGCTTGGAATCAAGTTGGCCTCTTGTGAATTTATTTGATTTTCTTGCATGTATGTGAGCTTGGAGCTCCATTAATGGATTCCATGGCTTTTTATGGTTCTTTCTTGAAAATTCTTGTTTTGATAAATTATTGTTTTTTATTTTTAAAATCACTTTGGAATGGAATTCTTCAAGGCACACTCACCCTAGGGAGGGTAGAGTAACCTTGAAGTGGGTAGTAGGAAGAAGACCCATGATTGTGAAGAGTCTCCCATGTGTGGAGGGATAAACATGGGGTTCCACGATACCCATGATGCCAAGTATGGCCTACAGGAACCTGGGGGGCATAAGGAGATTTAGACCGGATCTTTTAAAGATGGTCTTTCCAAGTCCATGTGTACCTTGTAAAAATTTTATAGTATATTGTGGCTTCTCCTCTTGATAGTCCACCTCTACCCCTATTTTAGGAAGGTCGCTTGGAGACCTTCCTCTTGTAAAACCCTTTTGGGAAATTTTCTCATAAGTGTTTTATGTGATGATTGTTTCCTTCATGTTTGTTATTCCTATATTTTTCTCATTCCTTACTAGATCCCCTAGCTAAGGGGTGGCCTTTCAAAGGTCTAGGTTGGGAGGTGAGCCTTCGTGGTCAACCTCATTCTATCAGGTACAACTGGAAACTTGGAGTTGGTAGTTTTGTTGAGTGGAAATTCAAATTTGTAATTTTCCATTTTTTATGTTTAAGTGGAATCCAGGATCTCTTTGTAATCCTCTTCGAGATGTAAATCCTATTTTGTATTTAATGTAATTAAAAAAAATTTAGAATTAATGAATATTGATTTTGACTATGTTATGGAAATGGGACATTTTGTAATTTAAAATCCTTAGTTTTTCATGTGGTTGAATGTTTTTTTATTTTTGAAATCATTAATTTGAATTAGTTTCTATGTTACATTTTCAATTTTAAATTTGATAGTTACCTTAGTTATTATGGTAATTTGAATTGTAATGTTTAAATTAAAATCATTATTAAATTGATTTAAGTTTTCAAGTTGTTTAGTAGAACTTGGAATTACAAAATCAAAATCAATAATTTCTTGCCTTGAAATTTGAATTTGAATTCATTTTAGAATGGAACTATGGGAAATTAAATATTTAGTAAATTTTATTAATTCTATACTTAGCATTTCTTTTTGAAATCATGTCAAAATTAGAAATGCCTAAAATTAATTTCTAGTTCCTACAAAAGGATTAGTTACATTTCTACATTGCAAATATGCATTTAGTTTTTTTTAAAAATATGCCCTAATGCTCTCTGTTTTAATATTCAGTAAATTAAATTTCACCAATAAAAAGAAGGGAATAAAATAATATAGTAATCTCTTTTTTTTCAGTTAGTCTTATATATATATGGTATTTGTTTTTTCTAAAAAATTGTACTTATGTTTTTCTCATTTTTTGGGCATGACAACCCATATATTCCTGCATCCACTAGTTCACAATCTAGTTACCCTTTCCCATATGCAAGTCAGAAAAGGCACACATCTTCAAGAACCTTCCCTGCATCCAAAATGCCTCCATACAATTTCTATCCATCCATGAATCCCCTTCATTTTCCAAGCAATTTGGATGCCAAACATAAAGTCCATAATTCAAGAAATCCACATGCATTCAAGGATCAATATGTCCAGTCTAATCGACATGTGAAATCAAAGAAAAATATGATCCAAAAAAAATATATCGAAAAGGCCACAAAGGCCCATCAAGCAAAAAGAAAAGTCAAAATCAATATAGGTTCCTAAGACCATTGTGCAAGCAATGCAATCAAATGACCCACAAAAGAATGAAAAATCAAAATGCATGTGGATTCCCAAGAAGCTTATTGAAGCATAGAGTCCTAAAGAAAAATTCAACTTGGAATCCAAAGTTTATATCCCTCCATCTAAAAGCCTTCCATCTTCCAAATCCATTTTGGGTCCTTTTATGCCAAAATCCATATCCACTCCACCATCAAGTCCAACATCTCATTTTCATCCATCACCCCTCAAGGTGTGTGTTAATGATGTTCTTAAATCCATTTCCATCCACTCAAAATCAATCCTTCTTGCACTCCCTCCATTTTCTAAAACCTCTTTATCTTGACCTTTCATCCAGCATATCCAATCCTTTGCCTAAACCCTTTTCCCACTTTATCTAGTCATTACCCTACCAATGTCTTTGAGCATACTGTTATAGTCATGGCCCATTATTACATGTCCTTTGAAGAACACCATCTAAAGAATAAAGCATTTCATTCCTCCATCCATGTCCATGTCATATCATGCATCCATTGTCATCTTCCAAAAATGTCAAAAAATACAAAAGTGTCAAAAAATGAAAAAAGAAAAAAAATAGAAAAAAAAAGTTGCCTTGATGAAAACCTAGCAAACAGGCATCTTGGTAACACAAAAAAAGGAATAAAGAGAAAAAATTTGTCCAATAGTGAAAACCTAGCAAACAGGTGCTTTGGACAAGTACCATGATGAAAACCTAGCAAACAGGTATCATGCATAGTTTCTAAACTTCTTGCATTCCATACTTGGGGGTAGATTTTGTCAATATTTAC
Source organism: Chamaecyparis obtusa (assembly GCA_027943335.1). NCBI lineage: Eukaryota > Viridiplantae > Streptophyta > Pinopsida > Cupressales > Cupressaceae > Chamaecyparis > Chamaecyparis obtusa. The sequence goes on from BSBK01007534.1 coordinate 287,264, forward strand.
ATATCCTATTATACCCCTATCATTTACTCCATTATCTCTATCATCTCCTCCATTATCCTATTGCCTTTCATATCCTTTATCCTATCAGCTTCCATATTCCCTTTTCTTATAGATCTTCCCAAAAGCATTAAATATCCTATCTACTTTACATTGTCTTTCTCCTCTTGGTCCATAATGTGTATCCTATCACCATCCCTTTGGTCCATATTGCCTATCTTATCATAGCTTTTTATCCATATCCCGCTTTTTCCACTATTTGATCTTGCATGTCTTGTCATTGTCCTATCATTATCCTATTCTTTTCCTATCCTAAATCCTTTTATTGGTCTTGATAAAAATAAGGACATAAAATTGTAAAAACATTTCCAAGAAAACCTCTTGACATGTCCAGTCCTATGCATCACATGCCATCCAATACCAATAGTCCCAATATCCTATCATTGTGATATCCAATCCCTAAGCTTGACAAGCACATGTTATCCCATTATGTGGATAGTCCTTAGTAACCCAAACAAAGCTTCAATGACATATCAAACAACCCTTTGGCCTTCATCCATCTACCACCCTATCTATCAATCCATGATGTCCCTGCCTTGCTAGACACTAGGGGCAATTCTTGCCTAAAAATATCCATAATGATCCTGAAAAAATCATTAAAAAAAAATCAAATATGAAGCTGAAAAAATCTTTAAAAATCATAAAATGTGATGAAGAAATTCTTAAAAATTCAAATATGAAGCTGCAAAAGATCCTAACAATTCAAATATGAACCTGAAAAAAACTCAAATAAAATTTCAAAATGTCCTGAACAAAATTTCAAAAAAATATCATATAAAGTCCTAAACAAATATCTAAAAAGAATCATATAATGTCTTGAAAAAAGTAGTAAAATTTTCAAAATGTCCTGAAGAAATCAGAAAAAAAAACATAAAATGTCTTGAAAAAGTCCTAGAAATTCACATAAGATCATGGAAAAACTTACTAAAAATAATAAAATCTCATGAAAAAAATCCTAAAAATTGCAAAATGTCCTACAAAAAGAAAAAAAAAAATCAAATATTTTCAAAATCCTAAAAAATCAAATCCTTCAAAAATCAGCAATAAACTTGTACATAATCATTTCCATGTTTTCAATAAATTATCCTTTTGCAACAAGACAAACATTTGAGTAGATACAATCTTAAGACTTTTCGAACATTGTGCTTAACAAAATCATGCATTAAGAGACAAACTATCCAATCATGTTACAAATCAATCAGATCAAACTTGTCCTATCAATAAAAAAAAATCAATTTGTCCTTTTATCAAACTTGTCACTTGTCTTACACAAGGTGTGGTATACTCGAAACCAGATGGTATATGTCTTGGACGGGAACTTCATTCTTGAAATCTGACACTATCATTATCAAACCAAAACTATCAATGTTGACAACTAGATCAGATTTTTTGTTGTCTTGCTTTATTTGGTGAGTCTTATCTTTTATTGATTTATGTCTTTTTTATTTTATATTCTTCTTGTTGGATGATCTCATGAATTTCTCGGGCATTTCATTAATATGCATAAGGAAAGATGAGATCATTCTCTATCTGCTATGTGTTTTTTTTTATGCACATGGATCGCATTATCATCCTATCTTTCTATGCCATGGTGCAACACATCCATTTTTCCATATTAAATAAAGCTCTCATGACATAAAATACACTTATGAAACAAAGTTTCATCATTATTAACTTTTCTCCGTCTAATTTTAGCCTTTTACTAACATTCCTTCCATCAATCCTACTAATCATTCTCTTTTCAAAAAATTGTCCTCGAATCAATTTCCACCCAATTTTTTGAGGGGGCATCCTACCTCCCTTCCGTCGATCCACTGGGGCATGATCATTTATTTTTATTTGAACCAACACTCATAATCTCATTGTCTCAAAGAGGGGCAAAATGTAGACACCTAAAAATGGTTCACACCTATGTGTCCCCTTTTAACATGTCCTTTATCTTGTGTCTTTCCTCATCTGATCATTTACTAACATTTCCCTCATTTACATATCATAACCTCAATCTTTTTGGCTGAATCAACTAATCCTAATCATTCCTAATCATTCCTAAATGTTCCTAATCATTTCTAAATTGATCCTAATCATTCCTAATCTTTCCTAAACCGATTCTAAATGTTCCTAAACATTCCATAATTGATCCTAATTGATCTTAAACCATGTCAAATCTTCCTAAATCAGTTCAAATCAATCCCAATCAGTCCTAATCAGTTCAAGATCATTTCAATCACATTTAAATAAATTCAATCCCAAATCAATCCCAAGTGCATTGTAAAAGTTCATCAATGCCTCGTTAACCAATCCAAGTCATTTTCAAATAGCATTGTCCAATATCATTGATGCTATTTCATCATCATTAGTCCATCCCAATAGCATTGTCAAAGTTCATCGATGTTATCCTATCATGTCATCTTCAATCATCCACATTGTCAAAGTTCATCGATGTTGCGTTGATCCCTAATTAGTTTTTAATCATCAAGATCAATTCAAACCCTAATAAAATCATTCAAGAACAATCCCCTTTCGATCATACATCATCAATTTGGCCAAATATCTTTACTATTTCATCCCCTTGGGATAGATAACCCATATTTTATCCATTTTGTATTAATCTATTTATTAGATTAATTCCACCTATCTTATGTCTCCTACAATTAATTAATGACATATTAATTAATTGTTCCCTTTTCCATGAATTTTGGAATTTTTAATTCCTTATTCCTAATTTGTCCTTTTGGTGGGAATTAATGAGTTTTTAAATTCAAAAATTCCTTCCCCCTAATTGTGCTTCCAATCCCTATAATCATGCTTCATGATTTCTTACATCTTTCCCTATCCCCCTTTCCACTTATTTGGCTTCCTAATTGCCTATTAATGAGCCTCATCCTTTCCCCTTCAAGTTTTTCCTTGATTTGTGCATTCATTTATGCATTTCAAATTGTGCATTCAATTTGTCATAATTATGACAGTCCTCCAATTTGTACTCTCATTTCCAAATCTGCATTTTGGTCTCCAATTTGTATAAATTGAGATCAATTTTCTCAATTCCAACTAACCATCTTCTTTAAAATATTCTCATCATCATTACAGTCATATCAAAAACATATTTCTTTCATTGTGTCAACATGGGAGCTACATCCATCCTTTTGGAGAAGCAAGAAAGGGCACAATTGTCAAATTGAGGGAGTTTTGTTTATAGTTCTCATTTCTTTATCTCAATTTATTTTGTTTTTGGATAGTTTGATTGTGCATACTTTAGAGTTTAATGGTTCCTCTTATGTGTATCTCTCTATCATTCTCCTATCCTACATATACAAAGGAAGAAAATATCATGCCATATAAAAGAATGGTGGATGATTTGAATTACTTTGTGTTTATTACTTTCCAACATATTCCCAGGGAGGAGAATAAAGTAGTTGATGCCATGGCTACTCTAGCCTCAATATTACAACTAGACCATCAATTCTTCTATGAATTCCTAGTGGAAGAATTACCCTTTCCCACATATGATTTCCTAGATTCCCAAATAGTATGCTCAATTTTGGGGCATTATTTCTTGAGATACAGCCAAATCTACTCCTACCTAAAAGATGAAATTATTCTTGATGGCTCATCTATAAATGAAAAAAAGAAACCTTATTTGAAATTACCTCATCATAGCTAATGACTTATATTGGAATGGTATAGATGGTACTCTTCTTAGGTTTTTAGAAAGTGAAGATTCTAAATGTGCATTACAATAAGTCCATGAAGGTATTTGTGTATCTCATCTGAATGGTCTTTTGTTATCTTAGAAACTTTTAAGCATTGGATACTACAGCCCCAACATGGAGAAAGATGTAGTGCAATATGCCAAGTCTTTCAAGAAGTGTCAATGACATGGTAAATTGATCCATGCTCCAGCTAGAGAGTTGTTACTATTCATAACATAGTGGCCATTTCAACAATGGACCTTTGATCTCATTCGTCAAATATATCCTTCATCATCCAATATAAAAATATTTATCATCACCACCATTGAATATTTAACAAAGTAGGTTGAGGTCATCCCTTTAATCAAGGAAAATGGTAAACAGGTGTTTATGTTCATCCTAAACTACATGATTTGTAGGTATGGGATCCCCTCTTCTATTATAAGTGGCAATGGGGGGAAATTTAACAAAATGAACATGGAAGAACTGTGTGCATATTTTTACATCACTCTAAATTTTTCTTTAATCTACTACCCGCAAGGTAATGGATGGGCTGAGGCATCCAAAAAAACAATATTGAAAATCTTCCATAGAATGATGAATAAATCAGTCAAAGACTGGCATCCATAGTTGAATCTAGCATTGTGGGCCTATCAGACCAGCATCAGAAGACCTACAGGGACAACACCTTTTACACTTGTCTATGGATCAGATGTAGTACTACCAATTGAAGTGGATATCCCATCCTTGAGAGTATCTCTAAGAGGACTAGTAATAGATGAGGAATATTGGATATCAAGAATCTAAGAGCTAGAATTTATAGATGAGCACAAGGAGGTGTTTGATCATCTAATATTTTATAAAAAAATAATTTCAAGAGGTTAGAAAAATGACGGTACAACATCAAGAATTTTAAGTTGGAGATCTTGTGCTAAGATAGAATCCCAAAAATTAATAGAACAAAGAAAAGAAAGGAAAACTTGAACCCAACTGGCTAGCACCCTTCATCATCATAGAAACATTTGGCTTTGGATCTTATCAACTCTCAAAAACTAAAGGGGACCTACTTCTAGATCCTATCAACATGATCCGCCTGAAGAATGTTTACACTTGACATTCTAAAGTCAGTGAAGATTGTTCTAACCTCAATGTTCTACAATAATGTTCAATGATGAAAAATGACCCATCTAAAATATCAATGAGTATCCTAGAGGTCGTAGCTAGCTACATTCATTTTAATTTTGAATTGGTGATGTGGCTTTTGGGTGAAAAATGTTTAATGGGATCATTATCTAGAGGGAAAAACATTAGAAAAAAATTCCAAGATGTGACCAAACACTAAGATAAAGAGTCCAATCTGATGACATCATATTTTGAATCTAATCATGATCGAGTAATTCAATCACTGGTATCAAAAGCGCCTGCATCACATGATAGTAACATCATTGTTGTTGGAAACTGCAATTGAAGCAATTGTTGTATTGTCATTGATGTCAAACCTTAACTGGTAAGATAGTTGTTATCCAAGAAAGTATTATATCTATTGATTGATGAGAAGGATTAGGGCAAGGGTGATAACAATAGAACCTAGAGAAAGGTTGAGTTATTCGATACTAAAATGAGTACTTAATTACATGGCACAATGATAAGATAATGTATTGTTTATCTAAGTAAGAAGCAAAACTGAACAAGTAGGCTTAACCAAGAAAAAGTGAAGAAATCTAGTTTATGTCAAGTAATGTTGGTGTCGATCGAGAGCCATTATATGCCGAGTAAATTCAGTGTTGACCGAACATCAGTTTATTGTTGTGTGACAACATTAGCCGAGGGAGACAGTTTGAAGAGATGACCGAGCTACACAATGATGACCGAGAAGTTGAACACAGTATTGACCGAGTGTCAGTAATTTACATTTGAGGAAGAATTCAGATTCCTATTTGACTTAGTTGAATTCTTGGATTATGTAAATTGTGTTGACTTTATTAATTGACTATATGGAGCATTTAATGCATAGTAAACTATTTTATTGTGATTTCAATAAAGAGATTGAAGATGTTTGTAGAAGAATGGATGAAGAACATGAATGATGGAAGGATTTTGATGAATCTAACCTAAATCTAAGATCTATGGAGGAGATTAAGTAGTAAAAAGGAAAACCTAAGTGTGAGGTTAAAGAATGATGTTGGAGTTGTTGATGTTATTGATTGATAAAGCAGAAAGGTTGAAGGTAAAGGAGTTGATCAGAGTTATGATTGCTTGAAGGGATTTTTGAGAAGATTAGTGATGGATATGGAAATGGAACTCAGTCAGTAAGCCAACATATATGTGTGAATTGGATCTGTTATTTGCAAATTGAGTTGTATGTTTTCAGATCAAATACTACTGCTACTTTTTAACCATTGCATCTCTCTAAATCCTTTAATCAAGGTTGACCTAACAATCATTGTTTAAATCTTTTAATCAAGGTTGCATTCTAATGGAATGTACTTAAGTCCTCTAACAAGGCGCACTCCTAACAGGGTGGTTGAAATCCTTTAATAGGGTCACACCTAGCAGTGTGTTTGTAGACCTTTAACTGGGTTGGTTTTTCACAGAGCTCACTTCAGAAGAGTGAAAATATCAGTAACATGTTACAAAGTGGTTTTTCCCAAATTGGGTTTCCACTATAAATCATGGTGTCAATACTTGTGTGAATGTTTTGGTGTGAACATTTCTATGTTTTGAAAGTAAAATATTGTTGGATAGTGGACTGCATTGTTATATATTTCTGGCATACATTCTGTAATGACAGAGTAGTGTTGGTTATTAGATATAAGATTGTTTAAGTGTTTTAAAAGTTTAATTGATACATCTAGACCTGAGAACAATAGATTCACCCCCCTCTCTATTGTTCTAAATCATATTAACAATTGGTATCAGAGCTATTGGTGCTTACACATAAAAAGTTTGAAGGTACTTGAAGAAAATGATCAAGATGTATAAAAAGGAGGTACAAAAGTTGAATAAGGAGAACTTCCCTGCATGGCAGAGTCTGATGAAATTGCATCTAGTTGGTATTGGTGACTCAGCAAAATATTATGTTGAAAATGACTATGTTACACCTGTTGCACCTTTGACTGCCAAGGAGATGAGAGCTAAATAGGAACACAACCAAGCAATGTCAGAGATTGCATCTGCCTTAAGCTATCCTGAATTTGAAGACATTAAAGATTGCACAAATGCAAAGAAAATGTGGGACACTCTTGCAAATATCTATGGTGGTGATATAAATGTACTAAGGGCCAAAGATGAAAGCCTGAGAGGTAAGTTTGATGAAATGAAAATGCAAGAAGGTGAAAATGATGCTCAATATTGTGCTAGAATCAAGGAGGTAGTAAATGCTATTAGAGGAGCTAATGGAACTATTGAGGATGAAACTGTTATTGGAAAGGTATTGAGAACTTTTCTTCCTATATATGCCATCAGAATTTCTGCAATTCAAGAATCTAGATGTAACCCTAGTAATGTTCTTGTTAGCTTGTGGTGACTGATCAGGAAAGTACTATCTAGGAAAGTATTGTACACTTTTCCTCCCGACCTCACTATAACCCATTATAACCCTAAAGAGGGAAAAATATTGTATAATATGGCTTAGGGTTAGGGATTTCATAATGTATGATTTTAGCACTTGCAGCAGAATTGAGCTGTAAGGGATTATGGATTGTAATTAGGTTGTAATCATTGGATAATAATAATATTGGACTCAATGTTGGTGGACGTAGCCCAGGGATTGAGTGAACCACGTTAAATCTTTGTGTCTTGTGTTCTCTTCTATGTGGTTTATTTTTTTCTAATATTGGTTATATTTGCATGTAGTTGTTATTTTTGCCTTGTTAATCCTAACAGTTCTAACACTAGAAAGTCTTGTTGGTAAGCTTACTTCTTTTGAGCTTTCTAACTATGATAACTACACTGTTGCTAATGTTGAACCTACATTCAAGTCACAAATGGTTTTGCATAAGTCTAAGAAGGAAAAATAAAAATGTATAAGTGATAGTGAAAGTGATAGTGACACTTATGATGAGGAACTAGAGGATCTTGAACCTCTTATTGCCAGAAGATTGAAAAGAGGAAAAGGCAAATATAAAGGTAAACTTCCTATCATATGTTTTTCATGTAAAAATGTTGGCCATATAGCTGCAAGATGTCTTGAAAGAAATGACAAGGATGAGGAAAGAGAAAGAAAGTACAAGGATAAGAGAGAAAATAGAGGTTACCAAAGGTACAAGGACTACAAGGATGAAGGTAAGAAATCTTGTTATATTGTTGAAAAAGAAACTGACACTAATAATGATGATTTTGAAATTGAAGTAGTTTATGTTGCTATGAAAGATAAGTCTGATGAAGATGAGAAAATTGCACTTGTTTCTTATGTGAGGAAAGGTGATAAATGGATTATTGATAGTGGTTGCTCACATCACATGACTGGTGAAAAAATTAAATTTGAAACCCTTGATCATTACAAAGGTAGAAGTGTTAAGTTTGGTAATGATGCACCGTGTCTTGTAAAGGGTAAAGGATTAATTAAGCTAACTAATAAGATTACTTGTGAAAATGCTTATTGGTTTGAAGGTCTTAACTATAATTTTTTAAGTGTTTCATAGCTTAATAGCACTAGTTACCAAGTGGAGTTTCATCACAGAAAGGCTAAAATATTTGATGCCACTGGTGAACTAATTGGAAGTGGAGAACATACAAGAGGTAATTTGTTCTATCTAGATCTATCTGAAGAGACATGATTGATTGCACAATTTGATGATATATGGTTATGGAATAAGAGGCTATGTCATGTTAACTTTGAAAATTTGGTAAATATTAGTAAAAAGAAGAAAGTTAGAGGTTTGTTGAGATTGAAGAAACCTGATAATGTCATGTGCAAACAATGCCAGTTGGGTAAAATGACAAAGTCTAGTTTCAAGAGCAAGACTTTTACTTCTAAAAATGCTTTAGATTTGGTTCATACTGACCTTTGTGGACCTATGGGTGTACAAATCTATTATGGTGCTAAATACTTTATTCCATTTGTTGATGATTACACTAGGATGATGACTGTAATGTTTTTAAAAGAAAAATCTGATGCATTTCAGTTGTTTAAGTGGTATTTGGCTAAAGTTGAAAAATAAATAGGTAGAAACCTGAAATGTCTGAGATCTTACCAAGGTGGAGAGTTTATATCAAATGGGTTCAATCTATTCTGCAATGATAGAGGAATCAAGAGATAGATGTCTACACCTAGAACACCTCCATAGAATGGTATAGCTGAGAGAAAAATAGATCTATCATGGATTGTGCAAGAACACTAATGATTGAGAAAAATGTTGCACAAAATTACTAGAAAGAATCAATAAGTATAGCTATTTATACCTTAAACTAAGTACAAATAAAAAAAGGTACAAATGTTACACCTTATGAATTATGGCATGGTTATGCACCTAATGTAAAATACTTTAGACTCTTTCGGAGAAAATGCTATATATTAAAAGATAATAGGAATGGAAAGTTTGATGCAAAAAGTGATGAGGGCATATTCCTAGGTTATTCCACAAAGAGTAAAGCTTACAAGTGTTTGAACTCTAACACTAACAAAATTATGGAAAGTGTAAATGTGAAAGTTGATGAATATGTAGAGAAGAATGAACAAGAGAGAAAAAGTGAACTTGAAGATTACAGATATTTTGTCTATATGGAAGAAGGAGAGGCAAGTAACACACTTGCACATGATGTAGAGTCATGGGTAAGCAATGCCAAGCATTGGGAAGATAATGCCAAGAATCAGGAGGATGTTGTCAAGCATCAGGAGGATGATGTCGAGTATCAAGAAGAGGTTGCCAAGCAATCCAAGGCTAAATCTGATAATCTTATTAATGAACCTGAAGAGCAAGGAAAAAAGAAAGTTGAACCTACTTTGGCATAGTATGTAAGAAGACATCACAAGCCTAAGAAAATCATTGGAGATAAAGAAATTGGAGTTCTAACCAGAAGCAAGTTGAGAGATCCTACATGTTTATTGTGTGAGTTTGAGCCTAAGACAACAAGAGAGGCATTAGAAAATGAAGACTGGATTCAAGATATGAATGAGGAAATAGACCAAATAGAAAAGAATGATACCTAGACTCTAATGCCAAGATCAGAAAACAAAAATGTCATTGGGACAAAATGGGTATTCAGAAACAAGCTTAATGAACATGGACAAATCACAAGGAACAAAGCAAGGCTAGTATGCAAGGATTATGCACAAGAAGAAGGAATATACTATGGGGAGACATTTTCCCCTGTAGCAAGATTAGAAGGAGTGAGAACTCTACTTGCATATGTTGCTTATAGAGATTTCAAGGTATACCAAATGGATGTCAAGTCTGCATTTTTGAATGGTATATTAGAATAAGAAGTGTACATTGAGCAACTTGAAGGATTTTTTGATCCAAACAAGAGATATATGGTTTTCAAGTTGAACAAGGTGATGTATGGATTGAAGCAAGCCCCCAGAGCATGGTATGAGAGGCTACATAATTACTTGATACAAATTGGATTTTCAAGGACAAATGACAACAACAATCTATACATGAAAGATGAAGAAGGTAAAGGGATATTGTTAGCTAAAATCTTTATAGATGATATCATATTTGGAGGACAAGATGCCCTGTGTAAGAAATTTTCAAATGAGATGCAAACTGAGTTTAAAATGTCTATGTTTGGTGATATAAAATTCTTTGTTGGTTTGCAAGTCTATCAGATGGAAAAGGGTATTTTTATCACACAATCTAAATATGTCAAAGAGATACTGAAAACATTTGGTATGGAGGATTCAAGGCTAGTAAGTACTCACATGGCTACTAGACAAAAGCTTTCTAAAAATTATGATACTGCTGAAGTAAACCAATCTTTGTATAGATCCATGATTGGAAAGCTACAATATGTTGTTCACAGTAGACCAGATATTGAACTAGTAGTTGGGATTGTGGCAAGATTCACTACCAATCCTAAGGAAAGTCATATGATGGTTGTGAAGATGATAATGAGATATTTGAAAGGGACAGAAGACTATGGATTGTATTACAAGAAGCATGAGAAATTTGAACTAAGAGTCTACACTAATGCAGATTGGGCAAGAAATGTTGATGACAGAAAAATTACTAGTGGCGGAGCTTTCTTTCTTGGACAGAGATTATTCTCCTGGACAAGAAAGAAACAAAATTGCATTTCAATCTATAGCTGAAGCCGAGTATGTAGCAGTTGCAGTGAACTGTTCAAATCTGGTATGGATTAAGCAATTGTTGAAAGGAATGAAATAAGAAATCATTGAACTAGTTATCATATACTATGACAACACAAGTGCTATCAACATATCAAAGAACCCAATGATGCACACAAAGACCAAACATATTGCTATCAAGTATCATTACTTGAGGGAATTGGTACAAGATAAAGAGGTGAGAATCAAACATGTGAATACAAAGGAACAACTAGCAGACATATTCACATAAGCTTTACCTAAGGATGCTAATGAATATCTAAGAGGTAAATTAGGGGTGCTTCCCCTAACTAAGGCTTCCTAGTCAAGCTAGGAGCACTGCATCAAATATGCTACACAGAGTATATGACAAATTCATGTAGAAAAGGTCACACTTTAGGAGTGGGCTAGAGTTGTGAAAAGTACATCAAAGCTATAATCAGTCATAAGCAAGATGACAAAGGGAGAAATATTGTTACTAAACTGACAAGATGACATCTACATCTGAAAGATGCAAGTTCTAGATACTGCTTTGGCATTATTGTCAAAGAGGGAGAGATTCAGATGAAAACACATGAAAGAGGAAGTAATTCAAAAAATCAGAGGAAAAGAGACACATAAAAGATTCAGAGGGAGTAACTGTGTGGATGGTCAAGCAAGCTAGGCTAAGTGATTCAGAATCAGAATGAAGCTAAGGATATTACAAATATTTCTGATCAAATGACAAAGTATTGGATTGGTTTTTGAATCATGTGTTATTCATATGGTGTTGCCATCAATGCCAAAGAGGGAGATTGTTGGAAACTGCAATTGAAGAAATTGTTGTATTGTCATTGATGTCAAACCTTAACTGGTAAGATAGTTTCTATCTAAGAAAGTACTATATCTATTATTGATGGCAAGGATTAGGCAAAGGGTGATAACAATAGAACCTAGAGAAAGGTTAAGTTATTTGATACTTCAATGAGTACTTGATTATGTGGCACAATGATAAGATAATGTATTATTTATCTAAGTAAGAAGTTAGACTGAACAAGTAGGCTTAACCAAGAAAAAGTGAAGAAATCTAGTTTAAGTCGAGTGATGTTAGTGTCGATTGAGAACCAGTATATGCTAAGTAAATTTAGTGTTGACCGAACATCAGTTTATTGTCAAGTGACAACATTAGCTGAGAGAGACAATTTGAAGAGATGACCAAGCTATGCAGTGATAATCGAGAATTTGAACACAGTATTGACCAAGTGTTAGTAATTTACATTTGAGGAAGAATTCAGATTCCTAGCCGACTTAGTTGAATTCTTGGATTATGTAAATCATGTTGACTTTATTAATTGATTGTATAGAGCATTTAATGCACAATGAACCATTTTATTGTGATTTCAATAAAGAGATTGAATATGTTTCTAGAAGGATGGATGAAGAACATGAATGATGGAAGGATTCGATGAATCTAACCTAAACCTAAGATCTACAGAGGAGATTAAGTAGCAAAAGATGGATAGACCCTTTGAAGAGGTATAAAGGAAAACCTAAGTGTGAGGTTAAAGAATGATGCTGGAGTTATTGATGTTATTGACTGATAAAGCAGAAAGGTTAAAGGTTAAGGAGTTGATCAGAGTTTTGATTGCTTGAAGGGATTTCCAAGCAGATCAGTGATGGAGATGGAAATGAAACTTAGTCAGTAAGCCATCATATATGTGTCAATTGGATTTGTTATTTGCAAAGCGAGTTGTATGTTTTCAGATCAAATACTACTTCTACTTTCTATCCATTGTATTAGTCTAAATCCTTTAGTCAAGGTTGACCTAAGAGTCATTGTTTAAATCCTTAAATCAAGGTTGCATTCTAATGGAATGTACTTAAGTCCTCTAACAAGGCACACTCCTAACAGGGTGGTTGAAATCCTTTAACAGGGTCACACCTAGCAGTGTGTTTGTAAACCTTTGACAGGGTTAGCTTTTCACAAAGCTCACTTCAGGAGAGCGAAAATATCAGTAACATGTTACAAAGTGGTTTTTACCAAATTGGGTTTCCACTATAAATTGTGGTGTCAATACTTGTGTGAATGTTTTGGTGTGAACATTTATATGTTTTTTAAGTTAAATATTGTTGGATAGTGGACTGCATTGCTATATGTTTCTAGCATACATTCTATAATGACTAAGTAGTGTTGGTTATTAGATCTGATATTATTGAAGTGTTTTAAAATTTTAATTGATACATCTGGACCTGAGAACAACTGATTCACCCCCCCTCTCTAGAGTTCTAAATCATATTAACACATTGCATTATCATAATCATATGTACATTGCATCCATTGCATTATTAGACTTTGTATTCAATTGCATTACATAATGATCAAAAAAGCATAAAAAGAGATAGATTCATAATATCCATCAACCATCCATACATACATAAGCATATGAAAAAAAAACAAGGCATTCACAACACATCATATAGGACCCAAAAGCTACATCTCATATACCAATATGCCAGTGAAAAAAATACAATGAGATCAGAATCTAATATCTAATCAAGTCATCAAAATAATATCAATGTATCAAGAAGACCAAGTACATTAGGTGATCAAAATGGATATACAATAGTACACTAATATATTAAAATACAATGGGTGATCATATATGGATCAATATACATCAGAATGTCAATAGTGTCAGAGGATCACTATACAACACAAAGATCGAGAAGGAAGGTAGACATACCAGTGCAATGTAGTGCATGGGTCATCATTGTCATATGACAAGCTCAAATAGATGCTTCTCCATAGGGACCACCATTTTCTCTAGAAGCTCTCAAAATTCTCAAAGTGGAAAAGTCAAAATTAGTGATTAAAAAAGTAATTTTTACTTTATTATACCTTTTTGGGTTAATTAAGTCAACTCAGGACCTGACAAGATTTTAGTAAAAAAAGGCATCCAACTAAAAATCAGGACCAAATTTGAAATTAGATGGACAAAATCCACCAATGAATTAAGTCAACACTAAGTCAACTCAATTCATCTACAAGTCAAACTTTGGTCAAACCTTAATCAAAATACAATTGACCAGGGGCTCAATCAGTTCAGGAGATCTACAAAATCAATGAAACACCTCTCAGAATAAATTTTGTAAACTCCAATAGCAAAAAATATTGGTCAACTCAAGTGAAATGTAGTTATATCTTGGCTGAACCTTGCTCAAACATGGCTAACCAAGGTTAAACAAAGCACACAAATACATCATCAATGACATAAAGTAGTTTTGTATCAATTCTATCAAGTCAACAAAGTCAAATATTGGTCAAATAAGTCAAAATTTGGTCAAAATCAAGACAAAAAATGGTCAAAATTTGTCATACCATGTTAAAATCAACTTGAAATCACTTCTAATCAAATAATATTCATTCCAAATCAGATCCACATTGATCCAAATCAATTCAACATTAATCTAATTACTGGAAATTGATATTTTATCAATTTTGTATTTTGATCTCATTCTCGAGGGGGCATGATCATATCGAAATTGATCAAATTCACATCAGTCAAGTCAGGAAATCTTATCAAAATTATTTCATCAATCGTCAAATCAAGATGGTTCATCAAATCTAAAGGTATTTCATCAATAGGAGCATTGACTTCATCAAGAATCATATCAAATTGATCATCTCAGATTCACTAAAATATGAATCTGAGAATGAGGAATTTTGTCAAAACCTATGTCAAATCACTCGGTCTTATGAGGAATTTGTAAATCGACAGGGGAATGTCAATTTCATCAAACCACATCAAAATTATAGTGTCTTCAGTAGATAATTAACTTCATCAGGATGCATATTGAGTTAATTATCCCAATAGAACTTTTGACGTTTATCAGTTTCATCGCATCACATCAAGCTAGTTATTCAATCAAACAACCTTATGGTGAAAGAGTCTTTCTAAAATTGATCAATTTCATCACTTCACATAAAATTGGTTAATTGTCATCATCATCAGACATATGTTCAGTTTCATCACTTCACATTAAACTTGTCATTCTATTCTTTCTCTATCTATCTTCATTCAAACAAGTTCAGAGTCGGTATTATCGGTCTTCATTCAAGAAAGTTTAAAATTGGTATATTCAAATCTTCAATCAATCAAATTCATAATTAGTTTCCAATCAAGAATAATTTCATCACTTAATATCGAACTATTTGTTTCTTTGACATCAAATGTTCTTTAAATCAATTTGTTGATCGTACCTCAATTCAAAGAGGGGCAAATGTAATCACCTAAAAATGGGCTAAACTAACTAGGAGGCCTAAATCATTAATTTAATCAAAATTGGCCTAAATTAAATTAGTTAAATAATTGTGCTAGGGAATTTAGTCAATTTTCCTACATAATTAACAAATAATCAAGCATCAAACATGATTGATTAATTAATTAAATAATTTTGGCCTGTTTAATTAAATTAAAGCACTTAATACCATGGCTAAGGTAAATAATTAAAGTAATTTAATTAATTCTCCAACTTTCCATCTCACCACTAGGAGATAAATCACATAAACTCCATCCAATAAAATGCTAATCACATGGATCAAGTGCATGGATCAAGTGAGGGTTGATTATGATCGTCCCTCAAGGAGGCATCTTGACTGTTGAATTCAATCTCAAAACTATAAAGGAAACCCACCCCAAAGCCAAAATCATCTAGTTTTCATAATCTTAGCTTTAATTGCTGAAAAATTACATCTACAACATAGTTTTCAATTCCAAGAGGAATTCTTAGCTTAATTTCATTCAATTTCATATGAGTTCTTTTCTAGTATCATGGCTTAATTGAATATTTGTATTAGAATTGATAGAATCTTCCATTCTAAGCTTGTCTAGTCATTGATTTAAATATAATTCTGAGATAAATGAATCTATTTGGATTAAAATCTTGTTAGATAGGAAGCAATGAAATGCTCTTCTTTGGTTTAATTGCATTGCTTGAGTTATTTTTTATACTAACCAAATGAAAATTAATGTCTCATTGAGTGTTTGTTCTTACAGGAGTAAGGAGAAAATTTTAAACACACACTCACACACCTATCATGTGTAGTTGAGAAAATAACGAAGAAGAACCCATTTTGTAGGGTTTTCAAACTAAAAACCTCACCCCATTTCTTATAACACGATGTCCTAATCTTTGAATAAGTCGTCCAGTTCCCCCCCCCCCCACTTTAGAAAAAATGCATGAGTTTTTAAGAAAATTAATGAATCATTCAATTCATTGTCATCAATCATCAAGGAAATCATATTACAATGTTCTAGTGTAAAGTTTACCTTCAGATAATATAGTTTCACATTATTTTTTTTACCACCAAAACTTCCTTGCAATCTTATTGAAATCCACCTTTCCTTCCAACCTTGTGGATCCAAAATAGTTTTGAGGGGTAAACTATGGTCCTATAGTTCCTATGCCAATCATTTCCATGCAAATCAAAGGCCAAACCCTTAATAACCATATCCTTCCATGCTCGATCAAAGTCCCTCCATTGATAGCCCTGATACACACCCCCTTCCTCCTATTAAAGGGTCATCTCTAATAATAACTATCACCATAGACCAATTCTCTGTGTGCTCAAAAACTAGGCCTACTCTTACGATCCTTTGTAACCAAAATTATTTTTGGAAGAATTCAAAATAGGAAATTTTAATGTCATAATCACTTTTTTTAATCATAATTACTTCTATTAAATTGTAAGATTGACAAAAAAAAATTGCATGATGAAATTATAAACAAAATAACATGCTTTGATAACAAATGAATATTTGAAATAAATAAACAAATAATGGAAGTACTATAATGTTACAACAGGACCAACTTAAATATAGAGATAAAGAATACACCCTAAGTTATCTTCATGAAAAAATAGAGATGCTTCACCATATATTTTGCACTTTTACATAAATAGAGTTGTTTTATACATGAACATATATCTCAATACATAAGACAAAAATTAACAAAAGCATCAATTCCACTGTGGGAAACTAGCTATGACAGCAAAAAAGACTATGAGAAAATGCTAAACAAAAACTAGCAATGCAAAACACATTGTAAAATGTAAACTAAAACTGAAATAGAAAGTGAAACTGGTGAAGGTTCTTGTACCTATATATTTAAAAGGATAGCACACAATTATTATATTTCTTATATTATTAGGTTTCTTTGTTGAAATCTATTAGTGTTAATATGTTTTGTGTATTTCTCAATTACATCAATTTTAATTGATTGTATTTATGTTTTGGATCAATTTTTATGATTCTTTATCATAAATCTTGGAAGTCAGATGAATAATACAAATTTTCTTAAGAGATCAAATTCTTCTACCAATATAAATGAAAATATAGGATGCCAATTATTAGCTTGTTTTGTTTAGATCTATTTTTGGTGTTGACAAAAATTGTTTCTATATTTAATAGAATTTTTTTACCTATGTTTTGAATCAAACAATAATAATTAATAATAATAAAATATGAAAGCTAAATTTATAGTGATAGATCATAGAGTTCAATCCAAAATGTTTAAAATAAGATTTTTACACAAATGAATTTAATAACTATTGATAATAATATCATAAACTGTAAAGATTATATATTTGTTGGCAACTGGGCAGTTAAGTATGGCATAGATGTTGTCATTTATGAAAACACTACTTATTAGCATGATCTCTTAGACTACATTTTAGTTTTAGATGTTCACACTGGAAAAATAACCAAGTCTAGAAAGCAGTTAGTGGGGTATAGTCATATAGTTTTGACTTGTGAGCACAATATATGAGGAATTAAGTCATGCAAGCTTAGAGGAATATATTATGGGATGTAATAGACCTTGAGTTAATGTCACATGTATTTTGGAGTTAAATGGAGAGATTTGCATCATGGTCTAGGTACGTGAAGACTACATGATAGTGAAAAAGTGAAGATGAGTGGTCATGATGCTTAAGGAAGCAACATGTGGAATAAAGAGGTGATACCTTGGATTTTTTTTGGGTCCTACCCTATCCTTGTGAATGTATGGTTTCCAACTATGTACTTTCTATTTGAATATGTGTTGGACATGTTTTGTGATGCATTTTTGTGCTGACTGAAAAGATTATGAGATCAAGCATATATGCTTTGAGATATGAAGTTGTGAAGGTATGTCTGGAGGCATTGGGATGTAAAAATAATGTTGAGGATGTTGGAGATATAACTGGGACTTCTTTGGAATATCAGATGACATTTTAGTTAATCTTTTTGCAATGGTGTAAAAATATATGGATAGATAGGGTTTAGAACAATGCACATAAAAGAGACCCTAAACCAATATTTTACACATACATATAAATCTAATGATAAGGAATATAAATCTAGAAATTCTTTCAAAGAATAATGAAATGAAATATATACCTCATAACATAGAAGATCTAGAAATACCAATTTTCTAGTATTTGTACCAATTTTTTGGAAATTCTGCAATCAGATCTAGAACAGAAACACAGAGATGGAGAAAACCCAGAAATATTTTCCCTTTCTGAGTCAAGTCAACCTTGACCCAAATGAAGGTCGACCTTGACCCCTTTATGTCAACCTTGAACTACACTACTCCAATAGAAATTCTATTTGCAGATCTTGGAAGTTTTCCGAAAAGGGTATCCAGATCTTCTTTGCAACTCCTGAACAAACGACTATAGATATCTGAAATTGGTGTTTTGGGCTGGCTATATAGGGTTTTTCCTAAGTCAAACCCCCACTTTGGTGGTTTCCACCTCCATAAATAGCTAGATGTAATAGAATATGTGTGTGTGTTTCTCGTAGGAAGAGCTTTGAATGTGAAATGCCAAGATCTAATCCTCTAGATTGAAACCCTAGCATGAATTGAAATGACACAGCAATGCATATATTTGAATATGATAAAGAAAGAATACCAAGCCCCCAAGGATAAAGTACTCCTACCAAACTCACAATCCATAATTTATATCCCATGATTGTATATTTTTAATGCTTGAATGTTGAAAATGGTGGATCAAGGAAGAAGGAATCTTTCTTGCTCCAAATGAATGTACACAATAACTTGTCCACAAAATGCTTGCTTGCATCAAGGTATCATCAATATCTTGTTCTCCTATAGAATACTCTTACAATCTTGCATCATCATCTCCTCATCATCTCCTCATCATCACTTGTAGTTCCTCCTATTGTAGCTTCTCATGACCTATTGCTTGATGGAAAAATGAAGGCAAAAGAGAGTTCTTATGTAGAGATTTCAAGGCAAGGCTCCTCAGGAAATGTAAAGGCCCCTAATTCAAATTTCACCTCAAATTATGGTCCAATCACAATAGCCAACTAAGGAGGGAAAATAATTAAATGAATTTTGAATAAAAACCCTTCCGCATTCAGATCCGAAGGCCCATTTTTAATTTCGGGCCCCGCTATGATCTAAATTTGGAAGCGAGGACCAAAACTTGATAAAGGTCAAGGTTGACCTCGACCCTAACCTAGGTCAAGATCAACCTTGACCTTGACCTAGGTTAGTGTCAAGCTCAATCCCAACCTAAGGTTTCAGGCCAGTTAACATAGAAATCAGAGAAGTTTTCGGGTCGGCCAGAGACTTAGAATGATGGGAAAATAGGATAGAATGTTGAAAAAGGGCACAGAGGCCTAGAAGAGATGTGATGAAGGATAGGAGGACCATTACATAAGTCCTACCTATAAAATAGAGCCACAAAGAAGGAAATCAAGGAGAATCCTTGGGATCCTAACCCTAATCTCACCTAGAAATGAAGAATCAAGTGCAAATGCATCCTAAATATAAATCTATCATGAAAATGCACTAAATGATGGTGCTAAACCTACCAAGATGGAAGTTTTTCCATTTTAAGATGATACATTTAGCCTCCACTTTAGCTTAGATATGACATTACGTGAATATGCAAGCTAAAGTAAGAAAACATCATAACAAATAAAAAGGATATAACTAAGTCCTCAATGTAGAGATCTTGAAAAAAACTGTTAGTACCCACAACCTACAACACAAAAGGTTAATGAAAATCCATAATCACCTAAGACTTACTAAAATTAATTTTAGAAGTGCATAGAGCCCCTTATGCCTCCCTATTTTGGCTTTCTACTTCTGAAGGGTGAAACAGGGTGATAAGGATAGCCCTATACACTAGATATGCAATTTGTTGAGAAAATAATTTTCCTAAACTAGTTAGAAGGATTCCTATCCTTCATAAAATGATTCAAGGAGTTAGGTATCTGAATCAAGATTCCAACACCACTGACGACACTGAAAACAGAGATACCAAACTCAAGTTATGATGAAAAGAGTGAATGTTTATCTAAATGCATATGAAGGGAAATTTGAAATAAACCCTAATAAAAACCCTAATTTTGATCTATAAATAAGGGAAGAGGGCACATACCTACCCATTCTTACCATTTTCAAAGTTTAGGAGAGAAAGCAGGATGACGGGAAGAGAACTTCGAGTGACACAAATGGAGCTCCTGAGACAATGTCTGGCCATCAGACAACCACTTCCCAAGGTAAGTTTGTTGTTGGTGATTTCTATAATATCAAACTCATGTTTTTATAGGAAAGGTTGACCTTGACCCTTAAATGTCAACCTTGACCCAGTTATGTCAACCTTGACTGTTAAATGTCAACATGAACTAGGAAGGTCTACACCTATTTTGGAGTGAGGTCGACCTCGACCCAGAAAGGTCAAACTTGACCCAAGAAGGTCGACCTCAACCTAAAAAAGGTCAACCTTGACTTAGTCAAGTTGGATTTACCATTTTGTGGTTCTATAGTTTTGATATGATGTATGTTTGTGCTTACAAGACCTAGTTCATCTCTGAGAGCACCCCTTTGGAGGGCCACTACTGATTATCAGAGAGAGATTGTCCAAGCTAAGTGGGGATGAGATATAGTTGTTGAGAGATGAAGGATTGTACTAGGTAATAGTCCTACCATAGATGATACTCCGTCGAGCCATGTTATCAGCTCTTATAAAGAGGTAGGATAAGGACACATGTTCCTTTCATCTTCCCTCGGGAGAGATCACAATGACACTGGAGGATGTATACAAGATCCTGTGACTTCCAGTTTGACATGAGCCTATCAGACTGAGAGTACAGTGGGGTCCTAAGGATATCCATGTAGATGTAGAGTATTTCTTAGGACAAGTTCCACAAATGAGAACCTGAGTAGACCAGATCACCCTATCAGCCATACTAGTAGGTTTGACACCCTTGGTATGGAGGGTTATGTTGTGTATACTTTTCTTGGTTGTAGTACCCAACACAAAGAGTACAATATTTTTAGAACATTTTACCCATCTCATACATAGGATGGAGAGTGATAGGACTATCTTTGTGTGGGGACACAACATGTTATCCCATCTATATACCATGAGTTATGGCAATTTATGAGATATTAGCAAGAGACTCTCATGGTATGCACACTTTTACAGGTTTGGTTGTTTGAGAACTTCACATGTACATAGCCATAGGGTGTTCCTATGATGGTAGATGCGAGCACACTGAGAGTGTTTTCTTATCCACTAGGATATGTCTGGAAGCAAAGAGATATCCTCTATTGGAGGGTACATCTAGACCGTGTACTAGGCATAGATGTGATATGGAGACCATATTGTCACATGATAGAGTGGCTAGATACATGACATCAGATGAGACACTCATAGTAGCACAAGCTACTAGAGGGTCATTAGAGTCACATAGTGATGTCATACTACTATGACCAAGTGATGAGATAGTTTGGTCTTATACAGTGGGTCCCTAGAGCAGTACCTCAATATGCACATTCGATGAGATACTACTAGAGACCTGGCACTATACATCAGCCATCAGTAGAAGAGATTGTAGATAGTAATACAAATGAGAGAGAGGATATAGAGGTAGCCCCCGATGTGGCCTATTCAAGTGTCAGTAGACTACATCAGATACTGGAGTATTAAGGGAACCCACCCTATCTTCCCTAATGACTATACCACAGGTGATCTAGGCCTTTCAGAGAGGACACACCAAGATAGTAGCATACCAGAGGAGGAGGAGGTTCAAAGAGATGAGGAGGAGCCCATCTCTATGGGAGACCCAATGGAGGAGGATATAATAGAGGAAAGAGAAGATGAGATGTCCCCAGCTGATAGTACCTGTGCAGATGCATATGTTGTGCATGCATCACCACTAAGATCATGATGACCTCCACGTGCCCATATATAGACACCTCCTCTCAAGACCTAGACATAGCAAGCATGGAGAGAGTAGTCACTTAGTGCCCCCACCATCTAGACCTTTCAGTAATACCCAGGATGGAGATCCATGTATTAAAAATGTATTTGATTTAAATATTTATCTTAATTTGTGAAGAAAAAGGACTAAAAGATAAATATATTTTAATTCTACAGCTAGTGTAGTGGACTAGAGGAGCTTTGTATCTGAGGTCTTGAAGGATACATGTTTATCCTACTGACTACCAACCAGTAAGTGATAGTTCCCCATTGGTCATAGAGATCCTAGCAGGCATGCCAATATCGTTGTGTGTGTCTAGCAAGAGCTAAGGTTATGTAGAGAGAAAGAAGAGAGGTTGATGGCTGACCTACAGAGATCACATGAGTCCGTCTATGAGCTTAGCATATTGAGGAGCCACTCATGGACTACCGGATAGATATCTTCATCTTCTCATCATAGATCAAAGAGATCTTGGAGCCATCGACCATCAAAGCATAGAGATAGAGAGAGTGATAGATAGATTCTTGTGCCACATATGTATCAAACTCAAAAGAATTTATAAATGAAAAACTCTATTTTCTAGTTACTTCTATGCTTGATTACTATATTTTCACCAATAACATAAAACTTAATAGAAAGAAAGAACATGTATAAATGTAATCAAATGTAATTTGCTACAATCACATAACCTATAAAACAAACATAGCTATTTTAGAAGGAATACATAAATACACAAGGAAAGAAAGATGCACTAGGGATAATAATGTATGAGATGCATAGTATTGATAGGATCCTTAAAAGGCACACCATCCATATCAACAATTTTGTATGCACCTGAACCAAAGTCCTCAATTACAACAAAAGGTCCAAGCCAATTAGGGCTAAACTTTCCTTTTTCACCAAGTAAAGAATTCACATTTCTTTGATTCTCATATAATACTAAATCACCTACTGAAAATGATCGTTCAGTTACCTTATCATTATATTTCTTTTGAAGTGATTTATGATAAGCCTTTATATGTTCTAAAGTGTTTATTCGTTGTTCATCTAACATTTCTAATTCTTGTAATCATTGTTCTCAAAATGTATCTTTTTCAATTATCCCATGAAATGAAACATGTAAAGAAGGTATTTCCAATTCCAAGGCATAATAGCATCAGTACCATAGACAAGATTATAAGGAGAAGTACCCGTGGCAGTATGAACACTAGTCCTATAAGCCCATAAAGCATAGGTAAGTTAGGTATGCCAATATTTTGTATTCTTATTAACTATTTTCCTCAGAATTTGTTCAATAACTTTATTTGATGCTTCAACTTGACCATTAGATTGAGGATAATATGGAGTCAAAAATCAATGTTGAATTCAATATTTCTCCAAGAATTTTGCAACTTATTTATTCTTAAAAGAGGTACCATTATCTGAAACTATCATCAAAGGAATACCAAATCATGTTATAATATTGTTAAGGATGAAATCACAAATAACATCCATGGTAGTTGAATGGAGAGGGACAACTTCCACCCACTTCGTAAAGTAATCTGTAGCTATTAGGATGTACATATGTCCTTGAGAAGAAGTTGGTGAGATTTTTCCAATAAGATCAAAACCCCAAATACTAAAAGGCCATGGAGCAACTTGATTACAAAGCTCATGAGAAGGAGCATGAATCAAATTACTATGTTGCTGACATTGAGGACATTTCTTAACAATAATGAAAGAATCTTGTTCCATTGTTTGCCAATAATATCCCATTCTAAGAAGTTTATTGAATAAAGATTTTCCACCAAAATGTCCCCCACAAGAACTAGAATGAGCTTCTGCCAAAGCTACTGAAATTTTGGTTCTACCAAGACATCTTAATAGAAAACCATCATAAGAGTGCTTGTAAAGTGTATTTCCTAAAATGATATAATGTGCTGCAAGCTTCCTAATACAATTACGCATGTTCCTTGTTGCCAATTTAGGAAAAGTACCATCTTTCAAAAAATGAAAGATATAAGAATACCATTCATCCAAATGCAAATTGAAATAGTCAAACGTAACCTTATTAGAAATTGCAGGGTTTTTTAAGAGCATGTATAGTAAATTGAAAGTTTTCAATGTTATTATCAAGACAAATGAAATAAGTTGTGCTTGCCATGGCATCCGCATGTCGATTATCTTTCCTAGGTAAAGTTTGAATTGTATAAGAAGAGAATTGTGAAAGAACATCAAGAGCCAAATCTCTATATTGTGTCATTTTATCATTCTTAGTCTGATAACCTCCTTTAATCTATTCCACAATCAATTGTGAATCTCCATAAATTTCTAAGTTTTTAATGTTAAGGGATGAAGCTGGTCGCAAGCCATCTATAAGAGCTTCATACTCCACAATATTGTTAGTATAGGAAAAAGTCAATTTATATGATAGAGCGATCAGCTTTTTCATAGGAGGGATCAAGATAATGCCAACACCAAATCCTATCTTACATCTAGATCCATCAAAATATAACTCCCAAACATCATCATCTTTAATAGCTAAAATGTTTTCATCTGGGAATTCTATTAAAGTAAAGCATGTATCGGAATGAGGACAAGGAGTGTTAGCCAAATAATTTGTTAAATCTTGTCCTTTAATTGACTTTTGAGAAATAAAATTAAGATCAAATTCCGTAAGTAACATCACCCACTTTGCAAGACGGCCAGAGAGATCACTTTTTGAGAAAAGATGCTTCAAAGGATCAAATTTAACAATCACACTAACTTCAACATTTAAGAGATAATGTCTGAGTTTCTAACAAGCATAAGCTAAAGCTAAACATTGTCTTTCCAAATCTGTATATCTTATTTTGTAATCAAATAAAGTCTGACTACTGTAGTACACAGGTCTTTCCTTACCTTCACTATCATGATGAGCCAACAATGTACTCATCGCATTTAGAGTGGTTGAAGTATATAGATAAAAGGGTTTATCAAATTGAGCTAGTTGCAAAATAGGAGGATTGGTGAGATACTCCTTAAATTTCTCAAAGGATTGTTTACATTCTTCCTTCCAAGAGAAAGTGGTATCCTTTCTAAGAAAGGAAGTAAAAGGAAGAGTTCTATCAGCTAAGTTGGAAACAAAGTGATGAATAGCTTGAATTATTCCTTGGAAACTTCATAACTAAGAAATGCTCTTAGGAGGAGATATATTAACAATAGCTTCAATCTTTTTAGTATCTACCTCTATGCCTCACTTAGAGATTATAAACCCTAATAATTTACTGGAATCAACTCCAAAGACACATTTATTAGGATTCAATCTCATATTATAACTTCTAATCCTTTCAAATATATGTCATGAAATACTAACATGACCTTATCTTTGTATAGATTTTTCCAAGATATCATCCACATAATCCTCAAGAATCTTATGAATGTAATCATGAAAAATCAAATTCATGGATTGCTGATAAGTTGCTCCTACATTTTTTAATCCAAAAGGCATCATGACCCAGCAAAATTTTCCCCAAGGTGTTATAAATGTGGTCTTAAATTGATCTTTAGGAGGAATAAAAAATTGAGTATAGCTAGAAAATCCATCCATAAAAGATCATAAAGCATGACCCATTGTTGAATCCACAATCATATCAATATTAGGTAATGGGAAATCATCTTTTAAGGATGCTTTATTTAAATCTCTATAGTCAATACAGATTCTTATCTTATTTTCTCCTTTTGAAATGGGCACAATATTTGAAATCCAATCTGAGTAATCAATAGAGCGGATGAATCCAACATCCAATAATCTTTCAATTTCAAACTTAACTAATAAGACAATTCCTAGATTCATCTTTCAAATTTTCTGCTTCACAGGTTTAACATTTTGTTTGAGAACAATATTGTGAGTAACAATCTTAGAATCTATACCCGGCATATCTGAATATGTCCAAGAAAAAATATCCTTAAATTCAAGTAAAAGCGAAACTAACTGATCACGTTCATCTTGATTCAAACATTTCCCATTTTTTATCATCTTCTCAGAGTTATTTTCATCCATTTGAACCTCAACAGTCTTAGTTATTAGAAAATTACTTTGTATCAGAGAATCCATTGGTAAAGGAGAAATATCATGTTCATCATATTCTCCAAAATAATCTTTTGTATTTAGACAATAAGGCTCCCGTCATTTATGATGAAATGTAGGTAAATCCACATAAACTCCTAAAAAATCCGCTAAGGCTTCATCTTCAGGAAAAACATCCAAGATAGGTTTCTGATTCATGTCAAGGAGGAGCAGGTTAACCAAGTTCAAATTTCCACCACATATATAATTAACATTAAGAGGAAAATCCAATGTTTGTTTGTAAGGATTGAACCCCAATCCAAATGTATAATCATAAATTTTGTTGTCCAAAGTTCCTTGCATACCTTGTTCATATTTACCCAATCCTTTCCCATTAAATCCTGATTTCTTGAGCAAATGATAACTAGAACCATATCTATCAGCCATATCATATGGATTCCAAGGAGCGACATATGTCACAATGTCATAGCAATCAAGTTTTATTGTTTCAATTGTTTCTTCAATCGAGGTAGAAACAAAGTTACTTTTTAATTCTTTAAAAAGAGGGGAAGGAATAAAAACTTGTTTTTCAAACCCACTTTCTTGTTTCATAAATTCCAAATCAGAAACATTATATTCTCCAATAAAAGAAGGACTAAATTCCAATGTTCCCCAATCATCCTCAGTCAAAGAATAAGATGGAGCTTTAGTTTGTTTAATCTCAGGTGGCCTTTCAAGCTCTTTACCTAGTTGGAGAGGTTCAAAAACTTAAGCATATTCCGCATTCAAGCAAGGATTCAACGCATCATCTGCATGTAGCGTATACATCAAATTGTTATAAATGAACCTAACCTTGCAATGAAGAGTAGAAGGAATTTCATGCATATAATGTAACCAAGGTCTACCTAAAATAAGACTATAATTGAGAGGTCTAGGCATAACATGAATAGGCGTATTGAGAATAACCGGACCAACTTTAATAGGTAATGTAATAATGCCCAAAGTTCTCTTTGAAATATTATCAAATCCACAAATAGGGAAATTATCAGGTTGAATAGTTGTAAGATCGGCCTTAATTTCCTTAAGCATATCCATGCCACAAACATTAAGCCTAGATCCATTGTCAATTAATGTTCTAGTATGAATGATACTCTTATTAATAGAAATAGCAACCATAAGAGCATCATATTGATTCTGCACGTCAACAGAAGGCAAAACATCATGAGTAAACACAATAGGAGGTACAGAAGGCATAGTATGCATGCACTCCAAAAAGGAATTAATGTTCTCTTAGTTAGGAGGCAAAGTAGGAAGAGTAGATAAAGCCTTTTGCAATGCCTCATGATATGTCGGGGAAGTTTGAAGCAATTCCCATAAAGATATCTTAGCAGAAGTAGCCCGTAATTATTCTACTAATTCATGCTCCTTAAAGGAAGATAGCAACCTAAAAACTTGAGGAAGCATAGGTTGGGAAGGAGGTAAATAAATTGGAACAGTGGGCTGAGGTTTATTCCATGTGCAATAAGCATGTGAAACAAAATCTGTGTTATCAAAGAAATCCAAAGGATCTCTAGGTTTACCCTTAATTGTTATTCGAGGACATCCTTTTACCTTCAAAAAAGGTTTAGGATATAATATTCTAGGTGCATCAATGTTGAAAATAGTGGAACATGAGGGTAACCGTGCACACACCCTATTGTAAAGGTCAATTGAGGAGGTTGTGGAAGAGGATGAAATAGGAATAGGATTAATGGAGATCTCATTCGAACAATTTCCATCCTCACTTCCATGTACCTCATTAGGGGATCTATCCTCTTTTGCAATAAAAGCCTCATCAAAGCATTCAAAACAAAAATCATACATGTTGAACACAAAGTAGCACTACAAGCCTGAAAAATATAAATGTTTTTGTATTTTTAAAGAATTTTTGTGATTTTTTTATTTTTGAAATATAAATGCAAGAGCATAAAAGAAATACACTTTTATATGCATGTAAGATCTAACATAGAATGCAAATCTAACACCAAAAAGAAAGAGTTGTCGTAAAATGGGTTCACCAAAATGTAATGGTGTAAAAATATATGGATAGATAGGATTTAGAACAATGCACATAAAAGAGACCCTAAACCAATATTTTACACATACATATAAATCTAATGATAAGGAATATAAATCTGGAAATGCTTGCAAAGAATAATGAAATGAAATACATAACTCATAACATAGCAGATCTGGAAAAACCTATTTCCTAGAGTTTGTACTGACTTTATAGAAATTCTGCAACTGGATCTGGAACAAAAACACAGAGACAGAGAAAACCATGAAATATTTTCTTTTTCTAAGTCAGGTCGACCTTGACCCAAATGAAGGGAGACCTTGACCCCTTTATGTCGACCTTGACCTACACTACTCTGACGAAAATTCTATTTGTGGATCCCATAAGTTTTTTGAAAAGGGTATCTAGATCTGCTCTACAACTCCCGAAAAAATAACTATACATATCTGAAAATGGTGTTTTGGGGTGGCTATATAGGGTTTTTCCTTAGTCAAACCCCCATTTTGGTGGTTTCCACCTCCATGAATAGCTGGATGTAATAGAATATGTGTGTGTGTTTCTCATAGGAAGAGCTTTGAATGTGCAATGCCAAGATCTAATCCTCTAGATTGAAACCCTAGCATGAATTGAAATGAGAGAGAAATGCATAGATTTTAATATGATAAAGAAAGCATACCAAGCCCCCAAGGCTAAAGTAATCCTACCAACTTCACAATCCATAATTCCTACCCCATGATTGTATCTTTTGAATACTTGAATGTTGAAAATGGTAGATCAAGGAAGACGGAATCTTTCTTTCTCCAAATGAATGTCCACAATAACTTGTCCACAAAATGCTTGCTTGCATCAAGGTATCATCAATATCTTGTTCTCCTATAGCATCCTCTTGTAGTATTGCATCATCATCTCCTCATCATCACTTGTAGCTCCTCATGTCGTAGCTTCTCATGACCTATTTCTTGATGGAAAAATGAAGGCAAAAGAGAGTTCTTATATAGAGATTTCAAGGCAAGGCTCCTTGAGAAATGTAAAGGCCCCTAATTTATATTTCACCTCAAATTATGGTCCAATCAAAATAGCCAACTAAGGAGGGAAAATAATTAAATAAATTTTGAATAAAAACCCTTCCGCATTCAGATCTAGAGGCCTGCTTTTAATTTTGGGCCCCACTATGATCTAAATTTGGAAGTAGGGACCAAAACCTGACAAAAGTCAAGGTTGAACTCAACCCTGACTTAGGTTAGGGTTGACCTCAACCCTGATGGTTGACCCTAACCTAAGGTTTCAAGCCAGTCAATGTAGAAATCAAAGAAGTTTCTAGGTCAACCAGAGACTTAGAATGATGGGAAAATAGGACAGAATGCCAAAAAAGGGCACAGAGGCCTAGAAGAGATGTGATGAAGGCTAGGAGGACCATTACATAGGTCCTACCTAGAAAATAGAGCCACAAAGAAGGAAACCAAGGAGAATTCTCAGGATCCTAACCCTAATTTCACCTAGAAATGAAGAATCAAGTGCAAATGCATCCTAAATGAAAATCTTTCATGAAAATGCACTAAATGGGGGTGCTAAACCTACCAAGATGGAAGTGCTTCCATTTTATGATGATACACTTTTTTATTACATGATACTTGGGTAATATTGGATATAGAGTCTTTTGTAAGAGCAATGAGCTCCATTTTGTATTCACCCCTAATAGAGTTATAGACTCCTAACAGGGTATTTCCTATAGCAAGGACTTGTACTAATGTAATATCATGCTCATAATAGGGAAAGGTCTCCTAACGAGAACACAATAATTTTAGTGCATCATTTGTGGGTACCATCCCCATAGGGTTTTTCCCTTAACAAGGTTTCCTCGAGAAAAAATCATGGTGTTATGAGTTGTGTACTTTATCTATATGCTCTCTTTATTTCAGTAGTTTTATGGTTAATTTTGAATTGGTTAAGAGTGAAATTAAATTTTTGTAATATTGATTCACCCCCCCTTTCAGTATTAGTTGATCCTAACAATTGGTATCAGAGTACAAGTTCCTTGAAGATAAAGTCTAACAACTAAAGGGAGATCTAGATGGATTCAGGCAGTTTGGAAGAAAACTTTGAAGAAGCAGTATAGGACTTAGATAAGGTTAATGCTAAAAATGATTAATTAAAATACAAACTAAAGAAAGTTGAAGAGTATATCAAAATAATCAAAGAGAAGATTAAAATTTCAAATAGAAAAAGGAAAGAACTTGTTGAGAAAATGAGAGAGCCTGAGAATACAATAAAACATTAGTATGAAATCATCAGTGTGCAAATAACTAAACAAATTCAACAATATAAAGAAGAAAAGAGAAAATTTGAAGAAACCTTGAGGAGTGCAAATGTACATATGGGAAGAATGAAGCTAGAAATAAATGATGTCAAAACCAATTATGAAGAATTGGAGAAGTACAATTTCATCATCAAAGAAGAGCTTGTGGAGGCAAGGAATCATATTGAAAAAATTCATGCGAACAGTAACAAAATTGATGAATAACTAGAGAGACAAAAACCTAAAGGTGACTTGAGTCAAGAGTTGGCTTTAATGAAGCCAAATGTTCCAAATATCAGAAGAAGAAATATGAAGGTAGGAAAGATTAGACACCCTATCAACAAAAAGAACTTAATCAAAATGAGAAAACTAGGGAGCAGATCAAACCTTTCAAAGGGAGATGCTTTGGTTACAACAAATTTGGTCACATGAAGAAGGATTGTAAAGGTAAAAATGTCTCCAAACCTTTTTCTGGTTATTGTTTTAATTGTTAGGCATATGGACATAGAAGAAATGAGTGTACAAAATCAAATCAAAGATGGAAGAGTCAATATTATGTTAGACAACCCAGTGCATCCAATAAGATCATTTGTCACAAATGCAATAATCTTGGGCATATTTCAAGGAATTGTAAATTGCAAGTTAGACAAAATAGGATTCAACCTAGAAAATGTTGGTCAATGGTGATTGATCAGGGAAGTACTATACACTTTCCATTTATCCTCACCAGAGTTTGTGGCTAATTTTTTACTATTTTTGGGTCGGCACGTTATAACTGATTCTAACCCTAAAGGGGAAAAAAACTTGTATAAAAATGGCTTAGGGTTAGGGATTTCATCATGTATATTTTTAGCAGCTTCTTGCGGTGGTATTGAGCTGTAAGGGATTATAGATTATAATTAGGTTGTAATCAATGGATACTAATATTATTGGACTCGTTGTTGGTGGATGTAGCCCAAGGATTGGGTGAACCACATTAAATCTTTGTCTTGTGTTCTCTTCTATGTGTTTATTATTTTCTGATATTGTTTATATTTGCATGTAACTATTATTTCTATCTTGTTAATCCTAGCAAGTGGTATTAGAGTGAGGCCATTTTTTAGTTATCCTCTAGAGGAAGATCTCACGGTTTAGTGTGAGTCTCATGGTTAATCAGGGGCAATGGCAGATGGGGTTAAGTTGAAGGTTGAGAAGTTTAATGGGGTAGAACTTTCAGTTATGAAAAATGAAAATGGAGGACTATCTTTATCAAAAGGATCTATGGCAGCCACTGGAAGGAAAATTCAAGAAGCCAACAACAATGATTAATGAGGACTGAGATATTCTTGACAAAAAGGCACTTGGAAGTATTTGATTATGCCTATCACAATGAGTGGCTTTTAATATTACGAAATCAAAGACAACTGAAGAGTTGATGGAAATCCTAGCAAAGTTGTATGAAAAGTCCTCCGCTTCAAACAAGGTATTTCTCATGAAGCTTTTGTTTAATATGAAAATGGTTGAAGATGGTTCTATTACTAATCATTTGAATGAGTTTAATATGATTACCAGTCAATTATCTTTTGTAAATGTTATTTTTTATGAAGAAATTAGGGATCTCTTGATTTTTTGCTCTTTTCTTGAAAGCTAACATGGCTTGGTAATGCTTTTTAGCAACTCTATTTATGGTTCTAATACCCTAAAATTTGATGATGTTATCAGTGTGATTCTGAGTAAGGAAACTCATAGGAAAAGCTTAGGTGGATCTACAACTAGAAGTGTCTTGAATGCACAAAGAAGCAGAACGAATGGGAGAGGAAACAATTCTGGAAATCATGGGAAATCAAGAGGAAAATAAAAGGGAAAGAGGTATGAATCCAAAGTACCAAATGATTGTTGGTATTATGGAAAACTAGTTCATAAGAAGAAATATTTTTGGTCTCGGAAGAATAAAGGAGACAAAAAAGAAGGTAACAAGGAGGCAAATGTGATAAGTAATAAATATGAAGAGGATGCTTTGCTTCTTTCTTTAGAAAGTGTTGACGATTCATGGGTTTTAGATTTTGGGGCTTCATTTCAAGCTACACCCCATAGAGGTTATTTTCTTGATTATGTCCAAGGGGATTTTGGGCTAGTTTATTTGGGAGATAATGAACCCTATCAAATTTTTGGAATGATAAAACCTAAGATTAAGTTGTGGGATGGGAATTATTGGCTACTACAAGAGGTAAGACATGTTGGAGCTCAAAAAATTCAGGCTATGTTTTCAGTCCAATTTCAAAAAAAATTCTAATCATCGGAATTGTGCCTTTGAAAATCATTAAAAGATGCCTAGTTTGAAGTGCATAGAATATAGGGCCTATTGTTCTTCATGATGAGTCACTTGGATAGGGTGTTCATTACCTTTCATTTGACATATGTAGTGGGTTTTAACTTTCAATTTTCAGTTCTGGCATGTTTAGGGAATAGGCTTTTGGAGGTGTTCCCAGATATCTGCATTTTATGTCTATCTAGAATTTCACCAAGTAGCCCACTTCATAGGAGTGCATTCATGGCCCAGTTTAGTGTCATGACATGTGGGTTGTTGCATCATGTTTAGGCATGAGAGAGAGTGTTCATACCCATTTTTATCCCTCCATGTGCTCATTTGACCTATTTTCCTGAGCCTTTTCATTTGCAGATTGTTAAGTTTTACCAAGTGTGCATTGTCCAGATTCCTAAGTGGACTACTTTGAGGATTTTTTGTTTGCACCCGGTTCAGGTTCAAGAATAATTGAAGGATGTTCCATATTGTAGACCTGGAAGTGTACTTGCCTGAATATTTTTGGGTCTCTGCCAATCCATTTAGCCATTTTTCTAGACCAATTCCAAATCAGTTTTCTACATAATTCACTATTTTACTCCTGAATATTTCTAATAGGCTGACTTTGGTGTTTATTTTCATTTCACCACTTGATCTTTTGGGAGAGTTAATTATGGATTCATGTACCTTGTATGGAATTGAATTGGTCTCCAAGTTGGTAGTTCGTGAAGGTTTCAGTGGGTGAGTTTTTGAGGCCAGTTCTGGAGGTGACTTATGCAAATTTGATAGTGCAGATTGAATCAATTTTTCAAGTGGCCATGTTTGATTGTTAATATCTTTTGGCTAAAATATTTTTGGGTGATCTCCTTTGGCATATGTCCTAACATATTGGAATTCAATGTGAGTTTCTGATGGTGTGTTCCGATGAGGTCTTTTGGTTAGTTTTTGAAGCTATCTCCAGAGGCTAGTTGGTGTTAGTGGATAGTTTTGCAGAAGCACAATGTTTTGAATTGTGTGATTAGATTTTCAATACGCCTTGACTTGTTTTCACTTTATGACTCCATTGTGGTATCCAGAAGGTAGTTTGGAGTTGTAGGTGTTGGTGTTGGTCCTTCCTCTAATCTCCATGGATTGTTGCTCTTTTCAAATACAAAATGCAAAAATAAAGAGCCAATGTAAGTGATAGCACACAATAAAATAAATATTGGTGCATGAGGCTAAGAAGATGAGTATGCATCGATGCTTGGCATGTATGGGACTAAGGTTCTAGTTCAAGGAGCACCATGTAGGTGGCCAACCAAGAGAAACAAAGAACAAGGATGCATGTTGGTTGTCAGGCTACGTCCCAAATCTTAAGATGCACATATCAACAAAGGGGGATGCACAGTGGTTTCAGAGTGTGCATATAACATGAATGCACAAGGAGATGAAGTAAGGGGGTAGAGTAATATGCGTTGAATAATAAGAGGAAATGGTATGTGCAAAGAGAGTAATTGTTGGCAGGGGTGTGTGAAACTTGGAGAATGGCTGCCAAGAAGGTAATGATGCGCACTCAATGCAAAATGAATCAAATAAAGAGTGCAAGCATAATAAATAAAAGGACAAAGGAAGAAAATAGTGCATGAATGTTAGAGGAAGTTTCCAGTCCAAACCAGCGTAGTTCACTTAACTAAGTGAAATGGATACATGATAATATGTTGGAAATGATGTTTAAAAATCTTTAAAATGAAAGTGGTAGTACATCAACTTGCAAAGAGGTAGCACACAAACTAAAGGGAATGTGTGCATCAGATGGAGGATGTGCGCTTGGACAAACAGATGCCAGCTAAAAAAAATAATGGAGATGCTTAAAAGATTGCATATAGGTAGCATACCAAATGATCAGCAGGGAGTGTGCACATGTTTAAATAGAGGGGCATGCTAGATAGCCAAAGGAATGCATTGAGGTAAGATTTGTGTGATGTCAAATACAAGGTTAAATAATGCATGTCAGTAATTATTGGAGATGTGCATAAATAAAGGAGGCTGGCTTTGGTAAAGATGCAACATACAAAATTTTGATAAAGGAGGCTACGCACATGAAACCCAGGTTTGGTGTGTGAGCTCTTGTGGGATGCACACTCAGTAGAGAGATGAATGCCAAGAGGATGCATGAAGTCCAAAGGGGGCACATGCTATGTGCATACCAAGTCAAGAGGGGTGCGTGAGCTGAGTGTGTGGAGCACATATTATTTTAAAAGGAACATATACAACATTGCAGGGAGTGCACATAATTGTATGGGCTGATACGTGCTAGCATTGGTCTACAGAGGTTAGTTTTCAGTGTGCACACCAAGTAATAGAAGTGGTGGGATGCAAGATAATTAAAACCAACCAAGCCAAGAGAAACAAAAATGGAGCTCACACATAGGCAAGAAGTGAAGAAATTGTAAAGGGGGGTTGCATGTGGGTTTATCCCACATGCACCCCATTTCAGGTTTTAGGATTATTTAAATGCATTGGCACTCAAATGAAAGGTAAATTGAAAGAAGAATGAGGCTAGTGACTGCCTCATGGTGTGTGGGCCCACTCAGAAGTGCGTGCCAGCTGGGTGCACTATGTAGGTTTTTAATCGAGACATTTAAAAACACTCACAAACTTAATCCCACATTCACCCAGGAAAGGAGATATGAGGTTTTTATATTCCCAAATGCACACAATAAGGTTTTTAGAAAGATTTGGAGGCTCTGCATGCGTGAGTGCTCCAGAGGTTCATCGGGATGCATGTCGATGGGCCAAAGACTTCATAATTTTGCACATAGGTGGCAGCAAGCAAGGACAAAAGAGGACACATGGTGCTCAGTCACACATTCATGAGATGAAAATGATAGTCAAGGAAAAATCCAACGATCTGGCAAATGGCTTAGTCATGATTCTCCAGATCCTGGCGGCTAAGAGGTAGACATTCAAAGATCATGAGATGCCTTAATTGCGTGTTCTTGGAATAGGATGGAAGTTAGTCTTATGATCTGGAGATCACGAGATAGCCTGGTCATGCATTCTCTAGATCATGGCGGTTAAGTTCCTAGCATTTGGAGAATGGGAGAATGGCTTAGTCGCACATTCTCCCAATTATTGGTGGTTAAGAGAGATGATTCAAAGATCTAGAGAATGGATTAGTCACCCATTCTCTAGATGTAACCATGGTCAAAGACATGATTCAAAGATCTAGAGAATACACTAGTCGCGCAATCTCCAGATGTAACCTGGGTTAGAAGAAGCATTTGGAGATCAGGAGAATGAAGGTATTCATGTGCTCTCCAAACCAGAGGTCAAGGCTAGGATCAAGGTGAGCATGCAACCAGCTAGTGACAAGTGTCAAGTTCTGGTGGAGCCTAGACATAAAGTGCAGAAAAATGCATAAAGAGCAGATTTAAAAGTAAAATGAAAAATCAAAACAAATGGTATAGTCTGGACATTTGAAATAAAGCCAAAAATTTAAATGATTCATCTAGTCATGTAAGTGGTGTCTGGTGCCTTTATTTTTATCAGAATATAGGCATGTTATATATTTTCAGAAATAGCAGGACAAGAGGAATCAAATGGAAATGATTGATTTTAGATTCAACTTAGTGGGAGAGAGCAGTATGGGCTTGCATTTTAGAATCAATCTGTTGGTGAAAATGACAACAGGCATGGAGGAGGTTACAGAGGATCATTTAAGAATCAACAATGATGAGGATATTGAAATATTTCTTGGAGGATTGACATCTGTCAGTTAGTTTTCAACTGACTCTCTTCTCCTATATCTCTCTTCTTTTTCATTTTTGTAGAGGATGGTGAAATTTAGAGCTGAATAGAGAGAGTTCATCTAGGGTTTCTTTCTAGTATTTTGACATTGATAATGTATTGACCTTGAATATCTTAATGAAAACATGTTCGAATCCCATCTCACATGAGTGTATGTCTTCTTGCATTGATCTTGGGTTTTTATGTGTTAATTTTGCAAAGTGGGTTAACATATGATTTACAAAGTAGGTTTTGAAGTTGTTTTTGAGTTATTGCCAAAGGAAGGATTAAATGTTAAAAATGATTTCAAAAGACTCAATGTTCTTGTAAGAATTTGATGTCTAAGTTTGAGAGTGAGAGGAATGATACGCATAGCAGTTGTTCTAGGTTACAGGTGTGTCTGATTTAAGTTTTCTTGTGATGTATGTTATTGGTGACTCTTTAGCCATGAATAAGACATTGGTCTCTTCTTGATAGGTCGTTTCTTCATCATCAAATCAATTTTATAAATGATAACATCCTTCAGTCAATATGTAAAGGGCATTAATGCATAGTTTTTGTGTTGAATGATATGAAAGAAGATTTATGATTCCTTTCAAGAAGAGAATCAATAGGTAAACCCGCCTGAGCAATTTAAGCCTTGAAGTGTAGGAGGATCATACTCTTGATCCTTGTTAATTGTCCCATTTTTCTTGCATGATTTGGAGTGGTTTTCAGGAGTCAGTGACACTACTTTGTCAAATGCATTGTAAATCTACAAGTGGAAAGAAAAGGAGCCAACAAGACATACTCCAAGGGTGAGTTGGAATTTAATTTCAGCAAGGCAACTCAGTGATGAGGGTTGCACAGTTAATTTTAATGATAGAAAGTGGAAAGTTTCAAAAGGTTCCTTAGTAGTAGCCAAAGGTGTGAAAGTAGGCACCTTATATATTTGTACAGGTCATATTGTTCCTTCTAATTTAATTATTTTAGAGAAAAATGAATGTTCAGGAATAGTTATTGCATTTGAGAATGAAGAACATCAAATAATTATTGTAGATTCTAACACAACACTATGG
The DNA here is from genome assembly GCA_027943335.1 of Chamaecyparis obtusa. Classification (NCBI taxonomy): domain Eukaryota; kingdom Viridiplantae; phylum Streptophyta; class Pinopsida; order Cupressales; family Cupressaceae; genus Chamaecyparis; species Chamaecyparis obtusa. The sequence continues at coordinate 325,030 of BSBK01007534.1, forward strand.
AATAACATACTTTGGCACATGAGTGAAAAATGTATGAAATTAGTTCATTCAAAGAAAGTTTTACCAGGTCTGAAATGTGTCAATATTGATTTATGTGAAAGTTGTGTATGGAAAACATAAGAGAGTTAGTTTTTTGAAGAGTGGGAAGGAAAAGAAAAATAATAAATTAGAGCTTGTGCATATAGATGTATGGGGACCAGCTGAGGTATCTTCCCTTGGTGACTCTCCGTATTATGTTACATTTATAGATGATGTAACAAGAAAATTATGGATTTATTTCCTTAGCCAGAAATCAAATGTATTTCAAACTTTTAAGAAATGGAAATGCTTGGTTGAGAATGAGACTAGTAAAAGGATAAAATGTCTTAGATCTGATAATGGTGGTGAGTATTGCAGCACAAAATTTGAATATTATTGTTCATCTAATGGTATTCATAGGAAGAAAATTGTAGCAAGGAATCCACAAGAAAATGGAGTGGTTGAATGCATGAACATGACAATAATGGAGTGTGCAAGGAGTATGAGGTTGCATTCTAGGCTTCCCTTAAACATGTGGGTGGAGGCTATTAATATAGTTGTATATTTAATCAATAGAGATCCCTCTACTCCTTTCGATTTTGGTATTCCAGAGGAAGCATGGAATAATAAGAAGGTGAGTTATTCTTTTCTCAAAACCTTTGGTTGTGAAGAATTTTCACATATAGACTCTAAAAATAGAACCAATCTGGAAGCTAAATCTAAGAAATGTGTATTTGTTGGATATGACATTAATGAATTTGGTTATAGGCGTTTGAATTTTGAAAATCATAAAATTGTAAGAAGAAGGGATGCCATATTCAATGAGAAAGTGTTGTACAAAGATCTATTGCAGTAGCATGAGAAGAAAGAAAATGATTATGTTGTATTGGATGATACTCCAAAAGATGTTGTTCCAGTAGTACCTTATCCTCACAATAATAGCAACAACAAATACCACAAACCCTAGTAAATGTAAGATGGTCAACAAGGTTAAGTAGACCTCTAGAAAGATTTTCTCCCTCTTACATATTCTATTTTATTAACAGATGTTGGTGAACTAGAATGTTATGATGAAGTTGTGCAAGTGGATACAAAGCTTCTGCGGGAGTCTGCCATGATAGAGGAAATTGACTCCTTACTAAAAAATCAAACTTGGGATTTATGAAAGTTACTTGCAAGTAAAAGGGCTTTGCATAATAAATGGGTTTACAGGCCGAAAAAAGAGGATGGAGGTAAGAAAGGATTTAAAGTCATGTTAGTTGTAAAAGGATTTACATAGAAAAAGGGCATTGATTTTGATGAGATATTTTCTCTAGATGTTAAAATGACTTCTATTCGTATTGTTTTAAGTTTTTGGTTTGTGAAGATTTGCATTCAAAGAAGCTTGATGTTAAAACAACTTTTCTTCATGGTGATTTGGATGAAGGAATATATATGGAACAACCACATGGATTTGAGGTCAAAGATAAGGAACACTTAGTGTGTAGATTGAAGAAAAGTTTATATGGCTTGAAGAAAGAACCTCAGAAATGGTATCTTAAATTTGACAGTTTTATGCATGAGCATGGATATACTAGGTGTCATTCAGAACATTGTATTTATTAAATAAGAGGTCAGATGATGATAGCTACATTATTTTATGATTATATATTGATGATATGCTTGTAGCTGGGTCTAACATGGATCACATTAAGGGATTGAAACAATAGTTAGCACACTCATTTTCTATGAAGGATTTGGATGTAGAAAAAAAAAATCCTTGGTATGAAAATATGCAGAGATAGGAAGCACAAAAAATTGACTTGATCTCGGGATGCTTATATTGAGAAGGTGTTGCAATGTTTCTGTATGGAGAATGCCAAAGCTGTCAGCACACCTTTGCCTGGTCATTTGAAATTGACTAAGGAGATGTGTCCAAAAACACCAAAAGAGGAGACTAAAATGTCCAAGGTACATTATGCTTCAACTGGAGGAAGTTTAATGTATGCTATGGTATGTACTCGGCCAGATATTGCACATGGAAAGGGAGTTGTTAGTAGGTATATGAGTCATCCTGGGATTGACCATTGGAATGTAGTCAAATGGATTCTCACATATTTGAGAGGAACATCTAGTATTTATGTTTACATTTAGGGGGCTCTACTACTGATTTACAAGGCTATGTTGACTCGGATTTGGCAGGGGATCTTGATACCAAGAAGAGTACTATAGGATATGTATTTACTATTGGTGGGACAACAGTGAGTTGGATTTCACGGTTACAAAAGGTGAATGCTTTATCCACTACCAAGGTAGAGTATGTTGCTACTACAGGGGTAGTCAAGGAGATGATATGGCTTCAATTCTTCATGGATGAATTGGGGCACCCATAGATGCACAATTATTTGTTTACAGATAGCCAAAGTGCCATTCATCTTGCCAAGAATTATGCTCTTCATTCAAAGACAACACACATAAAGTTGTGGTACCATTTCATTTGGTCAATTTTGGATGATGGACAGTTAAAGCTAGAAAAGATACATGTACAGATGATAATCCAACAAATATGTTTACAAAGGTAGTATCAAGGGAGAAGTTGAACTCCTTTTCAGCTTTGGTTGGTCTTTTTAACTAAACATAATAAAGGAACTGTTGAGTCTAGGGTGGCTCAATCCAGTGGGAGCCTCATGTGTTAGCAGTATTTCTACAGGATCAGTCTCCAAGTGGGAGATTATTATTTAGTGTGGAGCCTGATTAGTCACCAAGTGGGAGATCGTTGGTCAATGATGATTAATCAGAGAAGTACTATACACTTTCCATTTATTTTTGGGCCGATATTTTGTAACCGATTGTAACCCTAAAGTGACAAAAAAACTTGTATAGAAATGGCTTAGGATTAGGGATTTCATAATGTATGTTTTTAGTAGCTTCTTGTAGCAGTATTGATCTGTAAGGGATTGTGGATTGTAATCAGGTTGTAATCACTGGATAATAAGATTATTGGACTCTTTGTTGGTGGACATAGCCCAGGGATTGGGTGAACTACATTAAATCTTTGTGTCTTGTGTTCTCCTTTGTGTGGTTTATTATTTTTTGATATTGGTTATATTTGCATGTAACTATTATTTTTTCTTGTTAATGCCAATAGAAGACCACCTCTTACTTATTTTAAGTGCAAAAATGAGGGACATATAGCTAAGTATTGTAGATATAATGGAATAGTTGGAAAAAGGAAACCACCTATAGTAATGAAGAAGAACATTGGTGATATTGGAAATACCTTAGCAAAATATAAGGCTAAGTTTGATCACATTTTTAGAAAAGAAGGAAGAAAAAATAATAGAAAATTCTAGAAAGAAAAGAACCAGAGTGAGTCAAATGGTCACGTAAAGATAGTAGATGCTACTACATCTTCGTCAAATCCTAATGTCTCTATTTCAACCTAAATGGCCAAGCATGGCCTCAGGGGCAAAATTAAAGAAATTCATCAGTTAATTATCCATCCCCTAATATGCAAATTCACTATCTGTGAAGTTGTGTGCACATAAGTGTATGTTGGTAATATATCTTAAATTGCAAGGTTTGAAAGTTAATGTAGATTGATCGCCTACTATTTAATGGGTAATTGGTCTTAAAACAAATTTTTGAGATGATCTCCCTGAAATTCTTAGTGAATTTATTTAAGTGAAATATCTTAGTCATTTTTATCACCATTCGAGCTGAACTAAAGGAGACCAGAGGGGCAAGCAAGATCTAGAACATTTATGTGATCGTTGAGTGTGCATACCCCAATTCACTGGGTAAAAGGTATTTTGATCTTCTACAAATATTTATTTTCTACTGATACTCCATTGATCTTTGATGTTAGTGAGAGGTTGAGGTACAAGTTTAATAAATACCCTTACAAATCCACAGAGGATGATTCTGAAGGCACGTTTTCACAAACCCCTCACGGTGTGCTTCTTGTGGAAGATATTAGGGCATACATACATTGCAAGTATGAGACTTTGGGGGAATTTGAAATCCTCAGGGAAATGAAAGACATGTTAAAATATAATGGAACTTGGAAAGATGAGTTCGATCATTTGCAAAATCTTAGGATCATACAAATGAAATAACTCAACGAGTTCGATGAGGAAGAATGGATCAAGATTTTCCTTAGCAGAGTTCATGATCAATTTTTATAGATAGGAGAGTAGCCTGTTAAGATTTCCAATGAGATAATTCATGATGTAATTGGATTGGAAAATGCTAGCATTATCTCTTCTGTACAAAAGAACACGAAGAAGTAGGTAGAAACCTTAACACATTCCAAGTGGTATAATCTAGGGTAATGGAAATTGCTGACATCTTTCAGAAAGATGTGTGATTAATTTATATGGTTTTGGGATATAAACTTCATTACAGTTGCTGACCTAATTCATTTTATGCGAGTTTTATCATGATGGCTTATAAAATGGTGAAGGAAAATGTGAAGTACAACTTGTGTGAAGTACTAAGACAAAAACTCCTAGAGAACATTAAGTAGATCAAGCATGATAGATCAAAAGCATTCAGGTTTGGATCTTTACTGATACATATATACATTTACATAGTTCATAACTTTCTTATAATGCACTCTAGGGCATGGAAAGATAGTGAATCCATAGGTATTCAAGTGTCTAACAATTATTGAAGACATAATAGTACATGGGTGGATGGAGAACTCTTTTCCATGTTAAAAATTCTTCAAAGGAAAATGAAGGAAAGGATGAGAATTCCTAAGGCAATTATAGAGAAGTACAAAGATACAATCTATTTCATGGTTGAAACCAATTGTGTATGTTATGAGGTAGTTGAACCTAGAAAGAAGTGGAGTTACCCTATGGGTTATGAGGTCAGTGCAAAGGTTCATACTATGCAAATAGATCATATTCTTTCTTTTGAGATTGATCCTATTGAAGAAAGATGGGGCACTTATGAAGAAAAGTCTGCTAAAATAAGAGATGAACAATCAAGGGTAGTCAGGAAGAGAAAGATTGACAAAATAGTTGACAATCTTACAGAGAATGAAGGTATGAGCAGAGAAGAAATTAAAGAGGTAAGAAGGAAGATAGTAGAAGGAGCTTCTGGGTTGGCAAGCATTGCTCCTACAACCCTTCAACTTCCTGAAGTTATAGAAGTTGTTGATTCACCTCCAATAGTGGTCACAACACAAGGTAAATCTCCTACCCCTCCTAGGAGAACATCACAGAGGACTGCAACAGTCAAAACTGAAGAAAAGGGAGAAGAAGCATCTGCAAGGATAACAAGGCCCTCTAGACCCAAGATGATGAGCTCTAGACCTAGTTTTAAAAGAAAGACCTTGGTTATTCCACCTACAAAAGAATCTCCTACAAAGAAGAAGAAGAAGAAGAAGAAGAAAATAAGACCACTGAACAAGAAAGGCTAGTTGAGAGATAGCTATGGAAACTTGACTTGAAGGTATTAGGAAAAAGGATAATTAAGAAAGGGAAGCTAAATCAACTTCCTAGATATTATGAGAGGTATGATGATGTTGATAAAGTAAAAAATGAAGATATTTTCATAAATCACATGCTAGTTTTCAAAAAGAATTTGATTGAGCTACAATGGAGCATACCAAAGAATTTGTTTGATAGACTAGAGGTTAGAAAGAAGAAAGCACTAGAAGAAGATAGTAAGATCCGAATAAAGGTAATAGAGGATATGCATCTGGTGGTCTCTCATAAAGAGATTGAAAGAATCTTGGAAAAGGTCAAACCTTTATTAAGGATAGAAACAAGATTGATCAAAATAATGGCAAGGAAATATGAAGAAGTAGAAGAAGATACACAAAATGCCATAGATAAGTTGCTACTTGATGAAGGACTCGAAAAAGATAATCTCTCTAAGGGGACCCAATTAAAAGTTGTAATGATTGGAGAATCATCTAAATCTATAAAAGAAGAAGAACAACAATCTAAGGATCAAAGTACTAATCAATTCTATAGTACAGTGCAACAAACAGACTTCTTTATGGAATGTATCTTTGGATACATCGCAAGATGTTGATGATCATTTTCAAGAGAATGTTCCTAGGTTAGATGACAATAATGTTAAAACACTAACTGAGGAAGAAATAAGAAAGACAATGGTGGAAGGAAAGCATGAAGAAGAAGGCCAAGCTAAAAAGAAAGTGGAATTGGCTCCTAGTTTTGATCATCCTAAAGGTACGGAAGAATTACTTGTTGATCCATTGTTGGTAAGTGATTTAGGGAAGGAATTGAAAGGCGATGAAGATTTAGGTAATTCTGGATGAAGATCAACTGATGAAATTATCAATAATGGCTTTCGCTAAGGCTAAGGAGATGTCACAAAAGAAGACGAAGAAAAAGGCAAAATTATTGGACAGAGCCTTTGACACCTTCAACAAAATTCTTTTGATTCCTGTTACTCTTCAAGGGAATGATTCAATTGATAACTTGAAAAAAGTCTTGGATGACTTTGACAATCATTTTTCATCTTTAGAGGTCACAACTGTAAAAGTTGAAGAAGAATTCATGGAGAAGAAATTTGCAGAGGTGTGCAAGTCAATTATGTGGGATCTAGGCATTTTAGATACCACCATCTCTAGAATTAGGACTTGTATTATGCATGGGAAGAAAATATATTGCTACTATGCATAGATCCTTCTAAGTATGTACAAAATGTGGTGGACATAATCCACACTAATGAGAAGACATTGGATAACTTGGCGAAGAATTGTGGGTCCTCCTTGCAATCTATTAATGAGTTGGACAAGAAAGTATCCAAATTATTGGATAGGATCAGTGTGCTACAATCTAAAAAATCAAGAGTGTCGAGAAGATTAAGTGAGTTGAGAAGTTTGATTACTCCCAAACTGTCAATTTTGGAGAAGCACCTTGAGGACATGGAGACAAGAAAGAAATCCTTTGATGGATCTATGCCTGTTGTACTGAAGGATGCTAAGATCTCATCCTTAGTAAATGGTTTAATCAAGATTGATCAGACATTGAAAACAACATGTGAAACAGATGTAAAGGTCTTGGAAACCTCCTTTCAAGACATACTTCACATGGTGTAAATTTTGATATGCAGTCCCAAAATTCTTTCTTTGAATATAAATACACTTTTTGTATGTACCTTTGCCATTGATGTCAAATGGGGAGTAGCAATTGTGAAAAATAAAAGGTGTATAAACAACAGTTTGGTATTGGACACTTATTCATTTTTTACTAAGTGTTGCCATCAATGCCAAAGGGGGAGATTGTTGGCAAGTGGGCACATAGTATGGCATAGATGTTGCCATTTATGACAACACTACTTATTGGCATGATCACTTGGAGTATAGATTACTTTGGATGTTCGCACTGGAAAAATGACTAAGTCTAGAACGTAGTTGACAAGCTACAATCATATAGTTTTGTCTTGCGAGCATAGTATATGAGGAATTAAGTCATGTGAGCTTAGAGGAATGTTTTATGGGATGTAATAGACCTAAAGTTCAAATTGCATGTATTTTGGAGTTGAATAGAGAGAGTTATAGCATGGTCTTAGTATGCGAAGACTGTACAACAATGAAAAAGGGCAGATGAGTGGTCGCAATGCTTAAGGAAGTAACATGTGAAATACAGAGGTGATACCTTGGATTTTGTTTGAGTTCTACCCTATTCTTGTAGATGTACGGTCATCGATTGTTACTTTCTATTTGAATATGTGTTGAACATATTTTGTGATATATTTATGAGTCAACCGGAAAGATTATGAGATTGAGTATATATGCTTTGAGATGCGAAATTGTGAAGGTGTGTCTAGATGCATTGAGAAGTAAAAATAATGTTGATGATGTTGCATGCTATAACTAGGACTTCTTTGGCATATCAAATGTTGTTTTGGTTCATCTTTGTTATTACATGATACTTGGGTAATACTAGATAGAGAGTCTTTTGTAAGAGCAGTGAGCTCCATTTTGTATTCACCCCTAATAGTGTTATAGACTCCTAATAGAGTCTATCTTCTAACAAGGACTTGTACTAATGCTATATTCTGCTCCTAACAGGGCAAGGTCTCCTAACAGAGACACAATACTTTTAGTGCATCATTTGTGGGTACCATCTCCACCGGGGTTTTTCCCTTAACAGGATTTCCCCGAGACCAAATCATTGTGTTATGAGCTGTGTACTTTATCTATATGTTCTCTTTATTTCAATAATTGTATGCTTAAGTTTGAATTGATTAAGAGAGAAACTAAAGTGATATAATACTTATTCACCCCCTCTCAGTATTACTTGATCCTAACAATATCTACATTATTGAGTACAAAACAATGAAATACATCATTATTTATCTTTAAAAAACTAACAATATTGAAATAGATCATTTGTGAAAACCATGTAATAACAAAATAAATCGCTAACCTGCATTAAGATGAGATCCATGTTTCCACAGCTTAATCTCTAAGATTCATTTCTTACTGAGCTTAATCCTCATTTATTTTTTCCACAATTTAAATCAAGAGAAACCGTCTATTCTCCAAATAATATGACAAGATTGGTAAGTTGCAGCATTAATTGGAAATATATTATTTACTGTTTCGTATACGTAAGAGGACAGCTTTGTCTGTTTATGGTTACATCAAAATCTTTTACAGATATTATTTATGGACAACCTTATTTTTCTAATTTTAAAAAACCGGAATCTCCCTTTATGCCTCAATATACTGTCTTCACAAGTACAATGCTTGCAGAGAAATAGAAAGCAGTCTGATACTTGTACATTGCAGCATCAAAGTGGGATTAGTTTTCACCATAACTATTTCAGCATGTCCAGGAGTTAAAATATTTACCATAAAAGCTGCACTACATTTGCTTTTCACTATAATCATTTGAGCATCTCCAGAAATTCAGGTTTACTATTAAAAGAATTGCAATGCACAGTTCTGCTCTGCAATGTTTTGTTCAGGGCCTTTTAGCAATCATTATTCTTCTTTGCAGAGGTGAAGGAATGGCAAGAGCTCAAACTTTTTTGTTTTTGGTTTTCCTCAGTATGAATCCTGAAACAGAAATATTCATAGAGAAACATGAAGGAATGACAGGAGCTCAAACTTTTTCGTTTTTGGTCTTCCTCGGTATAAATCCTGAAACCAAAACATCCATAGAGAATCATCAGTAATGGTAATATTAGGTTAAAAGGAAAGAGATTGAATTCACTATCTCTGGTGTACTGGATGAACAAAAATATACCCAAAAACTATTGTAGACTATGAAACTTGGGGTGGTGCTCAATATGATCATTATAGTTGCCAGTAAGAAAAGTAGGAATATAAACATTACTATCATGACTGTTCCATGTTAGCATCAAACTAGTTTATATAATGGAAAAAATGATACATACAGTAATATCCACTGCGGAAGATCAAGTCAGCCTGCAAAAATAAATGTTAAAAATTGTAGCTTGCCAATTAAGATAAACAAAACATTAAATTCAAACATAGCCATAAAGATGGGGTTTCGCTACCAAGGTCAATTTCAGTTTAGGTTACAAATATAATGGAAAAAGAATGTGTAGAATTTCCTTATCAGAGCTAGATTCAGTTTATTCTACAAACAAAATGGAGCAAGAATGCGTACATATCATCACCAAATCATGGGAAATCCTTCAGTGGATTCTTCAAAATTCTTATGCCCATTACAAACAATATATTCTGCTCAGGAAAACTTACAAGGGCTCCCAAAGGAGTATAGGAAACCTGACATTGCAATCAAAAGGCATATAAAAATCTTCATTTACTCAAATCCATAAATCCTTGAAAAACCTAAGGTGGTACATAAACAACTCATTAGGGAGAATTAGTTCTAATGTTAGCCAATTCATTGGATGCTTTCCTCATATTCATCATGTACACAAGAAAAGCCATTACAGTTATATTATACGAAGTTGAAAATACATTTTTCTTATTTCTTTTCCTACGAAAAGTGAAAGAGAATTGTGAAGGGAGCTCCCTTCAGTCCAAGCAATGGCAGTCCCCGGCTGAAATCAGCTCCCACATTATTCACACATCTACAACTTCTCTTGTTTTCTACTCCTCCACACTGATCCTTCTATTATATGATATGAGATGTAGCAGGTGAATGAATAAGTTGGCAGCTGTTTCAAGCCAAACACCATCTTTAAGTGGACTGAAGAGAACTCCCTTTTCTGTACTACTTACAAGATAAATTTCTTATAAATGAAAAAACAATATGATAATAAATCATGTAGTATGATCTGAAATCTTGATGATAAAAGATATTAACATTACAAACTATGAAAATTATAAGATTAGATAACACAAATCAATCTCAACCCATCTCCAAACTTGCATCGGACTAAAGTGAAACTGATAGTAATCCTAGTCAATATTAAAGTCCATGTATTAAATAGTTCACCATACCATTAACAATAACAAACATTGAAAAACAAACTTTTATTTTTATTGTTAATCTAATATCACTAGAATCAAACAGAACAGTACTCATCCATATCTATTTTCAAAAACCAATATTAAATCAATGGCGGCCAGATAACAATCTGAATATATATTATCTTCTACAAGCACTGACAAGTCTCCTAAATGTACTGATAACTATCTATAATAAAACCTTAAAACAACCCTTCTGAACAAAGATAACTACCTAAATGAATCATATTAACGTTCTTTCTAATTCCTTGAGAACTGTCCCAAACATTCATGAAAGGAAAAAATCATATTAACTTTCCTTCTGATTCCTGAGAACTGTCCCAAATATTCACGAAAGCAACCCTTCATCCATTTTAGCAAAAAACTTAAAAGAAATCCAAATCAGTTCTTCAAGAAGCATTTAACACCACCGAAAACAATCCATATCAAGTCTAAGACAACAAAATATCCATCTCTGTACTTTATGAAAGATCTAAAGTCAGAAGGGGAAAAGAACATTAATCTACAAATAGTTGTAAACAATCCTTCTGCGTAGTTATAACCCTATACACAAATAATCATAACAATCCTTCTCAATCCAATTACAATCATAACAAAAATCAAAAGCAATCTTAACAACAATTACAAAAAAAACCCAAACCATATAAAGCCAAACCCTTCTCCAAACCTAGCAATATCTATATCAAAAGTTACCACCAAATTATGATCAATCGCAGCAACCCTTGTAATGCAGAAATTGATTGTCAAAATCGAATGGAAACAATACTTCACTGTTCACAATGGAATGAAAACCAAATCAAAACAATCTTACCCTTAATAAAGATCAAAACAATCCTTCTCAACACTATCTATCTAAACAGAAAAGAATCAACCCAAAACCAGAAACAATCTACAAAGAGCCCGTCAATGTCAATACCGACTACTATTGGCATTGAGGAGTATGGTAGATTAAGAGATCTTAGATGACTTAAATAGACGGGAAAAAATTACTGTGCATTGGAGAGGAGGAGGAACATCATAATGTGTTAGATTCTCGTTGCACTGGCACAGTGTCTTGTCAAGCAAAAAGCCGACTGATTATGCAGGTGAGCCCATACTCATTTTCTTCTCACACCGTCTAATCAATCAATCCTATCAATGTAACTTTATCCTTCACTCTATAAGAAATTTGAAATTATTTTTTAAAAACCTATTCGCATCCGTACCAAAGTCACGCGTCTAACAACTTCAAGGCTGTTATATAAAAGAAAATATTGCTAGTCCGTCTTTTTAATTCCATTGAGGAGATATTTTACTCTTAATATGCATAGGACTTCAAATTCCATTTTATCAAGCATGGGCCTTTAGCTTGATCAAAATTCGATATGATAATGTTTGCTCAAAGAAATTGGCAGTCGGCTGGCAAGTTGGGTATTTTAGATTTCTTTAATATCTGTACACTACTTTGAAATGAGTGCCTCCTTGTTGGGAGCATACAACAGACATTATTGGGGACTGAATGACATTGTGTGTCTAAATGTTTATATTCAAGTACTCTTAAGTAGCTCGCACTTCACAGGTTGGCTGAGCTGTTCTTAGAGTCTAGAATGAAAAAGTGAAGTGAGATTTTGAATAGGAAGACAAGGTACCTAGCATTTTTCTGTTTTTGTTTTTGTTGGTGAAAATAGGTCTTCATGAGGATGGATGAGATTTTGAAATTTGATTCTGAATAGAAAGATGAGGTGGCATGGAATTTATTTGTTTATGTGAGGGTGGGTAAAAAGAGGTCTTCCTAGGATGGAGGAGAATTGTAAGTTTAATTTTGAATAGAAAGATGAAGAGGATGGGTGGGAGTTAGAATTTTGATTTTGAATAGAAAGATGAGGTGGCAAGAAATTTCTTTGAGGATTGACGAGAGTTGGAATTTTGATTTTGAATAGAAAGATGAGGTGGCAAGAATTTTTTTGTTTTTTAATCTGTAGATGAAAAGGGGTTTTAGGAGGATGGATAAGAATTTAAAGTTTAATTTCTAATAGAAAGATTTGGTGACAAGAAATTTCTTTGTTTTATTTGTGTGTGAAAAGAGGTCCCCATAAGTATGTACAAGACTTTCATTTTTAATTTTTAATAAAAATATAAGGTTGTAATAAATTTCTTTGTTTTTAGCTTGGGTGAAAAGAGGTCCCCATTAGGATGAATGAGAATATCAAGTTTGGTTGTGAATAGAAAGATGTAGTGGCAAGAAATTTCTTTGCTTTTATTTGTGTGGGTGAAAAGAGGTTGACGTGAGGATGGATGAGAGTGTGTGGCAAGAAATTTATTTGTGTGGGTTAAAAGAGATCCTCATAAGGATGTTTGAAAACTTCATGTTTTATTTTGAATAGAAAGATGAGATAGCGAGAAATGTCTTTATTTTTTATCCATGTGGGCAAAAAGAGGTTCCAGTGAGGAGAAATGAGAATTTCAAGTCTACTTTTGAATAAAAACATGAGGTGGCAAGAATTTTATTTATTTTTTTATTTGTGCAGGTTAAAAGTAGTCCCTATGAGGGTGGATGAGAATCTCAAGTTTAATATTGAATGGAAAGGTGAGGCAGTGAGAAGTTTCTCTATTTTGATACATGTGGGTGAAAAGGGATCCATGTGGGGATCGATGAGACTTTTAAGTATATGATTTAGTGTAAATACTAAATAGAAAGAAATTTCTCTATTTTTATCATTGGGGATGACAAGAAGTCCTTATGAAGAGGGATGTGAATTTCAACTTTATTTTTTATTAGAACTATGACATAGCAAGAATTCTCTATTCTTATATGTGTGAGTGAAAACTTATCCCAATTAGGATCGATGAGAATTCCAAAATTGTCTTCTTTTATTTGACCTTGTTTTAGGATCAAATGTGCATTCGAAATGCAAGATTTTTGTGGTTGTAAAATTGTCATAGAATTATACCAATTAAGTATGCAAAAAATTATAAAAGGATTTGTAAATATCAATAGTTGTCACTAGAGTCCAGAGGATGAAAGCTTAGGAAATTTAATCACATACCAACCACCTCCATGTAATAAAAGAAGCTATAAAAGTAGAAGAGCATAAAATCCTAGTGAATAAAAGAATAGATTAATCAAACAAAAGTATTGTATAGGAGTTGAATAAGTTACAAAGATTAAGTAGAAGACAAGGACTCCTAATATTTAACATTACAATTATGATCAACATTAGAATCCTTAATATGTCAAGTCTTATGCAACCTACATTGGCCTAAAGATGGTGGTTCCTAATGGTTTCACAAAGGTTTGGCTTGAATGTGATTTGTTAAACATCATTAATTGTCTTAGAGGGATACGAAGACTGAGCTGGACAATAAAGAGTTTGATTCTAAAAAATATTGATATGCTCAATTCCTTTGAAAATTTTAAAATCGTCCATGTGTTTCCAGAAGGCAACATAGTTTCCAATAGGTTTTCCAACCTAGGGGTGATGCAATCGAATATTTTATGGTGGGGGAATATTGATATTATTCCTGAGGTTATCAAACTTCTTATTCCAAATGATTACAAATATTGTTAACTCGAAGGACATCTATGGAATGATGGCTCTGCAAATCAAAGTTATGTGAAGTGGTGTGATGATCTATCCTTATTTCATAATGGCATATAAAGGAAAGGCCTTCTTTATGGGCATCATGTTAGGGTTTTAGGCAAATATGAGAAATAAATAATATTAAGATAATACAAAAATAAGAGAAGACAAAAAATACAATACACAAAGATTTAATGTAGTTCACCAAATATGAGATACATCCACCCGAGAAATAGTTGTCTACTTATTTTATAATTATCAAGTAAAGAAAAATTATAATATGATGATTTCATATCACATAGTCGTTTGTTTATCAAGCCATTTTTGAGACGGTTCACAAGGTCAGTTAATGAAATAAACACTAACCCTAAAAAAACTTCCTCAGGGGTTGCATCCCCAAAGCCATGCTTCTTGGGGGTTGCCACCCCCAAAGCCTCATTTTCGAGGGCTACTTCCCTTGAACCCCCTCTTGGGGCCCAGCCCAATCTCGAACCCCAGTGAGGATACATGGCAAGTGTACAGTACTTTCTTGATCAATTACCACATACGAATAATCTTCCACTTGGATATTGATCAGGATTCATAGAAAACACATGCTTTATTACATTTATATTGTCATTTTTATGGTTTTGGCACTCATCTTTCTTATGTGCAATATGGGAGGATATTGTAACAAGGTGGAGCCTATTTCTTACCATAAATAGCAAGAGAATCATTAGGTGTGGGATGAACCTTTTGTGGGGGACTTACTCCTTGTATTCAAAAACTTCATGGCTTCAACCATAGGTCACCACTGCTTTTGTTGACGGATGGAATGAGGGCCTCCTCATTGTGTATGGGGTTGAGATTGTTGTTTCAAATGAATTCATAGTGCAAGTATCTAATACTCAGGGCAAGAAGGAAATAAATTCTTCAAAGACCAAAAGTGTTCTAATGAAGCCACAATTTTCTTCAAAAAAGGTGAAAGAATAAGGTAAAAAGAATGAAAAATGGGGGGTTATGATAGGGCCACCATTAAATCACTTTGGATGTATGTTGCAAAGGTCATTATGTGGTATGTCACTTTTGATGGATTTTCTCTTATCTTTTTAGCTATCACTTTGTCATACTTAGTCATTTTTGACATGCTAAATGCATCTCTTTGTCATTCTCTTTATTTTCCTCCCTCTATCATAGCTTAGAATCCTATGACCAAAATTCTTCTATGTCAGTCAAACATGAGGGATTAATTCTCTTGATTATGGAACACACTAAAGCCCTCTCTATCTAGAAAAAATCTCCCCCAAAATCCAAGATTGAGTTCAAGAAGAACTTTTATCAATATTATGAGGATTTTTCTACAAACCTAAGGATGAAATCTTTGATGGAAAAGGCTATTTCCATCTATGTAAGAGAAAACTTCCCAAAAGGGACATCCTGAACTTGCATAGAATTGATTTCTCTAATGAGGAGGACTCATATTATGTCCCATCCAATGGGTTTGTCCCAGGTTTTTGTGGTCCTAATTTTGATGTTAAAGCTAAAAGTAAGGTGGATAAATCTTCAAAATTATCAGCTAGGAAGAAGAATAAAGCCTAAACCTTGTATCACTCGGTGGGTGGTAATAAGATATGTTCTTGTGCAAATAAAGTGAAAAGGAAAATCTATTTGAATACTAGAAATAGGCATGAGATTAGGGACTTTATTTTGCGCTCCCTACCAGATGATTCTCTTGTTGCACGGATTTCCCATATTGACATCCCTATTGATAATGGAAAAGACATACCATTAGAGAAAGGCTCTTCTATGTATTTAATATATAGGGGACATGAGAAAAAATGTAAATAGTGTCACTAAAATTCAACGTGCCTTGTTCATGTGGTCATTGTCTAAGGTCAATGCTTTGAAGGAAAATATTGATTCAATCAAATATAACATGGAGTAGAGGAAAGGAAATGCTACCCCAACTATGTAAAATGTTGATAAGATTCTTTCTAGTATCTAGAAACTTGCCAAGGGTATTAAATATATGAAGGAAGTTCATGGAGGAAGAATACAAAATTTGGAGGACTTCTTTTTTAAAATGTAGGAAAAGTTAAGGGTTGTGGAATTTAGTTGCATATCTATGAAAAATAGCTTATAAGGGCTAAAATGATTGAATGCTCAGACAGATGTTATTTAGGGTCTCTCCATGGGTACTTCGTGATCTCCTAGTGGAACTATGAAAAGAAATTCAAAGATGAATGTGGCAACTCAAGAGGTGGGTTAATGGTAAGAGTTCCCTTGACATCATTGATGAAAAGGTATATAGCATTAATGACTATATTATTAATAAGAATGAAGATTTAATGAAAACTCTTTAGTTTGTTGGGTGTCATTGTACCCTATTTTGGTTTCTTTTAGTTATTTGTTGTCGAGTGGTTGGTTAATATATGTTCTTTTTTGGCTTAATGTATTTTTTATAAAATGGTTTTAGGGTACCTTTAAAACCTATTTTTCCCTAATTAAATACATTAGAATCCTTCAAAACCCATTTCCCCCTATTTTCAACTTGTTTGTCCTAGTTTTTTGCTATTTTTTTGGCTGTTTCTTGTTGTCTTTTTGTTCTCAGTTTCTATGTTCTATGTTATTGGAAGCTTGTTGATTTTGGTATGTTTTGGTTAATTTAATTTTCTTCTAATACTTTTTGTTAAAGGGTCTTGGGTCCCTTCAAAACCCTTTTTTTACCATAGTCAAAAACATTAAAATCATTAATCTTGTTGCAACATCTTAAGCTAAAATGTTATTTCATACAAATTTGATAATGTTGAATAAAAAGAGAAAATCATTCCACATAGTAGCATAAGATAACAATACTAGATTTAAACGAAAACCTTAGAAGGGAAAAAACAAGTAGTGATAAAGTTTCTTGGATCTACCACCCAAATCCAACCTCACGAGAAAAGTAAGAGTACATTATACTTTATGGGTTTCTACCCAAATGAAAATCCAAATTCCTTATGACGACATATCTTTGTACAAATAATTAGAACTAAATGTTGAACTATTATAAAAATACATCTGCTATATGTGAATAGTAAAAAAAAAATTTGAGCTCATCTCTCACATTTTCACATTAAAAATGATTGCATCTTCTAGATATATACCTTGCACAGCTTCTCAAAACATGAACTATGTCAGCTCCAAGATAGCTCTCATTCAAGAAATGATGCAATACTTTGTTAGTTGGCCTCAAACACACATGTTATAAAATATAACAATTTGAAGATCTAACCAAGGATTAAATGGGTCCAAAAACATCTCAATGCATCCTTCAAATCAAATACAAATATTTTTTTATCATAAAACAAGTCAAGGATCAAGTCTTGTTGGCCCAATCAATAAGAAATTACCAAAACTATCAAACTTCAATAATTTATGCTACCAGAGAGCTCAAAAAAGATCACCATGTGGATCAAGATATGATAATTTTTGTCCTTTCATTTTATTTTTAAGAACTTATTTTGTAGTATTTGATAGTTATGTGCTAGCACAAGATTAAAAACATTTATAGACAAAAAAAATAGGTCAAATTAGTTGTATCACACTAACACTTTGGATATTGCATTACAACATGCCAATTCATTTGAAACTTACATAAATTATAACTCAAACCTATATAATTGTGTCCTTAAATCTCTTTACACATATTTTTATGTCCAAAGGATTATAGATAATCTTGACTTATTTTATGAGATTCATTACTCTACCTTGGTACAATATGGTTACCAATCAACTCCAAATTCTACTATGGAAGAAGATATGATATGACACTCTAAATATAATCTCTTGGTTAATTAAAAAACTTATTTTTTGAACTATGAAACAAAATCTTGCAGTGAAAAGGATTGCAGACTAAATTCTTCTGACTCTGTCTTAGGAAGATGCATACTTTATGCCTAAGATATATTTTGTCAAAATGTAAGTAAATTTTGAGACTCAAAAGCTTATCTGATTTTATCCTAAATCATTGGATTATTGTAGATTCGAGTTATATAATTTCACACAACAAGAAATACATAGCACATGAAGAAGTTCATCATGAACTTCAGAATCTTCATCTTAATAGAATATAGTACAACTAGTCCTTTGCTAAGTCTACTAACTCAATTATATGACCATTAGAAGATGAGGTGTAGCCATTTCATAACCCAAGATGCTAATATCATATGAATGAACTTTAGAAGATAAAGTGCAATAGATAGTTACTACACTTTGATATTGCACTATCTTATGATCAAATGTACATTATACTTCTAGATTGCTTTACTGAGTTCCAAGATTGACATCAATAATGACATTAACCTTGCTAACCCTTAATTTTCATTTACATCAATCCATCTAATCCATGTACACTGTTTGATATTTCTACCATGAGTTGACATCAATGATAACATATTACAATAAATAACTATATTGAGAGTAATTTTTTTGATGATTTATATGAATTTGTTGACGTTAATCATGAGTTATCTTCAATATTTTTAAATTTTTTGAAGCTAGTGCAAAGTGATAGCCTAGATAGTGATTCATTGTTAAATTATGGTACTTGTTTGGCACTTGAGATAGCTCCATCTATTTCTCTTTTTGTTACTCCTCTAGCATCTTCTCAACCTTATCAAAAAGACATTGAGAAAGATTGAAAGACTAATTATTTTCCAGACTAGATTACTTGTGTAGTAGATTCTTTTGTTTATTTTCTTGTATCGAATGCCTTCCCTATGATATGATGCTTAGTGTATCTTTGTATTTTTTTAATCTCTCTTTGGACAAGCCTTTTTTTCTCTATTGGAGCAAGGAAACAAAGTGACCAACCTAATCATAACATTCCTCTATTTGTATCATTATTCTTCTATATGTTGTATACATATTATTGTGCTGTAAATGTTCTTTTGCATTTTCTAGCTGGTGATGATAGAAAGAATTAAGACCTATTTTTTGGTCTCTTATGTGCTGACCTAAAAAGACTTTTCAATACAGGAATTATTTGACCCCCTTAATCTTATACATGTTTGCAAAAATTTAGTAGCTTAGAGAATAGATTTGGAGTACTACAATTCTTTTTCTATATGTATCTCTAAATTTTGAGTGTATGAGTCTCAAATTGCTCCTTCAAGATTAGGTTTAGCTAATTTCAAGAAAAAAGTGGCCACTTATACCCTCTTTTTTCTCACCATCTTGGTGCACTTTTTTTTATTCATGAAATGGAACTAAATTTGTGGAAATTATATTAATATAGATACAAAATTTACATTCATGAGGACTTCTCTTAGTCTAAGAATGTTTCTTTTGAAAAATTCACCTATCTACATCCCCTTTACATGCCATACATTTGTCAAAATGCCTGAAAGACCCATACTAAACCTATAATAGAAACCATGGTTTACCATCCAATAATACAAAGCTCAAATATACAATG
The DNA here is from genome assembly GCA_027943335.1 of Chamaecyparis obtusa. Lineage (NCBI taxonomy): Eukaryota > Viridiplantae > Streptophyta > Pinopsida > Cupressales > Cupressaceae > Chamaecyparis > Chamaecyparis obtusa. Next base: position 344,483 of record BSBK01007534.1, read on the forward strand.
GTGTCCATGGTAATACCAATGGTCTATTATAATGTCACTAGTGGAAAATCGATCTACAAAACAAAATAGAAACAAAAACCCCATGCTTCCAACCATAGTATCCTTTACCTTCAAAGATACCCTTTTAAGCCACCTTAATAATGGCCCTTCCTTCAAGTACAATATACCTAAGGGCCTCCAAAATTACACTTTCACTAAAAATATCCTTCATAAAAGGCTTTAGATCAAATTACCTTTGTGAAATATTGTATCCATTTCAAGGTTGGCTTCTCATCAATAAAAGTCCACTTGCCTAGGAAATTACCACCCATTATCATTGATCTCACGTGTCTCACAAATTCTTTTTCATTGAAGTTCAAAATGAAGGGTTGTCTAGCCACATTAGAGCTTGGTTGGAAAAGCTTTGGTAACTTCCTCAACCCTAGAGTCCCCACTCCAATTTCAGCAAAGAAAATAATGTCAATATCATCCCCCAAGAAATCTTCCTTAACTACATGCCTCAATAAGAGTAATAATTTAACATCTTGGTGCACTTACCCCCATGTAAATACTACATAATTTTAAGTTTCTAATTAATTATTCGTATTAATAATGTTCATAATTCAATTAAAAAGTATTTTAAAAGTAATAAGTAAAAGTATAAAATCAACAACCATTTGTAAGCCATGATAGAAATCTCAAAATTATTACTTAAAAAACCCAAAAATAGTGATATCAAAATAAAAAAGCATGAGAACAAGGTATGCCCTATAAGATTAATGTTATAATGTTGTAAGCACATGTAGTGGAGTGGATGTGAAAAAGTTTTTAGTAGATATCACTTTCAAATAAAGATGACAAAATAATAAAGTTATTAATGAAATCCTTCATATGGATAGTTAAATCATACACGTGTGCTAATGCCATCCCTAGACTTGTGTATATTTGTTTAAATGTCATGGTGTGTGTATATTTCTTATAATCAATTAACTCAATTGAAGAAGAGTTTCATCTATTCTAAGTAGGGTAACAAAAGGATTTTCCCTTCCATGTCATAGTTACATTATATCTAAATAAATGATAAAAAGAAGGTTCATAATAAAATTAATCTCTTCACACAAGGTATATGCAAGTACTAATAATCAACTTTTGATGGCCTTAGAAGGGGACACTCTTTGTAAGAATCTTGTGTGATCATGTATCAATTCAAACTACGTAGGAAACATTTACATCTTTGTGAATTGTTGAAACAAACTCTTTCTTCCCTCTTTCTTAAAAGAATATTGTGCTACATCATTTAACCCCATTTATAACACTTGGAAAATCATCTAAAAAAGGATGACTTGGTATCATCAATCTCTTAGCCATGATTTTAGTTTAACCTCATCCTATATTTTAGGGAGCCAATTGATATAATATTAATGAAAAATCCTTAGTGTCATCAACTATATTATAGGTAAGCATTTTGTTAATGGAGAATGTAGTTGTCCAAAGATGTATGGGAGGCATCAAGTTTTAAGTAGAAGTGTTGGAACCATCTCAAAAGTTAATACAATCAATCTCATTTTGTCATGTAACCAATTTTTTTTATTCAACAAAGTGTTCTCGCTAAGCTTTACAATTTTCTAATATCATATGATCATGCTCTTTTTATGAAGATTCGATATGGTACCATACTAATAACTTTTGATTATTCTCCCTCAAGATGATCTGCATGTAGCTTCATCATTCAATCCCCATATCACACTATTTCATTATGAAATAGAATTGCAAGTTCAATCATTCAATATAGGATAAACTTAGTTTCTAGATTTAGAAACCTAAAGTTGATTCATATATCCAACTAAATTTTTAATGAAGATATTACGCATAAAATTTCCTATTGTCAATCACATCGAATTCCTTTTCCCTCACCAATAAATTTTCCTATTTGTGTAAAGAAATAAATGAATCAAATGTACTTTCTAGTTTCTCTCATGCTAGAAACATTTAGTATTCCCTCTTCTTCATCTTCCTTCTCTCTCCCAAAGAGCATGATGATGCAAATCTACTCAATTGGGGACCTATACCTCTCACAATCTAATAAACCACACCTATAGATATCTGATCCTCAATTTTATTTTAATGTTTTACTACTTAATTATTTAGTCCAACACACTTTATCCTCATCAAATCAAGATTCATGTGGGTTTCTTTAACATTTATCTTCATGTTTCTTGTCTCTTTTCTATGCTGCAAAACCATTTGAAAACTAATGCAATGTTGATGGATACCACTCACAACCTCACATAGCCTTAGAGTATAGAGGGAGTTCAAGGCACTTCTTAAGGCCATCTTCATTATGAGATTCTTCATAGGTTGTTGACCATATAATTGGTTTGTTTCTAACTTTACCTTCTTCATATTTGTAGTAGAATCTCTTTAATTGATGCAAAATGCTTGTAAGAAAAATATAATTCAATACAAGTTCCAATTTTGCATTTCTTTGACTACACATTTCTTTAGTTTTCTATTGATTACACAATTTATTAATAATTTCATTTCCCTTTTTATTATATTCTCTTTTATTATTTGTCACGTTTTCTATACTTATTATATAACCATCTAATATTACATAATTTTGAAATTGTTAAATAACAATTATATGCAATAGTTTTTTTACACTTTAGAAAAAAATATTTTTAAGTAAAAGTAAAAAAAAATTAAAAAAATTATTATTGTCAAGATTATTTACTTAAAACATCCAAACAAAGTGATATGAAAACAAAAAAGGATGAGAACATGGTATGTACTATAAGAGTAATGTTCTAAAGTTGTATACGCATCTAGTGGAGTGGATGGGCAAAAGTTTTGAGTGGATAGCATTTTGAAACAAAAGATGACAAACTAATAAAGTTATGAATGACATCCCTCATTTAAAACGTACACGTGTGTCCATCCACTTAAATATATCTGTATAGAACAACTACTCTTTATTCACATATTATTTGTGATTCTCATGTGTGATTAATACATAAATTAAAATATTTCTAGTCCCTTGCATCTTTTACTTTCATTTCCACAACTAAATAATAATAATTAATATGCAATTCTATAGTTTATATTTTAGATAATTTGTGATGGATGACTAAATGATAGAGAGAAGTCCCATCAGCCACATACTTTGATATAATCACACTACAAGGAATTTTTTAAAGCCAAATGAGTGTGAAAGGACTAGTCAAATAAGAATCAAATAATGATGGAAAATAGAGTTTCAAAGGAATCATCTTTGTTAAGTAAGTTAGCTGCTGAAATAAAAATACATTATATTCAGATCAAATACTTTCCCTTATTGGACATTTTAAAGATTTTTTGTTCTTACATAGTTAGTACCTATCAATAAGCATAAATCTAAAGAGAAAAAGGGCAAAGCATTTTTCCCACTTATTGTTAAAGTAACACAACAAGAAACATGCCCATCTCACTTTTAATTAAAATATTCCACCACATTGTAAAATGTCGATACCCTCGAAAAGATAACCGTGGCTCATAATATTGACAAATGTATAAAAGCCAACGGCTAGTATACTTTACTTTATTCTAATTTAGGTTAATTTAATAATATGTAAATATAAGTGTGAAAATATATATATATATATATATATATATATATATATATATATATATATATATATATATATATATATATATGTGGGCAGGGTTTTTTTTTAAAGATTTGATATGCTCCATGTGTTCTCTATAGAAGGTGAATTCTGAAAAATAAAACTACCAATTATATAATATTAGAAGTAAGATTTAATAAATATATTTGTTTAAAAACTAATTAAGATATAATGATGCGAGTCTTTCATCTTTATCTTTATTATTTATAATAAGGAAGGTGAGGGTATATTTTCTAAATATCTCCATAAATGTTGTAAAGATTAGAAAATACATTTAAGATTATATATGTTAAGTTAAAATATGGATTAATTTTAATGAAATATATTTATTAAAAAGTTATTGGTATTAAGTTCGAATAAATTCTTATGATAATCACTATAATAATATTTCAAATATAATTATATAATTTTTTTAATATATTAAATATTCAAATACATGGTTTATTTATGAAAGATAGTACTAGATGCATTCAATCATTTTTATTATCTATTGACAAATATTTTTTATGTAATTAATTAATTTTATTCAAATTTCTCATAGAAAAATAATATTAATTTATATATCTTTCTTGATCTCTTTATTATGTACTAAATATATATAGATAAAAAGCTAAATTTATTTTAATTATTAAAACCTTAAGTTATAATGAAAAGCTTACACTTAAATAAAGAATGAAAATCTTACATTTAAAAATATAGACACATATATAGACATGACAAAAGGAAAAAATTATGATAAAATGTTTCAAAATATTTTGAGCTAATGACTTGGTTATGATATTGATATTAGGATTCAATTGTGTAATTTTTTAGTCAAACTCATTGACCTATGTTCCATGAGTAGTGTTTCACAAGAACCCATCTCTCATGAGAATGAATGAAACACTTAGCACTCATTGCATCTAGGTGATGCTCATAGAGGTGGAGCACTAGGACATCTCAAGAGGTCACCCATCCTAGTACTGCTCCAGCTCAAGTGCACCCACACACGAAGTTTCCTCAAAAGTTAAGTTCACTTTTCTTGCAACCCCATTTGCTCCAAGGTTAAGCCCACTAGGCTGGAGCAATACTGGGACGCATGACCTCTTGAGATGTCTTAGTGCTTCACCTCTATGAACATCACCTAGATTCAATGAGTGTTAAGTGTTTCATTCATGCTCATGAGAGATGAATTCTTATGAACCACTACTCATGAAACATGGGTCAATGAGTTTGACTAAAAAACTACACAGTTGAATCCTGATAAAAATATTGCAATTTTACTTGTGGAAAATCTCTCCTACCTATCAGTTAATGAATTGATGTTTGTTATGAAAAAATCAAAATTTTATTTTCAAAAATCAACACTTCAACTCAATCTATGAATAAAATTTTCACAAGGTAAAAAAATATAGTCTATAAAAATGGAAGAACTATATTTCCCTCCACATAACTCCAATAATAAATATAATCATGCTAGAAATAAATTTAGGATTCATTTGTAATAGAGTAATTGTCTTAATCACATGTTCTAGTGAAACATTCACTCTTCTCTGAAATAATTGTTGGAGATTTGCTAACAAGCCAGTGTTGACTATATGTTTGTCATTGATGACAACATATGGTAAGCAGCGTGCGTGGAAGCCTGATGGAAAGAGCCTTGAGCATATGGTTCCTAGATATTTTATCAGCGTGATATCATAGATGCAAAGGCTGACTTTGAGTGAAGACAGTAATATAGTTATTTGTATCAGTAGTGCTCCTAATAGGTCCTAGGAAGAGTTTTGTATGTGATTTGTAGTATGGTTGTAATGGAGCCTTGTGCGTTTATATTTATGTTGTAGACATGTGTATAATGCTATGTTTGTGGACGTAGAGTCATTTGTGTAGTATAGGCTGAGTTATGATGTTTCCAGTTGCCAGTTACAGTTTCTTGAGTTTATCTTATGGAGCTGACATTATTTATATCACTATAGTAGTTGCGCCTATCATTTTGATATGCGTGCTTGGATTTATGTTTGGAGAAGAGTTAAGAGTGTTTAGTTAAGAGTGCATAACGTATTTCAGCAGGAGAAGAAAGTATCAATTAATTTGGTGAAGCCAACTGTGTGAAGCGACACGTATACTCATATGGAGTTGGGCGGTCCTAATTAGTGTTGCATTCTTAGTATAGCCATTGGAGATATTGTAGGAGAGTTATATTATTTCTCTAATATAATTTCAAGGAAGTTCTAATAAGACGACTTGATTATATCATTTGGAGAAATATACTTATAGCCAGTCAGTTGTGATTGCTAAGTATGGTAGACAGTTGGAAAGAATAGAGAAGACCAGAAGGTGTGAAGTAGTGAGCCATCAATAGAAGGTCTATGTGACAAAGAAGAGAGTATATGCTATTCATTGGAACTGATCAAGACAGCGTGTCTAACTTGCAGTTCACCAAGATCCAAATATAGTGTGTATCTGTTATGCAGAAGGTTGTAGCCTTCACCATTTGAGCAGTGAGTTCTCAGATAGTGTGTCCTCACCCCTAACAGGGTTAATTATAAAAGACTCCTAACAAGGTCCGACCTTTGACCAGGTCACTGTACTTAATGAATTATAAATATGAACTCCTAATAGGGTTGTAAGATCTTCTAACAGGGATCATTATACTCTAGTGTAGTTTATAGTGGGTGTTAATTCCCACTGGGGTTTTTACCTATTTGGGTTTCTCCGTAACCAAAATTGTGGTGTTGTGTTAAGTGTTATCTTATTATGTGTGTGCTTAATGTTCTTCTATACTTAATTTGATAAAGAATTGAATCTTGTAGATAACTGATTCACCCCCCCCCCCCTCCCCCCCTCTCAGTTATCTCTTGGGACTATTCCAACAATTGGTATCAGAGCCAAGTGCCTCGGAGAGAAATTTTAACAGCTTGAGGTTGATCAGATGGCATTCTTTAGAAAACAAAGTCCTAAGTTTGATGGAGAGAATTATGTAGACTAGAAGAATAAAATGATGACACATTTGCAGTGCATTGCTTTTGAGATTTTTGAAGTAGCTACTAAAGAAGTTCAGATTCCCTCTTTAGCAGATCTTGCAAAGGAAGATGCAACTCTTAAGAAAAAGGAGATGTTTACTCAAAATTCTATTGCCAAAGAAGTCCTTATCAACACCCTATCTGACAGTGAGTTTTTAGAGATCAAGAAAGTAGATAAAGCCTACAAGATATGGAAGTATCTAGAAGACATGTTTGAAGGATATATTCAAGCCAAGAATGCACGCAAAAAGATGTGGAAGAAAAGATACAATACATTGGAGATGCTACTTGAAGAGAACATTAGAGCCTACAATCAAAGGATTAATGAAGTAGTTGCAAGAATTAGAAACAATGGTGGAGAGGTTTCAGAAGAAGACATAATGGACAAATTGATGACTACCTTGACACCATAATATGACAATGTAAGATAAACATCCTAGATGAAACTATGCAGTCCCCAAAAGACTTCAAAAGAGAGACCTTAATCAACAAGATTTTAGCATTTGAGATATCAAGATTGAAGGCAGAGCCTAAAATTGAAACAACATTCAAATCCTTAGTCCATGGTAAGAAATCTTTGAACGCTTCTAGTAATTTTGATGATGAAGACGATGATAAAGAATTAGATGAATTCATTGCTATGATTGCTAAGAAAGAAATAAAAGGGAAAGGAAAATATGAAGGCCAGTTACCATTCAAATGTTTCTCATGCAACAAGATTGGTCATTTTGCATCGAAGTGTCCTACAAGAGACAAGAAATACAAAACTTACAAGCCTAAGTATAAAGAGTGTTACTATGCTGAAGATGGAGTATCAGATGAAGATTCAATAGAAGATAAAATTGGATTTGTTGCAATTGAAGAGATGGAAAGAATGTATGATGAAATGGATAAGGAAGATGAAAGGAAAGCACAAGAGCTAGCATTGATTTCTTAAGTAGACATCAGGACAAACTCGATCATTGACAATGATTGTTCACATCACATGACATGAGACAAATATATATTTGTTCATTTGGATAAGTACAAAGGTGACACGGTTAGATTTGGAGATAACACTCCTAAACCTATCATAGGTAGAGGAGCTATCACTTTGGATGGAAAGAATAAAACCGATGATGTTCTTTATGTTGATGGTTTGCAGCATAACTTACTTAGTGTTGGACAATTGCTTGACAAAGGATATTTGTTGGAATTCAAAAATAACAAGTGCATCATTAATAACAAAGATGGATAAATAATTGCATCAGGCTCAAAGACTAAAGGAAATGTTTTTCAACTTAATTCAGAAGCAAGTTGTTTTGTTGCTAAAGTAGATGATAGTTGGTTATGGCACAAAAGACTATGTCACATCAATTTTGACAATATAGTAAAGATAAGCAATGTAAAGGCAGTAAGAGACCTCCCTAGTATTGCAAAGCCAGTTGATACAATATGCAGGGAATGTGTAATGGGAAAGCATTTGAGGAATTCATTGAGAAGCAAGTATAATTCAGCAGAGAACAAATTGGATCTAGTACATACAGACCTATGTGGACCAACTCAAACAAGATCATACTATGGTGAAAGGTACTTTATTTTTTTTTTTGATGATTATTTTAGAGTGATGTGGGTTGTGTTCTTAAAAAATAAATTTGAAGCATTTGAGAAGTTCAAAATATTCAAAGCTAAAGTTGAAAATGAGTCTAAATTAAAGATAAAATGTCTGAGATCATATAGAGGAGGAGAATTCACCTTTGAAAAAATTTATGAGTACTGCGAAGAACATGGGATAAAGAGAGAACTAAGTGCACCAAGAACCCCTCACCAAAATGGAATTGTAGAAAGGAGAAATAGGATCATACTTGTCACAACACGCACTATCATGATAGAAGGAAAATTTGCACACACCTATTGGAGAGATGTAGTCAATACAACAGTCTATACTATCAATAAAATTCAATTAAGGCCAGGTGCAAACAAGACACCTTATGAGCTATGGTTTGGTAATTTACCTATAGTAAAATAATTTAGAATCTCTGGAAGCAAGTGCTACATCAAGAGAGATGAAGCTATTGGCAAGTTTGATGCAAGAAGTGATGAAGGTATTTTTCTTGGTTACTCTACTAAAAGAAAAGATTATAGATGTTTTAACTTGAGATTGAGAAAGATCATTGAAAGTTCTCATGTAAAGATTTATGAGAAGTTTATGATTCAAGAAAGATATCATGATTATGCACCTATGATAGAATAAGAACCTAGACCTACCAGTAGAGAAACAATTGTTGAAGAAATGTTTGACAGCATTGATGTTTTATTCAATGATCCTAAAACAAGTGAAGAAGAATCACAGAAGGAAGATGAGAGAGTCACACCTAATGTTCCAAAGTTCACATCAAGATACCATTCAAAAGATGATATCATTGGAGATCATAATAGCAAGGTCATGACAAGATCAAAAGAAAAAAGTTCCACAGTTGATGAAGCGGTATGTTTACTTTTACAAATTGAACCCTTAAGTGTTCAAGATGCTTCTACTAATTCAGATTGGCATGGAGAAATGAAAGAAGAGCTAGATCAGATAGTTGAATGACACATGGAAATTGGTCCCTAGACCTAGTGAAATGAATGTGATTGGAACCAAGTGGATATTCAGAAACAAGATGAATGAAGATGGTACAATAGTAAGGAACAAAGCTAGACTAGTATGTAAAGGATATGCACAAAGACAAGGAATTGATTATTCAGATAAATTTTCCCCTGTAAGCAGGTTGGAAGCCGTAAATTTGTTTCTAGCCTATGATACATTCAAATACTTTAAAGTATATCAGATGGATGTCAAGTCAGCATTCCTGAATGGTGAGTTGAAGGAAGAAGTATAAATAGAGCAACCTGAAGGATTTACTTTATCAGAAAGACTTGATATGGTATGTAGACTAAAGAAAGCCCTCTATGGACTTAAGAAAACCCCTAGAGCATGCTATGAAAGATTAGATGGTTACTTGACGAAGATTGGATTCAAGAAAGGAGCAGCATACTATAACTTATTCATAAGAAATACACTTGAAAGATTATTGTTAGTTTCTATTTTTGTTGATGACGTTATTGTTATCACTAAGTGTTGCACCCAATTTGCTAAGTGTTAAAACCCAACAATCCTATGAAACATGGGACTAATCTAAGGCTGTGGGTAACCTACCCGAGAGGAGACCTCTAGATTAGGGGTTGAATTCCCCTTAGATCACTTAAAACTGACTAAATTTTTGAGGAAAGGGAGAGAATTCATGAAGCAAATAACTGAAACTGATTTAAAGCTAGGTGATCCACTAAATTAATAGAAGATCCACAATTGATGCGACCTTACAAAACAACTGAAAAGAAACTATAACCCACAACTTGATCTCATCACTTTGAACTTCTTAGAACTAGTAAGGTACTTGGAAAACATGAAAAGGAAAAATATTTCCATGATTCTGATTCCAGTTTTGCACATAAACCAATACTTTAAAACCAAAATAGATTTCTAAATACTTAATTCAATCAACATGCAGGCTAAGGATAAGATCATATCACAATAACCCTAGCATAGAAACTCAATGAAAAGCTCATATATAAAAATGAGACAAAAAGGGCCTATTTCTGTATTACTGAAAGAAGCCAAGTACATAATTGTGTTTCTCAGAGCTACAACACCCTTGATCAATGGGAGAGAGAATGAAGAGATAACCTCAATCACGTAAGTGAGAGGTATATAAAATGAGGTAGAAAGAATCATCATTGAAGCCACCTCAATCTCCTAAAAATGGAAAATCCCTCAAAATAGGCCCATGAAGATGCCTCATAAACTCAAATACCAGATTCCCAAGTTTATAGGGGGAGTGGAAAAAATAGACTCCTAGAATAGGTGGTTAAAATGAGACTACTCTGACCCCTCCAAGTCATGCTCTAACAGTATTCTGATGAATGGTCCATAAAATACCATCATCATAATTTACAACAAGAACCTTGTAATGACGTTTACATTTGAATATTTACACCTTCTATCACAAAAAGTGTGGATTTAAATGTATTTCAAAATATTTCTCAACCCAAAATGGGGAAAACGTATCTTAAAATATTTACATCTTCTAAAGAATGAAACCCACCCAATGTAAAAGCATAAAAAATAAAAAGTGATTAAAATAATCTCAACCCTAAAAAAGAGGGGAGAATCAAATAATCCATCATTCACACCCAAACCCTACGAAGATGAGGAATCAGTTGACATTCTGGACTTCCCATTTTGGCACTTGGCAAGTTTCCACTCTTTACTAGCACTCCTGCATTCGGTTTTAGAAACATCTGATCCCTTCCCTCTTCAAGGCATTGATCAAGGTAGGCACCTCAATTTTCTTTCACAATCCTACATTTTACTTGTGAAGTGAATCTAAATTCTACTATGTTTCATATCATTCTGTAAAAATTTGGGCACCATTGTATTTTCGCTTCATCTAGTCTTATTGGCATCATGCTCTATTTTGCAAGGATACTGTAGGTTTTCATTTGGCATTTATTTTGCATTTTCATTTAGTTGTGTGTTTAGCTCCCTAGTAATTTCAAGGGCTTCATGTATTCATTGGAGCGCATAGTGACATGTTTGTATCTTGTATTGTGTTTTGATTGAGGGCTGAGAGCCTACTGCAGGAGCATAGCATCCTTCTTCGATGGTGTTTATGTTTCCACTGTCGTATGCTTTTGAATGTTTTCATCTTCATTGAGCTATTGATTTTGTTCTGTGTTGTATGTGCGAGGGCATATGATAGCATGTCTGTGCAGGCACTACCTTTTGACTTTTTTATTATTTCATCATGTTCACGACTTCACCTTACTTCTGTGCATTCAATTCCATGGAATTTGATTGAATCAATTGTATCTCAAAGGTGTTGTGTCATTTTCATGCATAAGCCTAGGGCATCATTGTTTTGAATGAGCCTGGCATCTTTAGCATAGTTCAACAAATGGTTTTATTTCTCATCTATTCTACCATGGATTTAAACTCTGCATCTTTTCATGATTTCATTTAGAGTTTTATGCCCTTTGATCCATGATGTTGGTTACCTATTTAGGGCCCGCGAGCTCAAGCTAAGGCATTCTTTTCTTGACTAGTTCATCATGGTACGAAGATACCATATCCTTATCCCAAGCCTTATGTTGTTTGCCACTTTGTTCACTATGATAAGGCATGACTGTGAACTAGCCCGGGTCAACTGATGTCTTGTTAGGGTGGATACCCGTGAGCTAGAGTATGAAGCTTTGCACCATTTGTTTCACTTTCTCCTTGTTGTGTGCTACGACAACACTAATATGACCAGCCCCTATTGCTATGTTGAACTGGATGTCATGGATTTAAACCCTGTATCTTCTATTCATTGAGGTCTGCACTCTTCAGATCAATGTTTATATGTTGTTTATTTATCACTTCAGAGAGGCTTGGGCTTGGTTTTACACCATGCCAATGAATTATTGTGTTTAACCATGCACAGTCTATGAACCTTATGATACTTCACTACTTATCTGCATCTTCTGTTATGAATCTCTTTAGCACTTTGATTTATTGGCATGATGTTTTATCTTCTTTAGATGTTCATGTGCACTGAATGCTCAAGGCCTGTGAGCTTTTTCTCCTTCGATTCTTTCACTAATTTTTAAATTTTGCATGCTATCTCAGCCCGCGAACTTATGTTCTAATTGATCCCTAGCATGTTGTTGATTGTCTTGGTTACCCACCTGTTTATAAAGGCTCATTTGTGATATAGCCTGCGGATTTCAAGCACTATGAATTTGATGACCCACGGCCATGTCATCAATATCTTTTTACTATCTATTTTTATTATTGATTCTTCTATGGGTCGTGAGTGAACATCATTTATTACTAACACTAATTCATTGATGGAGTCCATGCCCTAGCATCATTCAGTTGCTAACCTTGAATTCATTAGGCCCAACACAATGGGATACTTAGCACTAATGTAGTCATTTTGAGATACCCATGAATTTGATTGCTGGAGTGCTTTAGTTGTATATTTGAAAACATTCTATGCTATATAATGTTGATCTCTTCTTTGTATTTTCATGTCTTCCTCTATTTCAGGTGTCATACTAGGTGGTATTGATGTTAAGATCATCCCTCTATTATGGGTGCTCTATTGATGTCACCACTTTTTGCTGTCATTGTATGGTTATTTAAAAACCTCTTTGTATTTTCAGGTGCTTGTACTCAATCTCTTGAGGGATTCATTGTTTCTATTAAACCAACTATTCATTATTGATCTTAGCTTGGGCATTTGTTGAAGTTTGGTGTCCATAGAATATCAGAGCTATCTGTATTATTTCATCACCTTGATTGGCATTGACCCAATGTTGATGTTCTCTTAATAGAGCCTATGAATTTTTAGTCAGGACATCATCTCTTACTATTTTGTCGGTTCTCATTTACTGACACACTGAGGCTGAAAGCTAATCATGCATCATTTTTTTTATGTTTACTTTGTGCCAGTGAATACCATGCCTTCCGACATTATATCTTGTGTTGTATTGGGAAAGACATCCTCATTTGATATTTGTATTATTTTCCTCATGTTGCCCTTAGTATATAGATTTGTGTACCCTCTTGACATGCTGATGATGAATGCCCCTTGAATCTTCTAGTGCCTTTGACCATGCTTTATTTGATTTGGCTTTATAGTCCTTGAATGTCTCACTGATATGTCATCATCCAGTTGTTGCCTCGGTGATCATGGGTGTTCTTGTCATGTGATGTAGTCACTATCAAGGAAATTTGAGGTTTTCTCGGCATGGCCTGCATCACAGGTCAAGATCATTCATCTAGATCCCATCATCTTGCTATTTTTGTTGTTTAGAAAATCATAGAGCTTCAAAGATGTTATCTATTAGGAATACCATCCTCTTAGCCCCTCAATTATCTGAATGAGGAAAACAACAATGAATCGGCTTCTTCTATTTCAGCACAGGGAACAAACAAGTTAGTGAAAACAATGGTATCTCTTTTATTTCTATAGCCTCCTTAGTACACATGCCCTGAGCACAACCCCTTTTAGAGGTGTTTGACTAAGTGCATATACACATTCTTTGTAAATATTATGGTACCATACATTGTTTAGATCCATTGGATCTAACCCCCATCTCTTCCTCTCTTCTCTGTAGGTTCCAGATCTCGGGAGCACATGGAACACCATGGATCAAGACTTCATTACCAGAAAACATCTGGTACCCTTAGATTTATGTTCTTTATTTCATGTATACCTATACTCATTTATGCAATTCTAAAAATGGCTATGCTCACAGCCTGTGTGAGCTCAGATAAATGGTCTTCTCAGTCTCTTTTCCTTTTTTATAGAACACTTAAGACATTGGTACATATACATGTAATGCTTAGATGTAGATCATTTCTTTTCCCTTTCATGTACCTTATAATTAAATGAACACAAATTTAAGAAAGATCACTAATAATCCAAACTAGGGTACAGTAGTCTCACTTAGTAATTAAGCCTCCAAAGATGAGTAAAAATAATGATAACATTCTAGCGACCTCAACTAAGTGCTTGCCTACTAAGCATCCTTACCAGTTGCCCTTAAATCCATTGGGCATAGAGTCCTATAATCCAGAACTGATCTTAGCTTTAAACGAAAAACTCCTTGCTTACAAAGACACTAACTGTCGGAGATAGACTGCTCTGGCTTATTGCTACTCAAACCAAACTAAAAACTAAACTGAAAGAAAAACTGGAAGCCAACTTGTGCCGAGGCACTTGGGAAACATAGAAATCCAAAACTAAAACTAACACTACTAGTATACAGGGCAGGACTTAACCTAAAAAACAAGCTTTGAGGTGAATCCCATTCACTGGAATGGGAAACTCCTCTCCATTCATACTAGCTAGCTGGAAGGCATTATGGGCCTTGCACTTGACAACCATGAAGGGTCCACTCCATATAGCATCAAATTTAGTATGCCTTCCTGGTTTGTGTTTTGATTCATCCCACTTAAGGACAAGATCTCTTTCCTTAAAAACCCTAGGTATGGCCCTTTTATCAAAGGTCCTCTTCATCTGAGAATGGTGAGTTTCTAGGTTTTCCAGTGCTAGTTTCCTTAGCTCTTCAATTTCAAATAACTCAGCAAGCCTAACTTGCATAGTATCTTCTTCCAATAGTTCAATTTCTTTAATTAAGCTCAAAGTAGACAATTCAATAGAAATAGGAATCCTAGCTTCTTTCCCATAAACAAGTGTGTAAGGAGAGTTACCTATAGATCTCTTAGGTGTTATTTTGTCTGCCCATAGGGCTAGCTTCAACTTTCTATGCCAATCCCTCTAGTTTTCTTATATAGTCCTTTTGATGATCCTCAACAAGTTTTTGTTTGTTGATTCCGCCTAGCCATTACCTTGAGGGTAATAGTTGGATGAGGTTCTTAGGAAGATACTGTGCCTCAATGCCCATTCTGAGATCTCATTCCAAGAAATGCCATGGCATTTTTTGAAATGGAGTCTAGAGTGCCAAACCTTAACACAATATGTTGATAAAAGTTTAGGACAAAGGTTTCATTTTCTTCTTTCAATGCTATAGCCTCTATCCATTTGGTAAAATAATCTATAACAATAAGTATCCATCTATGGCCAACACTAGATGGGGGATTAATAGGTGCAATGAAGTCCAACCTGTTAGGAATGGGAACACTAAGAGGAGGGGGTGAATCAGTGCTCACTATATTTAATCTTTTTACTTTACTCTGAAACTTAACTTGAATAGTTAAGTACTGAAATGAACATCAACATAAACACAACACATAACACCAATATGGTTATGGGGAAAACCAAATAGGTAAAAACTCCTGTGGGAATTGACACCCACTAAGAACTGCACTAGTGTCTTTTGATTCTTGTTAGAAGATCTGCAACCCTATTAGGAGTTGTTCTTTACAATGCTTTTAGTATAGTGACCTAGTCAAAGGTCAAACCCTATTAGGATTATTTTACAATAACCCTATTAGGGGTGGGGATACACTATCCTAGAGCTCATTTCTCAAGTGGTGAAGGCTACAACCTTCTGATCTCATATACACACTATATCTGTTGGATGAACTAGTGTTGTGACACTACTTATCTAATTAGTTCCTTTGATGCGTTGATGCTTTGACCTCTTGAAAAGATCTAATGAATTCTAACTAGTCTTTGCATACTTCTTCTTTGCTTATCTTATCTCTATATCCACATCCATACTTTATTATAAAGGCGCATGTAATATTTATATGCACTACCAAAACAATTAACTAGGTCAGCCTATAACCAATTACATACAATGCTTCCAAGTGAATTGGATCAAGAGTGTTTACAAAAAAATATTTTTACATGTCTATAACCTAATTACAATAGGTGCATAGCCTTTACAAAACAATATTATAACCGCTAATCAAAATAGTAACAGTCGGCTGCATACTCTGTTATGTTTTGGCATTCATTGGATGTACCTCTTCAACTGGATGTATCTTCATCATACTATCTTATCTGATTATGCCCTCTTAGACTTAGCATGAATACACACTTAACATCTTAAATTCAAGAGCACATACCATAACTTGGTCATATGCACATGTTTTGATGCTCTGATCTACTGGTGCTCTGCTAACTGTCCAGTCTTCTATACTTAGCCATATTTTGACCTTATGATAAAGTGCACTTGACTCCAAAACTCTATATGACTTTGTTGTCATAACAAAAACACTATATCTAGTCATAGAAAATAGTATAGTCAACTTGCCAACAATCTCCTCCTTTGTCATTAATGGCAACAAAGGAATACGATGAAGTTACTAATTGTACCCTTATACAAAATTCTTTCTAACTTACTTTACCCTTATACAAAATCCTTTCTAACTTACTGTACCCTTATACAAAATTCTTTCTAACTTATATATCCCTTTATACTATATAATTCTTGTATACATCATATATGATACTCCATATTCTATATACAATACTCCCCCTTTGACATTAATGGAAAAGGTGCTAAAAAAGTGTATCTACAAGTACTTACAGTGTTAGGACATCTAGATATGCTATCTGCAAATTTTGGATCTCTTATTTCCAAAATGCTATTAGTGCCTTGACAACTTGTAGATGGGTGCATAAGGCATATTGCAACTTCTCCATCTTCTCTGAGTCTGTACTCAAACCTTGATCATGTCACCATAGTGGCATCGATCTCCTTGTTGTTTTGATTGAGTATACCTAGAGAGGGTGCAAGAGCATTTCTGAGCTATGTTTGCCTTGCCTTTATCTTAGACATCTCTTTCTTAGCCTTTTCTATCTTGTCCACTTGTCCCTGATATAAATTTTTACACATGTTAATGTTTGAAGTGGGATCTTCTACTGATTTTCTAACTTCATCTATCATAGCCTCTGCCTCCTGGATTTTCTTCTAGTGATCACTAGCTAGCTTATCCTGGTTCATACAATCGGCAATGATCTTTCTTCCCTTGGTTGTGAACTCCTTCAAGGATGCTTGACCTACCTTTAATGAACTGAGGTCAAGTTCAAAATTTCCAACTAGTTCTCTTAATCTTTTCCTCATATTTTTCTTCTGCAACTTGGGATGCAGATTCTTCCAAGCTAGAAAAGTTTTCTTTGAAGCTTGTCAGAATGTTGCTAACATCATCAACTAAATGAATCTTTTGTACCTTATTTTTTGCTGGCAATAGATTACTCAGAATGTCTATTGACTCAACAAACAGAGGATTCCTCATCACCTGCTTCTCTTTTTCTTTTTCCATAGCTAGGACACTGATCTTAATTAGGTCTTCTTCTCCCCAAGGGTCCAAGCTAGTGGTGTCTAGTGTCAAACTTGACAAAAATGATGTTGAAGTTAAGGGAGTGATAGGAGTGTTATCTATCACTTCTTTCTTTACTCAAATTGGCATTTCAATAGATGGTTCATCTATTGGTTTACTTCCTTTTACCTCTTCTTCTCCTTTCTCCTTACCTTTTCTTGCTCTTTTTCTATCTCCTTCTCTTCTTCTTCACCTGTTAGATCTTCTATTAGTACTTCTTCTTGTAGCTTGGGTGAATTGTCACTGCATAGAATTTTTGCCTCTTGTGTGCTCATAAAGGCTTCCTCAAACTTATCCAAGTCTTTATCTATGGCCGCCATGGATATTTATACATTATCAATGAAGATTGTATCATCCTTTTGTGTCTCATTCATGGGCACAAACTTTATTGCCTCTGTAGGTGTTACCACTATAGGTGTTGAATCCTGAGGACCTGTCACTAGTATATTGGTGGTCTCTATTGCTTTGTCTTTCTCACTAGGTTCTTGAGTGATGGGTGTAGATGGAGGTTGCATGTGCTACTCTAAGAATACCTTCTCAAAGGCATTTTCTATCTCCTTTGTTATCAACTCATAGTCTTTGTTCATAATGTGTAGTGTTCTCATCTTTGTTCTTAGGTGTGGCTTCACCAAATTCAATAGTAGTGTCTTTTCTTCAATAGAACATATTGGAAGATTGTCATCCAGTGTTTTTTCCCTAATTGTGAAGTCCTCTTTAGTGGCTTGTCTCTTTAAGGTATCCAAGATCTCCCATACCTTATCTGGAATGACTCTTCATTTCAAGAATTGTCTTCTTGAATTTTATCATGTGCTTGATCAGCATCTCATGAATCTCAGACTTATCAATTTTGTGATATCTATCATAGAACTTGGTTATCTAATCTAGCCTTCCTTCTTCTACTCCTTTGGCCCTTAACACTTGAAGACTAGGTAGGAATCCTACCTCCAGAGGTGGCTACACATTTTTCACTCTACTTCTTGTGGCTCTAGCTGAAGGGTGGCTTCTGGCAGTTTGTTTTCTCCTCTTAGGCATCTTAGGAGATGCATCTATGGAATCAATATCAACTATAACAATGGGTGCAGGACTGATATCATCAAATTTATCCTATTTATCCTTCGGATCATCAATATTTTCAATCTTGACTTTCTTCAGTTTAGGATCATCGATTTTGGCTTCCACTATGGATGTGCTCTCAATCTCCAATGATATATTTTCTTCCCTTTCTTCATCAAGGTCTACCTATGTTACACCATGAATTCTAAGTATCTCAGATGTAATCTTAGAGGCTTTCCTCTTAGTTTTTGTGCTGTTCAAAAATGCATCAACTTCCCTTGTATTTTCTTCATAATTACCCCACCTAGGTTCATTAGGGTCCTTAGGTGCTGAAAGTAGTACTTGTGCATATGCTTCCAAGATTGGTTCCTCAAATTCATATCCAAGTGGATGGATCCACTTTGTTCTAGGTTCAACTACTTCCATACATGTTATATCAGTTTCTACCATAAAGAAAATGTTGTCTTTGTATTTTTCTACAATTCTTTCTAGTATCATGTACCTCATCTTCATTTTGATTCTGAATGTCTTTAATTCTGACTCCATGTAGTCATTCAATGAGCTATCAGTAGATGCCTTAAAATATATTTGAGTCATTATGTGCATACTTCTATCTAAATACAAATCTCAGACCTTTCCAAGTATGTGGAAGTACATGTAGATAATCAAAGACCCAAACCTGAATATTTTGGTCTTATCATGTTTAATGGCTCTAATGTTATCAATCAGCTATGTGTGCAAGATCTCAAATAGATTGAACTCTCCATTTTATCACACAAGTCTAATTGCTACAAGAATAGTGGCCGCAGACACACTATTCACCCTATTGGTGTGCTGAAACCCATAACCTAATATCATAGACATCAATTTGATGTCTTTCTCCTCTATAGGCTCAATTATCATTCTGCACCTATCACTTCTTGACTTACATGCCTTTTCTACTAGTTTTCTCACATCCTTGCCTGCTGGAAGAACAACGCCTATCCTTGAAAGGCTTGTCATTTCATAAATAAGGTCTCCTGTGATTTTCATTGGCACATCACCTATCCAGAATAGGTCATCATGAATCCTACTGAGAAATATTTTGATCCAGTCAAACTCATAAAACTCATACGTCATAGCATATTCAACTATGGGATGGTTTTCTAGTTGTGCAAACTCATCTAGGAGAGTTTTTTCTAGCTTTATCATAGTTTCAATGTGTGCTCTAATCCTATCAAGTCCAACCGGTTCTTTCTTGCAGTAAATGTATGCACAAATGTCTTCAACATGCATGACACCCATAGGGGTTCTTGAGAATACACCTTCTAGGTCATCTAGGGTAGACTTAAAAGGGTGCCTCTTGAAAACATATCTTTTCCTCTCCGCAACATCAAACACAACAAGTGTAGCCATAACTTACTTGTTTTATTGCTTCAAATCAGTTTTCAAGAACTTGTGAATCATCATGATGGATTGGGGCTTTGCAAATGATCAATCACACTCTTTCGCTGGTGAATCAAACTTTAGTACTTCACAATAAACTTCTAGGGCTTCTATGATCTCCAATCACTCTAACTCAAATGCAATGAGTGATCTGCAAGTCTCTGTGTACTTTAAAGTGAAAATACCACCATTAATGCTTGCTGCGTAAACTAGAATTTGACCAAGAATTTCCAACTTCCATTCTATAATCAATCAGGTAGTGCACTCCTGCACATAGCCTCAAATAATATCCAAAAGGTTAAATCCAAAGATGCATACTCTAAGAGTGAGTATACCAGCCGCACAGGGGTCTAGAGCTCAATTAGCTCCCCCTATGACCCTGAGGGTCATTCATCCAAATGTAGAGGGTGCGTCCACTGTGGATGCATCTAATACATACTCATCAACCTTATCCTTCTTTTCCTCTGACGAAATCAAGATCACATCTTCTAAAGCTTTCACAAACTTGACTTCTCCTTCAGTATCCAATATTGATTCTTCTGGCTTTTTAGGGCTTTCCTAACTTTGCATTCTTGATCTACAAAACTTTGAGATGTGTCCAGCCTTGTTACAAGAGTGACAAATAACTAGAGGCCTTAAATTCCTCAGTGCATTGATATGGGTTACCATTTTACACTGTCTAGTTGTGTGACCATTATAATTACATATCTGACATGTAATACTCTGAGAACTTCTTGCATTTGTTTGATTCTGATTTCTCTGATTATGTTGAGTCTTGTTCTTACTTGTTCTACAATTCATAGCTCTATGACCAAATTTATTGCATGAATAACAATAACCATTGAAAGGTCTTACCTCTTTACAATTCCTTGTTATATGTCCATGCTTTTTACATGCACAAAAATTTTGGTCTCCTAGCTTGCGCTCATCCCTAGATGGTTTAGTATTGTCTATAGTCTAATTTTTAGTCTTCTTAGCATCTGTGGTGTCTTTTGGTGCTTTCATTCTTGCTTGAATGTTAGCAATCTGATTTTACACTTCATTGAATCCAATGCCGCTGGTATCTCCTTTAAGCTTCCGAGCATATAATTGAGATTCAATCAGATCCTTTTTTGTGTGTAATTTATCAATTTGATTCTTTGCTTCAATAAATTCATATTCTAACTTTTATTTTTTCTTTCTTAGCTCCAAGATTTAGATGTTTTCTTGCCTCAATTCTTTATTCAATTGAAGGTTCTCTTTGATCTGTTCACCATAAACTTGTTGATTGTTAGTTAGCTTTTCATCCAACTCTTCAATCTGATCTTGTAAATATGTGTTCTCCTCATTCAACTTCTTAATCATTTTTCCCAAATCATTGCTTGTACAATCCTTCAAATCTTGTCTCAGTTTCTTGATGAATACTTGTGTGCTACTGACTTTCAATTTTAGTTCAACTTCTTTCTCAAATCTATCAAGGTCTTCAAGAGCTGCCATAAGATTATTCTTCAGATGTTTTTCTTCTTCTAAATCCATTGATCTCCTCAACTGATTAAACTTCTCTTCAGAGGACCATAGCTCTGATACCAATTTTTTGGAATGGGAACACTAAGAGGGGGGGGGGCGGGGGTGAATCAATGTTTACTATATTTAATCTTTTTAGTTTACTCTGGAAACTTAACTTGAATGCTTATGTACTGAAATGAACATCAACATAAACAAGATACATAAACACAACACATAACACCAATATGGTTACACGGAAACCCAAATAGGTAAAAACCCCGATGAGAATTAACACCCACTAAGAACTGAACTAGTGTCTTGTGATCCTTGTTAGAAGATTTGAAACCCTGTTAGGAGTTGTTCTTTACAATGCTTTTAGTACAGTGACCTGGTCAAATGTCAGACCTTGATAGGATTCTTTTACAGTAACCCTATTAGGGGTGGGGACACACTATCCTAGATCTCACTACTCAAGTGGTGAAGGCTACAACCTTCTAATCTTAGATACCCACTATATTTGCTGGATGAACTGGTGCTGTGACACTGCTTGTCTGATCAGTTTCTTTGATGCACTGATGTTTTGACCTCTTGCAAAGCTCTAATACATTCTAAATACTCTTTTCATACTTGTTCTCTACTTATCTTATCTCTATATCCACATCCATACTTTATTACAAAGGCACATCTATTATTTATATGCGCTACCAAAATAATTAACTAGGTCGGCCTATAACCGATTACATACAATGCTTCCAAGTGAATTGGCACAAGCGTGTTTACAAAAAAAGATGTTTACATGTATACAACCTAATTACAATATGCACATAGCCTTTACAAAATAATATTATAACCGCTAATCAAAATAGTAACAGTCAGATGCATACTCTGTTATGTTTTGGCGTTCACTGTTGTACCTCTTCAACTATTTGTATATTTGTCATACTATCATATCTGATCATGTGCTCTTAGACTTAGCATGAATACACACTTACCATCTTAACTTCAAGGGCCCATACCATAACTTGGTCATATGTACATGCACTGATGCTCTGATCTATTGGTACTCTGCTAACTGTCTAGTCTTCTATACTTAGCCATATTCTGACCTTATGATAAAGTGTGCTGACTCCAAAAATCTATATGACTTTGTTGCCATAATGAAAACACTATATCTAGTCATATACAATAGTATAGTCAACTTTCCAACACAACCCCCATTTGGAGAAGGGTTGCTCCACTTTGATGGGATGTAGTGGGAGGGCTTCCAACTTCTATTTTCTAGCAAACAAGGCACAGTTCTTGCACTTCCTTACCCAATTAAATGCATCCTTGTATAGGCTGGGTCAATATTACCCTTCTCTCATCACTTTTAGAGTAGTGGTTTTGGATGTAAAGTGTCCTCCCGATTCTCCATCATAAAACTCCTCTAATATTCTTCTCACTTGGTTGGGTTCGACACATCTCAACATGAAACTATTGTGATCTCTTCTATACAAAACATTATCGAAAATGATAAATGGGATGGCTTAGATCCTAAAGTACCTCCTTTTTCTCTTTTCAAGGCCTTGAGGGTATTCACTCATTGAGAGATAGTGTTTCATCTCTACTTTCTAGCTTGCACTCTTTTCTGAATTCTGATTCATCAGGACAACCTCTTGTTATAGTTGGCTTTTGTCTATTCTACCTTCAGTCATCTACTCACACAAAATCTTTCCCTTAATCAACTTAGTTACCTTTATTTGAATGCCATATTCTATGACTTTGGTGACCCAACCAGACCTCTTGTGGCTCAAATCCTTATTCAGAAGGAAGTCTTTTATGCGAGGATGAGAGACCATTAGGTGCACTGTATTATTGGACAACAAGTGCCTGAATTTCTTCAAGCTCCTCACTACTGCTAAGATATGTTTCTCTACATGAGTGTAATTTAGTTCATAACCATCCAAACCTTGGTTGTAAAAAGCCACTGGCTACTTTTTTTTCTTAGTATTATGCTAGACTAACATGGCAGAGATACTATCAGTGTCTCCAAAAGTATATAGAATAAAATCTCTAAAAAAATTAGGGTTTACCAGAGTAGGAGCAGAAGCAATTGCTTCCTTTATCTCTTCAAACCATTTCTTTCCTTCATTTTTCCAATGCAAGGTTGAATTCTTCTTCAACATCTAGGTCATAGGCTTCAGTAGTGCTACAATATTAAGGATGAACCTTCTCAAAAAGTTGATTCTCCCAAGGAAATTTTGCATCCCCTTCTTGTGTGCTGGTAAGGGTAGTGCCATGATAGCCTTTATTCTTTCAAGATCAATTATTTCTCCTTACTTAGAAATAATGTGCCCTAGTAGCCTACCTTCTTGGATAGCAAACAAATTCTCCACACCTTTAAAAAATATGCCTTAGATGAACTAGGTGATCATTAGTATCTCTTGAAAAGATAGTTATGTCATCTAAATAGACTAGGATAAACTTGTTCATCAAACTAGAAAATACCATTTTCATGTCTTCCATGGTGCCCCATTTGGTGGTGAAGGTTGTTTTAAACTACTCTTCCACTCTTACTAGGACTTGGTTATAGCCAAAAAAACCATCTAGTAAAGAAAATTTGTCAAAACCTGAAACAAACTGCAATATCTGTTCCATAGAGGGTAATGGATGGTGGTCCTTGAGTGAGGATTTGTTGAGGTCTCTAAAATCTACAAATAACTAGATTTCACCATTCTTTTTTATAACATGCACTAGATTGGAGACCCAAGAGGTTTGTTTGATAGGAAAGATGATATTGGCCTCAATCATTTTCCTTAACTTTGTTTTCATTAACACCTCTAGTTTAGGATTGATAGGTCTTTGTTTCTATCTCACTAGTTTGGCATGGGGTTCAAGCTCAATGGTATGTTGGGCTAAGTGGGGATCGAACCCTTTTAGATCATTATATTCCCATGCAAAAATATCATTAAAATCTTGACATAATGAGATAAAGGCCTGCCTTTCTTGCTGAGTGCATACCTTTCCCAACTTGAGGGACTGGTCCTTGAAAATCTCTACAGGCTAGTAGTGTTCTTCTTTGACTATCATGTTGGCCTTGTCCCCTCTAATCTATTCATCTGAGTTAAAAATTGACTCAAGGGTTACCAGTCCCTTGGGAAAATTATTAGTTTTCAACTATAACATCTAGTCATTATACTGGTGAGCAAGCTTATTCTGATTAACCTTAGAGAATTCAGCTTCCTCTATTAAAAAATTGAAAATTTTCTCATCATTTTCAAAGAATTTCTAGCTCACTTGATCATCTGGTATTGAGGGCCTCACAAGGACTCTCACATGTTGCATTTCAGTGTGTGTGACCTCCTTGGGAATATCATATTCTTCTCCCATGGTAGCCAGCTTGTCTACCTATTTGTTCTGATTTCTTGGGACATCAACAATATTAAAAGCACAAAAACCTTCTACTAAATCCCAAACCATGTGCTTATACATCTTGAGTGTATCATTTTTAGTGAGATTAGTGCCACAAATCTGATTAACCACTATCTCACTATCACCCATAACTTTTAGACATTTGATTCCTCTATGTATAGCCCATTCTAAACCATGAATCAAAGCCTCATACTCTACTATATTATTAGTATAGCTAAAATAAAAATGAATAGCAGAGTAATACCTTTGTCCTTCTGGAGAAATTAAGACAACCCCTCCTCCTGAACTGATTCTACTTCTAACACCATCAAAGAACAACTATCAAAACTCACTATTCTGATTTTTAGAATGCTCATCTTCTTTCTTCATCAAATCTAGAATTACTACACCATCCTCATGAATGATATACATCCTAATACCAAAAATTTCCATGTTTTTGAAAGGATCATCTTCTAAATCTCTTTTAGCCCACTCATCTAGGACAATATCTAGAATGTTTTTGATAGTGGTCTCAGGCTCAGAGTCAATAGGATCCTACTCATGGAACATCAGATTGGCATTTGTAGGACTAGGGGTATAGGGTTCAACATGGTTCTTTACAAAGGCTTCGAACTTGATTCTAACCCTAGTCCCATATCTAGTTTTAAAGTACAAATGAGACCAATTAGTTGAAAGGTATCCCCCCAACCTACTAGTGAAATCTCTGCTCAGATAAATGGAAAAGTAGGGAGATAGATCTATGACATAGATACCCTAGGGAATAGAGAAGTTGAGACATTTTTGTAAAGTGAGACTCGGGTTTTTAATGACGCCAATGGTGCTAAATGATGACCCATCCAACTGAACAACATGCCTTTCTATTCACTCATAAGATAATCCTAGGAGGTCTGCTAGCTTTTTAGAAATTACTAAACTACTTTCCCTTGAGTCTATTATGCAATTATGAACCAAAAAATTTCCAACAACAAGAGTAATATAGAAAGGAGGGGGTTTAACCTATGGGGAAATGGTGGGCTGCAAGCTGGCTTCTCTAGTTTGTTTCTCTTTCCAGGTTGCTTCAGCCATCAAGACTCTAGGCTACTCTGAAACACCTTTATTTGATGAAATTTTAGCTAAAGCACTAAGCATCAACTCTTTTTGTCCATGAATAGCCAAAGTGTCCATCATAGGCACACTTATAGAAGTCTTCTTCATTTGTTCAACAATATTAAAAGATCCCAAGCTCACCTTTGGTTGTCCATTTTCTACTGCAAACTCTGGTTGTGTGGATGCCACCTGTGTTGCTACATTGGCTAGCTCCTTGACCTTTTTTGACTGATTTTGGATTGGAGTTTGAGCCACTTTGGGCTATGGGGCTACAACTAGAGCTTGCTGGCTGGTAGAGGTTGATTGATCAGCATCCCAATCCTTCTTTTTAGACCTTGTGTTGGTTGCAAATGGAACATAGTTCCGATTGTCATTTAGGGAAAAATTTACCCCACAAAACTCTTCCTTTTGAAAGTTAACAAATTCCACCTCAGGTGTCTTTATCTTTCTTGAGGTAGCAACTTGACCTTGTTGAATCTCTGGTTCTTGAGTCATTTCTTGTGGCATCATGACATTGTTTTGCACCATGAGGGCTTGGTCATAGTCATTGGGACACATCCCTTGAATATGTTGCTAATTGCATGGGCAATTCCACTAGTATTCTTGTGCCATATTGTTCTAAGCTACAGGAACCAACTCTCTAGAAGTGCTAGGAATGTTAGGATTGTAGGGCTGATTAGTTTTCTAATTATAGTTTCTTGCTTGGCCTTGATGGCCTGATTGGTATTGGAGCCTATTTTGATGATACTAAGCTTGATAAGGGGCTTGATAAGGCTAGTGATAAGGTTGGAATTGTTGTTTTTAAGGTTGACCAGTTCATTAGAAACATACTACAAGGTCTTATTGATATCTTTTAGGTCTTGGGACTGGTCAATAGATAGAATGACAACCTGTTGAGGAGGAGTTGGGAGAGGTGGAATAGATGCCAAAGATGGAATTGATTATAGGATAGGATGAGGCTTGGGAAAAGATAGGCATTGGAGGCCTTGGAGATATCTTTCTATCTTGTATCAGACTATTTTCAGCCCTTATAGCAACATCATCTATTACTGGTAAGTTATTCCCTCCCATAGACTGGATCATAACAGAGATATCACTGTTAAGTGCTCTTAAATAATATAGGAAGGCATGCTGACTTGAGGGTCTAACTGTATCTAGTATTCTATTCCATGTTCTTTGGAACCCAAAATTTAAATCCATCATATACTCCTGGGTTGCCCTTTTAATGGTGGTCAGATGTTCAACTAAAGAGAGGTGGTCGGACTTATCTTTAAACTGATTGGTTAAGGCTTGACCCAACTCATCCCAATTGGATATGGAATTGACTGCTAAACCTCTAAACCATTGAAAATATTTTCCCTTAAGGGATGCTTCTAACAACCTCACAACTACATTATCCTGGGTTATATTGTGGAGGGCACAGAGGGATGGAACATCTCTTATATGCTTGATAGTGGAGGTCTGATCCTCTCCTATGAAAATAGGTAGGCTCTTAATGGATGAGATAGGTATGTCATTGTGCTACTGCAAGTTCAAAGGGATGCCTTGATTGAAGGCTACAAAAGGATGATTTCTGGCCATAGGGGGATTAAGGGGAACTTGAACTACTAGTGTTGCTTGCACTGGTTGGATTACTTGTACTAGCTAAATTAGGGCAGTGCTTGTAGGAATAAAAATGGGATTGGGAGTGGGATTTGTAGATTGGAATGCACTAGATTGGGCTGCTTTAGGGAATTTCTTGGATGGTGAAAGTTCTGCATAACAAAAGGATTCTTTCTCTGCCTAGTTGGAATCCCACTCATAAGATTAAGTACTAATCTGCATGAAACAAGATTAGAGTCACCAGGTATGATATCAAAACATAGTCATTGCTCATACCAAACAATAACCCATATGTAAAATACTTTAGAAATTTGACTCACTAAGTCTCGTCCCACCGGGCGTGCCAAAACTATTGTCACTGAGGATTGCACCCAATTTGCTAAGTGTTATAACCTAGCAATCCTGTGAAACATGGAACTACTCTCAGGCTGTGGGTAACCTATCTGAGAGTAGACCTCTAGATTAGGGGCCAGCTTCCCCTTGGATCACTTAAAACTAACTTTTTGTGGAAAGGGAGAGAATGGATGAAGCAAATAGCTGAAACTAATTTAAAGCTAGGTGATCCACTGAATTAATAGAAGATCCACAATTGATGTGAGCTTACAAAATAGCTAAAAAGAAACTATAACCCACAAATTGATCTCATCACTTCGAACTTCTTAGAACTAGTAAGGTACTTGGAAAACATGAAAATGGAAAATATTTCCATGATTTTGATTCCAGTTTTGCACAAAAACCAATACTTTAAAGCCAAAATAGATTTCTAAATACTTAATTGAATCAACATGCTGGCTAAGGATAAGATCATATCACAATAACCCTGGCATAGAAACTCAATGAAAAGATCAGAAATCAAAATGAGACAAGAAGGGCCTATTTTTGTATTATTGAGAGAAGCCAAGTATAGAATTGTGTTTCTCAGAGCTACACCACCCTCGATCTATGGGAGAGAGAATGAAGAGCTAACCTCAATCACGTAAGTGAGAGGTATATAAAATGAGGGAAAAAGAATCAACATTGAAGCTACCTCAATCTCCTAAAAATGGAAAATCCCTCAAAATAGGCCCATGAGGATGCCTCATAAACTCCGATGCCAGATTCCCGAATTTATAGGGGGAGTGGAAAAAATAGACTTCGAGAATAGGTGGTCAAAATGAGACCACTCTGACCCCTCCAAGTCATGCACTAATAGTATTATGATGAATGGTCCATAAAATACCATCATTAGAATTTACAACAAGAACCTTGCAATGACTTTTACATTTGAATATTTACCCCTCCTATGACAAAAAGTGTGGACTTAAATATATTTCAAAATAGTTCTCAACCCAAAATTGGGAAAACATATTTTAAAATATTTACATCTTCTAAAGAATGAAACCCACCCAATGTAAAAGCATCAAAAATAAAAAGTGATTAAAATAATCTCAACCCTAAAAAAGATGGGAAAATCAAATAATCCATCATTCACACCGAAACCCTGCAAAGCTGAGGAATCAGTTTGCATTATGGACTTCCCATTCTGGCACTTGGAAAGTTTCCATTCTTTACTGGCACTCCTACATTTGGTTTTAGAAACATTTGATCCCTTCCCTCTTCAAGGTGTTGATCAAGGTAGGCACCTCGGTTTTCTTTCACTATCTTGCATTTTACTTGTGAAGTGAATCCGAATTCTACTGTGTTTCATTTCATTCTAAAATTTGGGCACCATTGTATTTTCACTTCATCTTCTCTTACTGGCATCATGCTTTGTTTTGCAAGGATACTGTAGTTTTTCATTTGGCATTCATTCTACATTTTCATTTGGTTGTGTGTTCAACTCCTTGGTAATTTTGAGGGCTTCATGTATTCATTGGAGGGCACAGTGACATGTTTGTATCTTGTATTAAGTTTTGATTGAGGGCTGAGAGCCTACTGTAGGAGCATAGCATCCTTCTTCGATGGTGTTTATGTTTCCACTGTCTTATGCTTTTGAATGTTTGCATTTTCATTGAGCTATCGATTTCATTCTCTATTGTATGTGCGAGGGTATATGATAGCATGTTTGTGTGGGCACTACTTTTTGACTATTTGATTATTTCATCATGTTCATGGCTTCACCTTACTTCTATGCATTCAATTCCATGGCATTTGATTGAATTGATTGTATCTCAAAGGCGCTATGTCTTTTTCATGCATAGGCCTAGGGCATCATTGTTTTGAATGAGCCTGGCATCTTTAGCATAGATCAACAAATGGTTTTATTTCTCAGCTATTTTGTAGTGGATTTAAACTCTGCATCTTTTCATGATGTCATTTAGAGTTTTATTCCATTTGATCCATGATGTCGGTTACCTATTTAGGGCCTGCGAGCTCAGGCTAAGGCATTCTTTGCATGACTGGTTCATCATGGTACGAAGACACCATATCCTTATCCCATGCCTTATGTTGTTTGCCACTTCATTCACTATGATAAGGCATGGCTATGAACTAGCTTGGGTTAACTAATGTCTTGTTAGGGTGGATACCCCCGAGCTAGAGTATGAAGCTTTGTACCAATTGTTTCACTTTCTCCTTGTTGTGTATTGCAACAAGACTAATATGACTAACCCCTATTGATATGATGAACTGGATACCGTGGATTTAAACCCTGTATCTTCTATTCATTGAGGCCCGCACTCTTAAGCACAATGTTTATATGTTGTTTATTTGTCACTTCAAAGGGGCTTGAGTTTGTTTTGACACCATGCCAATGAATTATTGCATTTTACCATGCACAGCCTACGAACCTTATGACACTTCACTTCTTATCCACATCTTCTATTCTGAATCTCTTTACCACTTTGATTTATTGGCATGATGTTTTATCTTCTTTAGATGTTCATGTGCCCTGAATGCTCAAGGCCTATGAGCTTGTTCTCCTTCCATTCTTTGACTAAGTTTTTAAATGTTGCATGCTATCTCATCCCATGAACTTATGTTCTAATTGGTCCTTGGTATGTTGTTGATTGTCTCGGTTACCCATCAGTTTGTGAAGGCTCATTTGTGATATAGCCTGTGGATTTCAAGCACTATTAATTTCATGACCCACGACCAAGGTATTAATGTCTCTTTGCTCTATATTTTTATTATTGATTCTGGTATGGGCTGTGAGTGAATGTCATTTATTGCTAACACTGATTCATTGATGGAGCCCATGCACTAGCATCATTCAGTTTCTAACCTTGAATTCATTAGGCCCGACACTGTGGGATACTTAGCACTAATCTAGTCATTTTGAGATACCCATGAATTTTATTGCTAGAGTGCTTCAACTGTATATTTGAAAACATTCTATGCTATATAATCTTGATCTCTGCTTTTTATTTTCATGCCTTCCTCTATTTCAGGTGTCATACTGTGTGGTATTGATGCTAAGATCATCCCTCTATTATGGGTGCTTTGTTGATGTCACCACTTTTTGTTGTCATTGTATGGTTATTTGAAAACCTCTTTGTATTTTCAGGTGCATGTACTCGATCTCTTGAGGGATTCACTATTTCTATTAAACCCTCTATTCATTGTTGATCTTAGCTTGGACATTTATTGAAGTTTGGTATCCATGGAATATCAGAGCTATCTGTACTATTTTTTCACCTTGATTGGCATTGACCCAATGTTGATGTTCTCTTAACAGAGACTGTGAATTTTAAGCTAGGACATCATCTCTTACTGTTTTGTTGGTTTTCATTAACTATCACACTGAGGCTAAAAGTTGATCATGCATCATTGTTTTGATGTTTACTTTGTGCCATTTAATACCGTGCCTTATGAAATTCCATCCTGTGTTGTATTTGGAAAGACATCCTCATTTTATATTTGTATGCTTGTCCTCATGGTGCCCTTAGTATACAAATTTATGTACCCTCTTGACATGTTAATTATGAATACCCTTTGAATCTTCCAGTGCCTTCGACCATGCTTTATTTGATTTGGATTTATAGTTCTTGAATGTCCCACTGATACTGCATCATCCAGTTGTTGCCTCAGTGATCATGGGTGTTCTTGGCCTGTGATGTAGTCACTATCAAGAAAATTTGAGGTTTTCCTAACATGGCCTGAATCACATGTCAAGGTCATTCATCTGGATCCCAACATCTTGCTATTGTTGTTGTTTAGACAATCACGGAGCTTCGAATATGGTCTCTGTTAGGAATACCATCCTCTTAGCCCCTCAATTATCTAAATGAGGAAAACAACAGTGAATGAACTTCTTCTATATCTGCACATGGAACAAACAAGTTAGTGAAAACAATGGTATCTCTTTTATTTCTGTAGCCTCCTTAGTGCACATTCCCTAAGCACAACCCCTTTTAGAGGTGTTTGACTGAGTGCATATATGCATTCTTTGTAAATATTATGGTACCATACATTGTTTAGATCCATTGGATCTAACCCCCATCTCTTCCTCTCTTCTCTATAGGTTCTGGAGCTCAGGAGCACATGGAACACCGTGGATCAAGACTTAATTACTAGGCAATGTATGGTACCCTTGTATTTATTTTCCTCATTTTATGTATACCTATAATCATTCATAAAATTCTAAAAATGGTTATGCTCATAGCATGTGTGAGCTCAGATAAATGGTCTTCTCAATCTCTTTTCCTTTTGTATAGCACACTTAAGGCATTGGTACATATACATGTAATGCTTAGATGTAGATCATTTCTTTTCCCTTTTATGTACCTTACAATGAAATGAACACAAATTTAAGAAAGATCACTAATAATCTGAAGTAGGGTACAATAGTCTCACTTAGTAATTAAGCCTCCAAAAATGAGTTAAAATAATGATAACAATTATCTTTGGAGGTAATGAAAAGCTTAGTATAGAATTTTCTTAGGAGATGCAGAGCGAATTTGAAATGAGCATGATTAGACCTATCAAGTACTTTTTGGGACTGAATGTGCAGTAGACAGACAAAGGTATTTTCATTAATCAGTCTAAGTATGTGAAATAGATATTAAATAAGTTCAAGATGGATGATTGCAAGCCAGTAAGTACCCCTATGATGACAGGATGGAAGCTTTCAAAAGAAGATGATTCTACAGTAGTAGACATAATTTTATATAAGTCTATGATTGGTAAACTCATATATCTTACTCAATATAGACCTGATATTTCTAATGCAGTTGGTATAGTTGGAAGATTTGCAGCAGAACCTAAACAAGGTCATATTATGGAAGTAAAGAGGATATTTAGTTTTTTGAAGGGAACAATAGACTATTGCTTATGGTATCCTAATTCAGAAAATGTAGAACTTCATGTATATACAGATGCAGATTGGGCAGGTTGTGTGGATGATAGAAATAGTACCTCTGGAGGAGCATTATTCCTTGGAGATAGACTTGTTACTTGGACAAGCAAGAAGAAGAATTTTATTTCTCAATCCAGAGCAGAATCAAAGTATCTAGTAACAATGTTAAATTGTTCTACAATTGTGTGGATCAAGAAGATGATAAAGGATTTTGGAATTCAGATTGATTATCCTATTTTTATTTATTGTGATAACACTAGCACTATTAATATGTCAAAGAACCCTGTGATGCATGCAAAGACAAAACACATTGAGATAAAATATCACTTCCTAAGAGAGAAAGTTGTAGAGAAAGAAGTAAAATTGGACTATGTGAGCACAAAAGATCAGCTAGCAGACATATTCACAAAGCCTTTACCGAAGGATACATTTGAGTATCTCAGGGAGAAGCTGGGAGTAATTCCCTTCCCTGAATCTGATTAGAGTTTGCAAAAGTGCATCAATCCTCAGTGACTAATGAATGGTTGACTACTCTACTTCAGGAGTAGTACCAGTTCTTATTTGTTTTGGCACCCTTTTCCATTGATGTCAAAGGGGGAGTGATTATATAGTCATGAAAAACAAAATAGTTAGGGGGAGTATATATAGTTGAGGAGTATGAAGTAAGGGGGAGTATATAGTAAGGAGATATAGCAGTTGATATTCAGAGCATTCAGTAGTAGATGGAGGACTCACCCTTGGGGGATTTTTTTGAGGAAATGGAGAATGTTATAAAAGAATTGTACATTTGGACTAGTGGTGTTTTTCATCCCATATGTTGCCATCAATGCCAAAGGGGGAGATTGTTGGAGATTTTCCAGCAAGCCAATGTTGACTGTATGTTTTTTAATGATGACAACATATGGTAAGAAGTGTGCATGGAAGCCTAATGGAGAGAGCCTTGAGCATATGGTTCCTAGATATGTTATCAGCATGATATCATAGATGCATAGGTTGATTTGGAGTGAAGATAGTATTATAGTTGTTTGTATTAGTAGTGTTCCTGACAGGTCCCAGGAAGAGTTTTGTATGTGATTTACAGTATGGTTGTAATGGAGCCTTGCACATTTATATTTTTATTATAGACATGTGTATGATGCTATGTTCATGGATGTAGAGTTAGTTGTGTAGTATAGGCTGAGTTATGATGTTTCTAGTTGCCAGTTACAGTTTCTTGAGTTTATCTGATGGAGCTGACATTGTTTATATTGGTGTAGTAGTTGCACCTATCATTTTGATATGCATGATTGGATTTATGTTTGGAGAAGAGTTAAGAGTGTTTGGTTAAGAGTTCATAATGTATTTCAGCATGATAAGAAAGTATCTGTTAACTTGGTGAGGCTGACTGTGTGAAGTGATGCGTCTACTCATATGGAGTTGCGTAGTCCTAATTAGTGTTGCGTGCTTAGTATAGTCATTGGAGATATTGTAGGAGAGTTATATTTTTTCTCTAATATGATTTCAAGGAAGTTCTAATAGGTTGACTTGATTATATAATTTGGAGAAAGATACTTATAGCCGGTCAGTTGTGATCGCTAAGTATGGTAGACAGTTGGAAAGAATAGAGAAGAGTAGAAGGTACAAAGTAGTGAGACATCAATAGAAGGTCTATGTGATAGAGTAGAGAGTATATGCTATTCATTGGAACTTATCAAGAAAATAGGTTTAACTTGCAATCCACCAAGATCTAGATATAGTGTGTATCTATTATTCAGAAGGTTGCAGCCTTCACCATTTGAGCAGTGAGCTCGCAGATAGTGTGTCCTCACCCTTAATAGGGTTAATTATAAAAGACTTTTAACAGGGTCTGACCTTTGACCAGGTCACTATACTTAATACATTGTAAAGATCAACTCCTAACAGGGTTGTAAGATCTTCTAATGGGGATCATTATACTCTAGTATAGTTTATAGTGGGTGTTAATTCCCATCGGGATTTTTACCTATTTGGGTTTCCTCGTAACCAAAATTGTGGTGTTTTGTTAAGTTTTATCATATTTTGTATGTACTTAATGTTCTTCTATACTTAATTGGATAAATAATTGAATCTTGTTGATAACTGACTCACCTCGCCCCCCTCTCAATTATCTCTTGGAACTATTCCTAACAATAATTCTACTAAATACTATATTAGTGGATATTTAAAATGGAGTAGTATGAGTAACTAGAAGAAAAATGATGGAGGAGTTTGATGGGCAAGGTTGATTTCACAACTAACATCATTCATTTCATCATTTAAATCAAACCAAGTGTGTCTTAGAGCTATATATAATAATGAATGTGCCAAATTTGGGGGGTTTTACATTGAAATCAATGATTTTAGTTTGGATCATGCTTTGTTAGGAGCTCTTTGGAGTTTCTTCCAACAACCAATTTTTGACTAAAAATCCCATCTTAATATGTTCTAACCATGAAATAAACTATTTAACTCACTTCCCATTAGTTTGAGGCTAAGACTATGGCGATCTCAACTTAAATTGAACATGACTTGACCAGAATTGATTCATGGAATTTTTAAATTATAACTATAGAATTCAAAATTAATTCTACTAAATAGAATTCAAATTTAATCTACTGACATAATTAAAATTCTAATTCAATTTTGTTGTAAATGAAACCTAATTTATGCTTGTAGACTATTGAATGATTAACCTTAATCACACATACAAAAATAAACCTACTTTCCATAAATGAATCCCAATAAATTTTTTGTCCAATTTTTTCTTTCATTGTCATTTCTAAACTCTACTAAAATCATTAGATTGGTTCAAAGAAATGATTCACTCTATGATTAACTATAAGATAAAAATAAAAAAATACTTGATAACTATAAATCTGAACATTCACCATAGAATTTAACATTAACCACAATTACTTCTAATTATAAATATGAACCAATACTTAAATGAAATAATTATCAAATAAACAAAATATTACCTCCCTTTGGTTGAGCTGAACCTTCTCTTCCTCTGGTGGGATCTTCAACACAATGGATTAAATCAACTTCTAATTGGAATTCATATTGACCCACATAAGGAAGTTAAAATAGGGTTTGATTACAACTCACAAAAATGAAATCCACTGATAACTAACTACTAACTAAGAACTAATGGGGATATAAATAGATACATTCCTTTTTTGAATTTCAAATTACAACACTGTCTTTCTAGAAGGGTAATGACTAAGAACTAATGGGGATATAAATAGATACATCCCTTTTTCAAATTTCAAATTACAACACTGTCTTTCTAGAAGGGTAATGACTAAGAACAAAGATAATGAAACTAAATGTTATGTCATCATTAGACAAGCTAGGAGTTTCCACAATAGGTGACAAATTAATCAAAGTTAGTAAATGAACCATGTGAATAGAGTGATCAAGAGCTCCATGTTTCTAACCCAAGGATCCATCAATTCCACATCACAAAATATGTTTTTAAAATCTAAAATAGAATCCATGAATATAGAGAAAGAATATAGAAACAAAATTATGAAGAAACGTTCATTTACTTTCCATTTAATTTGACAAAGTAATCATTCAATTCAAAATATTATTTCTAGTATGTTCTCTAATTAGCTAGGTATAACAGTAAAATGAGTAAACATAAAACTATATATTCTACTTCTAACCATAGTAATTAACAAAATATACAAGTTTATGAGCATAAATTAAGTATTTAAAATATGATTAAATAATGCTTATCTTTTCTCCTCCTCATACTATCAACCATGTCCTCGTGGTTTAGGATCTGGTAAATCCATATTTATAGTTTAATCCATATCACTAGGATAAACCTCTACATTCTATATTCCAAATATGTCCTTAGAGGTGTATACGCATAAAAATATTCAACTCTCTTCCTCCAATTTTCTAGATTTGTTCCTATGAATTTTGGGGATGCATTCACTCTTAGTGAAGGCATTATGATCAATGGTGGCCTAAACTTCATTCCTACCCACTCCCTTTCATGTTCTCCAATAATTAAAATTATATTTTTGAATCTTTTGATGCTTCATGATATGTTGGTAGTGTTAGATAACTAAGAGGGGGGGGAGTGAATCAGTTAAATCAATTATCCTATAGTCCCAAACTCTCAGATGTACTTTTTCAAACTTTTTCAACAAATCAATCAACATAGTAAGCTAAGATAACTATCTTTCTGTTCATTTACCGAATACCAGTAATTTCCAAACTATGTTTACCGATTAATCAAATATGAAATATGTAAAGTATGATAGTAATCCAACCGTAGAAAATAACACATAACACAAATATTTAACGTGGAAACCCTACTAAGGGAAAAACCACCTAGGACCAGTAACCCAAAATATTTCACTCTTTTGAAGTGAGCTCAGTTAGGAGCCAACCATGTTAAAGGTTACAAAACACACTGTAATGTGTTACCTTGTTAGAGGATTTATCACTAACAGTTCTCCTTTGACCAACATTCACTATGGGGTCAACAAGAAAACAATTAACATTCCTTGAATGTCATATTGAAATACAAAAGACTGTTAAGTCCACTCAGTTAAGAGATTTAGTTGTAACAATGGTTAAATTGATACAATAGTGATCTAATTCAAATACAAGTCAATTTGCAAGTATTCAAATCTATGCTAAGCTCAATATAACTCTTTTGATCAATAATCAATTCACTCTATCATATCCTCCAACTTACTTTACTCAGTGTATAATATCTTTGACGCTTGGTTATGCCTATAGTTCAGCTCGGTTATGTCTGTAACCAATTTGATCAGGTATGCATGAAAAATGTCTTAACACAAATTCTCCTATAGTCTCTATTCATTTAGTATGATTCAAAAATGAATCTCATGTCTCTTAAATAGATGTGTAAACCATTTTCATCTCAGCCATTAGATTTTGCCTCTTAATATCCATCATTCATTTTGTCACTTCAAGATTCCTCAAAAGATGTGTCAATAATATGTTTCAATCTCTTACCTCCGATCATCACTTAATTTTTTCAATTGTGGATCTTATAAAAAATTTCATCTCTTACCTTAGAATCATAAGCAATTGCTAGCTCATCAATTTCAATCGTTTGTTATAGCATTTAATGTTTTCATCCATACTCAGTTAATACTAAATGCATCGATGATAACTAACTTAGTTATTAATGTCACTTGGTATACACAAGACTAACTCCGTGTATACAAAAATCTTCAATTAACGACCACATTAACTTGTTCAATTCTGATCTCTTTTTCATAATAGAATAATGCAACATGCTCAAGTCAACAACATAATGCCATAGACTCATCAATAAGTTACCCAATGTATACCTTATCCATATATGTAATATCCATCTTGTCCTTATGTAGATATCTCATTTCTTCACCATTTCTTCCTTCTACAGATGTTCAGATATTTGTAACTATCATGATAAGTATAGTCAAGACTAGTTGACATCAATGACAACATATTGATTGATTTAGTCATCTTACATATCATTTTAACAACTCAGTTGTCTCTAATCATTGTCTCTTCGATTCATCAAGATATTCAATCAGTTGTAGATCATCAATCTATCTCTTTAGCATTGATGGCAACATAGAATATAAAATATGTCATACCATACCAGACATTTGTTTTATAACTATACAGATAAATTTTGTAGCTCAGCAAGCTCTCCCTAGCTTGATATTTAATATATTTAATCACTACATTACCTCAACAACATTTCATGCAAACTCTCCCTGTGGATTTGATCTTCTTCAATTCTTTGGTTCTTTCTCTCCCTGTAGTGGATAAATGTTTCATTTTCCATTCTCTTTTTCATGTTCTTTCCAACAGATATTTCATTGAAATCACTCTCCCTTTGATAACAATGACAAAAGAAAATAAATAGCTCTTGAGCAGCCAAAATAGAACTCTATTGTTTGGTCTAGATCAAGTACCTTCATGTACTGATATGCAATTCTCTATTGCAGCTTCTTTCACAATCTTTCACAACCTTAGGAATCCTAAAGTGTGAGCTACATGCATCAACATTTTGATTTTCCAATAAAGTACAGGTTGATGCAACCTCCTGATCACCTTAGTGACTGATAGATAGGGATGGACCCCTAGTCTAGTCCTCATGTACTAAAAAGTCTCCTTCGGTAAGGGCTTTATAAATATATTAGCAAGTTGTTCTTTAGACTTTACAAATTTTAGTTTCACTTGCGTTTCTTGTACTTGTTCCTTGAAATAGTGATACTTAATAGATATGTGCTTTATTTTTTAATGCATCACCGGATTATTGGAAATGTTTATAGCACTTTTTTTGTCACAATATATAATTACTAGATCAGTGATCACCTCATTCATGCCTTCCAACAATTATTTTATCCATGCAATATTTGAACAATTTGCAGCAACTGCAACATACTCTGCTTTAGCAGTAGACTGAGAAATACATGCGTGTTTCTTACTTATCCATGTTACAAGTCTTTCTCCCAAAAATAATGCTCCATTGGTTGTATTCTTCTGGTCATCAATATTTCCAGCCCAATCTGCATTAGTGTAAACTCGTAGTTCAAAATTGTCTTCCTTTTTTTACCATAAACCATAATCTTCAGTTTTCTTCAAATATCTCAGAATCCTTTTAACAATAGTCATATGTGATTCCTTAGGATTAGCAAAAAATATTGCTACAATCCCAACTATATGTGCTATATCCCACCTACTGTGTACCACATACATCAATTTTCCAATCATTGATCTATATAGTGTCTAATTTACCTTGGTTGATTTATCATCTTTTGTTAGTTTTCATCCGGTAACCATAGGTGGACCTACCAATTTTGAATCTTCCATTCCAAATGTCTTCAATACTTCCTTGATGTATTTTGATTGTGTTATTAATATCCCATCATTTTGTTGAATAATCTACAAACCTAGAAAGAATTTAGTCTCTCCAAACATTGAAATTTCAAACTCTTTTCTCATTTCATCATCAAAATATTTGCAAATATTATCATGTCCTCCAAATATTATATCATCAACAAATATTTCAGCAATTAGAATATTGCCATCATTTTCTCTTTTCAAATATAAATTTCTATTATCACTTGTCCTCACAAATCCAATAGTAATAAGATAAGCATACAATCTTTCATACCATACTCTCGGTGCTTGTTTCAGTCCATACAATGCTTTGTGCAATCTACATACCATGTTCTTTTGATTTGGATCAACAAAACTTTCTGGTTGTTCAATGTAGATCTCTTCCTCAAGAATTCCATTCAGAAATGCAAATTTAACATCCATTTGATACACTTTGAATCCTTTGTGTACAGCATATGCAAGTAATATTGTAACTCCTTCAAGTCTTGCTACTGGTGCAAAAGTCTCACCATAGTCAATTCCTTCTTCTTGTGCATATCTCTTGCAAACAAGTCTTTCTTTGTTTCTAGTCACTTCACCATTCTCATTCAACTTGTTTCTAAAAATCCACTTAGTACCAATTAATTTTTTGTCACTCGGTCTTGGTACCAATGTCTATGTTTTGTTTTTCTCTATCTGTTCAATTTCTTCATTCATTGCCTTAATCCATTCTTCATTCTCAACTGCATCTCAAACATTCTTAGACTCAAATTCACAAAATAAGCATGTTTTTTTGTCTTAACTTACTTTGTGTCA
Organism: Chamaecyparis obtusa; assembly: GCA_027943335.1. Lineage (NCBI taxonomy): Eukaryota > Viridiplantae > Streptophyta > Pinopsida > Cupressales > Cupressaceae > Chamaecyparis > Chamaecyparis obtusa. The sequence goes on from BSBK01007534.1 coordinate 385,010, forward strand.
TCATGTCAGCTTGCTTATCTCCAATAATATGGTTCTATGGATGGTTTCTTCTAACAAATCTCACTAGTACTTTCTCTCTTCTTTTCTCATCATTTGGTTTAGGTTCAATTTCTTCCTCGATAGCATCTTCTTGGTTCTCGGTTTGCATTTTCTGATTCTTAGTAGCATTTTCCTGTCACTTGGTAGAATTAGCATGTGGCTTGGGTAGATATTCTAGATGCTCAATATATGTAAACCTACCATATTCTTTCGATTCCTTCCTACTTTCTTCACCATTTTTCTCAGCAAACTCATCAAATTTCACATTACCACTTTCAATCATTTTGTTAGTAGCCTTGTTCAAACATTTTTATGCTTTTCTCTTAGTAGAGTATCCTAGAAATATTCCTTCATCACCTTTAGAATCAAATTTACCATTTCTATCATCTTTCAGAAAGTAACATCTGCTTCCAAAAATTCTAAAATAACTTACATTTAGTGTGTATCCAAACCATAGCTCATAATGTGTCTTATTTGTATTGTTCTTTAGTTAACTTAGTTCAAGGTGTATACAACAGTGCTAATAGCTTCTCTCCAGTACATTTTTTCAACATATTTTTCAATCATCAGTGTTTTGGTACAGTCAACTATAGATCGATTCCTTCTTTCTATAACACCATTATGTTGTGGTGTCCTCAGAGCAGAAACCTATCTTTTAATTTCATGCTTATTACAAAATTTAGTGAATTCATCATAAATAAACTCTCCTCCTCTATCAAATCTTAAGCATTTTAAATCTTTCACGGTTTTCTTTTCAACTTTATCTTTATACCACTTAAACAATTTGAAAGCTTCAAATTTATCTTTTAGAAACATAACTGTCATCATCCTAGAGTAGTCATTAACAAATAAAATGAAATATTTTTCACCATAATAACTCTGAGTTCTCATAGGACCACATAATTTGGTATGTAACAACTCCAAAATACCTTTAGAAGAATAGTCTTTTCTTTTAAAATGAGATTTAGTCATTTTCCCTTTTTGACATTGATTACATCTATGACATGGTCGGGTTTAGTTAGACTCAGTAAACCTATAACTCTTCTCTTCTTACTGATTTTAACCATGTTGTCAAAATTCACATGACACAGTCTCTTATGCCACAACCACACATCTTCATTTCTAGCCAACAAACAACAAGTTTCAACATTGTCAAGATAAAATAGATTACCTTTGGAGTATTCACCAATACTGACCAAATTTATAGTTTCATCATAGATCTTCAACTTTCTACTTTCAAATGAAACTCGGTGACCTAAATTATTCAATTTTTCTACACTCAATAGATTATAGTTAAGTCCTTTCACCCGATATGCATTCTCACATCTAATCTTATTGTTCAACAAGATAGATCCCTTTCCTTTCACTAAATAAGGTGTATCATTTCCCATTTTAACAGATCCTCCATTATAGTGTTCAAGATATTTAAATTTTTCCTCATCACCAGTCGTATGATGTGTACAACCACTATCAATAATCCATGTATCATTCTTGCTAACTTTAGATATAAGTGTTGTTTCAACATACCTTTCTTCTTCTTCTGAATCATCTTTCATTTCTATGAATACCACTTCAATATCATCATCAGTGTTAGTGTTGGTATCAACATCATCATCTCCAACTAGGTAACATGCCTTCTTGCCTTTTTCTTTGTAGTCTCAGTTGTTTCTACTATCATACTATTGGTTTCCTTTGTATTCTCAGTTATCTCTTTTGTCAAACTTTCTATCACCAGATCAGTCATTATCTTTATCATCATCTTTCCTATTATGAAATCTAGCATAAATATGGCCACTTTCTTTATAGTTAAAACATGCTAAAGGTAACTTTCCTTTATAACTTCCTTTACCTTTCTGAAGTCTCCTAAGCATAAGTGCTTCAAGCTCATCAAGATCATTGTTAGAAATAGGGAATACTGAGAGGGGGGGGGGGGGGGTGAATCAATATTTCACAAACTTTTACTTTTGACCAATTATAGATATAACAAATTAACTTGAAGCTTCAATAACAAAGTAAAATAAATAACAAGCATAGCAATTGATCACTTCTTATAAAGGTTCAAAAACTAGTTGTAATTCCAGACTCAGGGATTGGACATTCGATCGAGCAATTTATCCTCTTCATAAAAACCCATTTAGTATGTCAGAAAAGGGATGTATTACTTGAAATAGGCCAGCAAAGTATATGCACCAGGTATCACTTAGCCATACATTTTATCATTGCTGCAGGAAAGAAATGCTGAAGAGAAACTATTCTATGATTACAAGGAATTAATACTAGAGTAATTCCTAAGCTGAAGTTGTAGAAAAGTACGTGCTTGAATGGAAATTATAGAAATATAACTACTAACAAAACATGAAGACTCTTATGAACTATGCCATAATACTTCTATTGTTCTACTTCTTTAGTTACAAGAGGCGTCAGCTGATCCATGGCTTTGGCTTTAGAAATAGTTTAACACTTGGCACTTAAATAGCGTAAATGTAGGAAATGATTCTAACTAGTATGAATCTATCTAACTATGGATTTCTCACCAAGTGGGAAACCTTGGATGAGTATCCTAAATCACAAATATTCTCAATTGAATCTCAACACTTCATCTATTTATTGATTGAATGATGGAGTATAGGAATTTCATAAAATAGGAAAAGAAACTGAAAATTGTATTGATAATAAAGTTGATAATGACCCCTTTTTCTCACGCAAGAGTGGGGATTTATTTAAAGTAAAACTCCTAAATACTTTCCTAATCCTACCATAGAAATAGGTGGATCTTTATTACAACACTACTTACTAAAAAGAAGGAAAGCTTTTAAGACTAAAACAGATTAAATCAAGAACGGAGGAAAGAGTTGTCATGACAGAAAATCTAACTTCCCACTCATGCCTAGATCTTCTCAGGGAATTTATCATGTTTCCTTTCTCTTTGCTAGAATTTCCACCCTATTCTTTGGAAACCTTCAACTGGCACTGCATTGAATTCTTTTCCACTGGAAGTTGTAGGAAGACCGGGTTGAGCACTGCATGAATGAATGTGCTATACCTAGTCTAAACAACATTTGTTATTTCAATACGCTACACCTTCAAAGGTTAGGATAAGACATTTATGATAATAATTATTAGAACATGTATGATCATTCATATTCAAAAAACTAGTCTACTCATTTAAAACACAACCATATCTTTCAAAACAAGAAATATAGTAATTCATCCAAGCATAGAATATTTAAGTATGTTTGAACCAAGTTATAAGTCTAATGGCAGAATGCTATATAATAACAGAAAACATAGAATTCTTAAGTTAAATGTATCAAAATAAGGAAAAAGGTCTAGCAGATATCATCCTAGGGTTTCTTAAAATATTGCATTAATATGCCCCATCATTTTTCCCCCTACAAAGACTAGTGCTTGTCCCCAGGCACTGAAGTATTCCTAATTTTTGCTAGCACCATAAGGTCTCCTTCTTGTGTTTCCTTGATCATTGAACTACACACCCACCAGTAGAATCCCTTCATTCTATCAACCCTAACATGCTGACTTATCTCTAAATCTTCATCCAGCTCATCATCCACATAACTGTATAGTGGCCATAGGAGTAAAGGGGGCTGGAAAGTGAGAGGCATCCACCTTTCTGGCCTTGGTTGTCATCCCAACTCTATATACCAGTGGACCCTTTACATAGAAGCTTGAAAGTTGATGACACTATGTGGCTCTGCCTTTTTCAGAGGCATGGTCAGTCTGGCCCATCTCTATTATAATCCATCTACAACTCTATTTCCATCAGCTAAGGACAATCTTTCAAACTCTATATGTACCTACTCTATGTTTTCCAGTATCCTTCTCCTGTGTGTGGAATCATTAAAACCATATACAATTACCAACCAGTCATAGTAGAGCCATCTAGGTGTTTTTCTCTCAGGACGCAATGGAATTGAAAAATTGCATTCAAATTCCCTATACCTACTCAATTGTTCCCCGTAATAGATTTCATTATTGATCCAAGAAAGTAATGAGGACAAATGTATATCTCCCACAAATAATAGGGGATTCCATTTAGTATTTGATGGGACAACATAATTGTGCAGATAAAGTTCACAAAGAATGTTCTTGATAAAATAAGGTGACATCTCATAGGCAGCCACATAGGCTTGAGGGGTATCTATGTCAGCACTTAAATGTTTGATAATTATCATAAATTTAAATAGTAAAAATTGTTCCCTCAGGCACAGGACATACACCCTAGGTGGTGGTCGACATTCTATAATCTCAGGAACCAATTTAATAACCAAATCCATCTTATCCTGTAAGAGCTTGATTTCTTGTTTTTTCTACCCTATTTCCTTTTTTAACCTCCCCCTTTCTATTTCCCACATTTCCTTTTCATACTAAATCTATTTAAAATAATCCAGGGACAAAGAATGTATCATTACCTAGTCTTGATTTCCCAATGTAACCGGGTGTTCTGGTCTTGCCTCATGACCTTCTTGTTGAACTAGTGTGGATGCCACAGAAATATCAATTGCTTGCATATTCCCTAGATGGGAAGAAGATACATCAGAAACATCCATTTTCTCTATTTATTTTGGTCTTGAGGCTACAGGTTCCTTTTCCATCTCATCATCACCTCCCATGGTTATATTTTCCTCCCATGGGTCCACGTCCATAGGTTCCTCAAGAGAAACTTCATGACTTGAGCTAGCCATCATAAGAGAGTCCTTTTCCTTCTTCCTTGTGTTCAAATGAACATTGCACCGTACTGGTGGTGTTTCTTCTGATGTTGCAGGGCATTTTTGTGGATTGGTTCTTATTGATGCAGATGTGGCTACAAGAGGAAAAGGGGAATCACCTTCTTCATATCCAAACATTTTTCCTTTCCCTTTCTCATTTTTCATGGCTTCTTGGGGAATATGAGTTTCTTCTGGAACCTCAATTTCTTCACTCTCCAAATTAGGGTTTGGAACTTCTACTGCTATATTTTCTTGATGAAGAGGCAGGTTCTCCTGAGTTCTTTTTGGAATGGTAGGTTCCTCATTTTCATGAATGGCTTCAGCAGAAGGATTTTCCTACACTTCATGATGCTCAAGGTGTGTCCCTACAGGCACAAGTCTGTCCCTATTTAATTGAACAAGAGGGGTGGCAAGAAATTCATCCCAAGTCATGGGAGAATTATCATGCAAGGCTTTTTCTACCAGTAATTTTATTAACCCATGATGCGTAACAGCATTTTGTATACCCTTTCTCACTTCTTCAAAGCTTAAATTCAATAGGGAGTATAGGACATTTGGAATATTAATCAAGCATCCATGCCACAAATGGCTCAGAAGTTTAAGATGCACATCATGTAGGAAAGAAAATTGTCCTTCGCGAGTAATGTATCTTACAATATGAATAGCTAACTAAGGGTAATCACTTGGAAGAGAGAGTCTTTTAGTACCTTGCTTACTACTTTCCATTATAGTGTCTGTTGGTAGGGAGAATTCAGCTCTGGCTTTGCAGACATCATGACCATGCAAAAAAGGTTCACCTATAGTAGGAAGTCTAGAGACTTCTATGATTTTTACTTTTGAAGCTTCAACTCATAAAAATTTTACATATGCCACTCCATTAATGAATGTGCATAAAAATTCTACTACAATGGCTTCATCGTGACCATTTAATCTGATAAAATAACTAAGCCAACCCACACGATTGAATTCCTGAACACTAGCCCGATCTTGCAACAAGGATGTGTGATTAGCTAGTTCTGACCGAATAGGCTGCCCACCCATACTTGTTTACTCAAAAGTCCCTTCAACCTTTTCCACAATTTCTCCTAATTTTTGAATTTCCCACTCTACATTGATTCAGGGTTTCTAGCAATTGCTTTGGTAAATATGGGAGGTAAAATAGAAAAGAATTTGTGAAAAGTGAAGCTGGCTTTGGTTTTTGGGTTATTTTTTAAAAGGACTTAAGGCTGTAGGCCAAGGCTGGTGGATTAATGATCAGACTGTCTAAGTTTGTGTGCTAATAATGGAAAATTAATGAAAAATCTCTGGCAAATTTATTTCATCTCATATTAACTGACTTCCCCCTATGAAAATCACATAGGTGTCCTCACATGCTTGGTTCAAAAGTACAGTGTTGCATGGAAAGAATTGCTAAATTAAATGAATCTTAAGAGATAATAATGTTTAAACAAGTAAAGAGTATGTGAGAGAATAAATGACTACATACCTAATTTGAAATAACCATAAATACTAATATCTAAAAAGATATGATGATGTGTATCGTGCAAAGAGAAGTATGGTGTGGAAGGATGTGAAAGATGAATGAATGGAAGAAAGAAAGGTGATGGGATGAGTTATTTATCATGACAGAGAATATTTTTGTGGGAAATGAAAAACTTTATTATGACTGCAGTCGTGCAGAGTTAAAGTGATGATGGAAATTTATAACCGGTTGTAGGAGAATTTCCCACTGGAGGAGGTCCATCTACTTTTGTAAAGCCTTCAAGTAGAGGAGGTCCATTATGTGTAGAGGGTTCATCAGTTGTAGGAGCTTGATTAGTGTAGGGGGTTTAGCTGCGGAAGGATAAATCTCAAACAACCGCAGGAACTCAACCTTTGTTTGTGGTTTGTGGTATGGACAAAGTCTATGCCCATTTACCAATAATTTAAAATGTAATGGGTTGATGGTTGATAATTGAACTGCACCATTAGCATAGACATTTTCAATTTCATAGGGACCTTGCCATCATGTAGTAAGATTACCTTGGGTTTCTTGATAGCGAGAGTCATATAGGAAAGCCCAGTCACCAAGAGCAAACCATTTGGTGAGGATGTGTGAGTCATGCCACCTTTTGCATTGTATTTGGATAATCTCTATGTGCTACAAGGCTGCCTTCCTCATTTCATCCAATTGGTTCAGCTACAGGACCCTGTCGCACTGTGCTGTGGGAAGATCAATGTTTAATTGTAATGTTGTTCTCAATATTTTATGCTCAAATTATATCAGCATTAGAGCATTTTTTCCATAAACTAGTTCAAAGGGTGTGAAGCTGATTGTTTTCTTCCAAGTTGTCCTATATGCCCAAATTGCTTCTTGTAACCTTGTGCTCCAATCCCTTTTATGTAACTGCACTATTCTGGTTAAAATGGCCTCTATTTCCCTATTTGTAACCTTGACTTTCTCATTCTCCTATGGATGATATGGACTTGATGTCCTATGGTGAATGTTATATTCATTCATAAGTGTAGTAATCAATGTGGAGGTGAATTGAGCACCCTAATCGGTAACTAGTTCTCTTGGGACACCATACCTTGTGAATATTTCTTCATAACAAAACTTAGCAACCTTGTTATCTCTAGCATGTTTCATAGCACGTACCTCCACCCATTTAGTTACATAGTCAATACATACAAGAATGTAGGAATTGTCATTTGAGGATGGAGTAATGGGTCTGACAAAATCTAACCCCCATTTTTCAAATGGAGTTACTACCACCTGCAGAAAGAGAGGCATTTCATCAGACTTTGTTGGTCATCCCATCCTTTGGCATCGGTCACATTTCTTTGGATAGTTGACTGCATCTTTATGTAGGGTTGGCCAGTAATATCCTATGTTCAGTATCTTCATTTTTGTTTGTTTGGCTACAAAATTCCCTCCACAAGGCTCATCATGACATGCATGGAGGATGTCATAGGTTTCATCCTCCCTTACACACCTTCTCTATATTTGGTCAGGCCCATTATAGAATACACAATCAACAATCCATGAGAAATTGAAAAAAAAATTTATGAGGAGTTTCTTTTATTTTGGTGAGAAATGGGGAGGTACCTTTTGAGAGACCAAGTAATTGGTAATATCTTCATACCAAGGAGTTTTGGCTGAAATGGAGAAGAGGTGATCTTCAGGAAAGATGTCATCAATAAGATGCGATTCATCCTTGTTCTGTAATCGTGAGAGAAAATCTACAGCCATATTTGATTTGCCTAGCTTATCCACTATGGTGATATAAAATTCCTATAACAATAGAAGCCATCGAGCTAGTCTCCCCATGATTTCAGGCTTATTAGCAAGGTACTTAATAGCTGCATGGTTAGTATGCAAAAATATTTGGTATCCAGTAATGTAGTTTCAAAATTTATTGAGGGCATAAATGACCCCAAAAGCTCCTTTTCTATGTCTGTATAATTCAGTTCTTCTCCTTGGAGATTCTTGCTGATAAAATATATAGCATGCTCTACTCTATCATACTTTTGGCCAAGCACGGCTCCTATGGCATGATCTAAGGCATTAGTATGTATGTGGAATGGAAGTTCCCAATTTGGTCCTTGTAAGATTGGGACTATTGTAAGAACTGACTTTAGCTGCATGAAGGCTTCATCACAACTTGGAGTCCAAGTAAATTCCGAATCTTTGGTAAGAAAAGAATGAAGGGGAGTGGCCATTTTACTAAAATATTTGATGAACCTTCTGTAATAGCCTGAATTTCCAAGAAAACTATGGACATCTTTTTGCTTGGTTGGTGTTGGAAGGTTTTTAATGACTTCAATTTTGTCCATATCCACTTGGATTCCTGCTACAGATATATAGTGGCCAAGCACTATCCCTTCTTGCATCATCATGAAGCACTTTTTTCTATTTAGAGAGAGATTATGTTATTCACACCTTTTTAGGACCTTATCTATGTTGTTCAAGGATTCCTCATAAGTTTCACCATATGTTGTGAAATAATCCATATAAATCTCCATACAGTCATGAGAGATATTAGCAAAGATGCTAATGACTGCTCTCTAGAAGATTGTTGGAGCATTACAGAGACCAAATGGAAGAACTGAATAAGAAAAAGTCCCCAAAGGAAAAGTGAATGTTGTATTTTCCTAATCTTTTGGAAAGATTCAAATATGGTTGTACCCACTATACCCATCTAGGAAGGAAAAATACCTTTTGCCTACTAAGGAGTCCAATACTTGGTCAATGAATGGAAGAGGGAAGTGATCCTTTTTAGTTGCATTATTGAGTTCTTTATAGTCTAGAGACACACACACCATTTTCCTCCTTTTTTTGACACAATTAATAATGGGGAACCCACTGACTATTAGATATGGGATAAATAAATCCATCATTAAGGAGTTTTTGCAACTATGTTTTAATGATTTCTCATAATGCTTGGTTCACTCACCTTTGAAATTGCCTTACTTGAGGCTTATCTTCTTTTAAATATATCCTATGAGAGCATAGTTTTGGATCCAATCCTTTCATGTCAAAATAGTTCCAAGAAAATTCTCTAGTATGGGTCTTCAGCATTTTATTCAGATATGTTTTCTACTAAGTGGTTAGTTTTATATTGATGTTCAAGCAACGGCTAGGAGACACCTCTATTTTCTTAGTCAACTCTATCATAGATGCATTTGTAAATGAGGGTGCTTCTATCTCATGGGGAAGAAATTGGTGGTAGAGTTATTTGGCTATAGGAGAAGACCATTGGCAATCAGGGCTTAAAACTTGCAAAGAGCGGTTGTTGGAAGAACAACCCAGAGAATCTAGGTTTGATCCATATTGGTTTTACAAGATATTGGTGATCACCTTATTTTCGTCCTGAAGCTGCAGGAAGGGATCTCTTTTTATCATCATTAACTGAGACATTGAATTGATAACCTCAACTTCTTCTCCTATGTCAGGCCATAATGGTGAGGCTAATTCCATTTGGGGTTGGGCAAGGGGTACAGGACTAGATTCCTTTTATGCTGACCATCATAGATGGTCATATCCCCTAAGCAACATCCAATATAAGCATCAGCAGTTGCTAGCCAATGTCTGCCAAGTATAATCAGGTATCCTCCTAAGGTCACCTTTGGTGATAGGATCATGAAATCAGCTAGGTATGACCACGACTCAAGGTCAACAACCATGTCTTCAACCATCATGTTTGTCTTTACAATAGAGCTATTTATGAGCTGCAGGATAGTGGGGGTGGTTCAGAGGTTGTTTATACCAAGTTGTTGCATTATATCCTTGGTCATTACATTTATAGTGGCTCCAAGATCTATCAATGCATTTTTAATGTCTTTCCCTTTAATAATGACTTCAACAATAGGGCTGCCTAGGTCAAAATATTTTGGGATGGTAAGCTTTCCTAACATAATGTCGGCTAGCTTACCTAACACATGCACTATTTGAGGATCCTTTTTCTTGCAACCAGGTTTCTTAAAGAAGGCTTCTTTTATGGATTTTCCATATGTAGGAACATCCTAATTACTTGAAATAAAGGTATTTGGACATTGACATTCTTTAACTGATCAAGGATTTTAAATTCTATCTCCTTAGTAGGATTAGGATTGTTGTGCTGCAACCTTTGTGAAAAAGGCAGTTCAGCAGGCTGGATTTTATAAGCTATAGGCTATGTTACTAGCATGGGAATAGTGTTTTTTGTTTGTGTAGGCTCCTCTAGGGGTACTTCAGTTATGATTGGATGCTCAGGAGTAGGGATAGTAGTCCCAGACTGAAGGTGTATATCATCAAGCGTGATTTCATAGGTAGGATACTGCATTTGGTCAATAGTATACACACTTTGTTGAGGTGTGGAAGGCCTATTGTTTGGGTTTGGCTATGGTTGTGTAGGCTTTGGAGGTTGATTATTAGCTTCTGATGGTGGTAAGAGTTCTTGTTGTTGTGGTGGCTGAAGAGGTGGATTTAGATATCCTTGATGTTGATTTGGCCATTGTTGGCCTCCTTGCCACTGAGAGTTCTGTGGCCATTTACCTTGTGGTGGTTGCCATGCCCCCTAAGGTTGTTGCAAATTCCCCTGAGGGTTTTTCCATTGTGGACTAAGGTAATTTTGTCATTTATTCTGATAGTTGTTCTAGGGAGGATTTTGATAATTCATAGAATGTTTCCATTGATTATTATAAAATGGATTACTAAATGTGAGTGGGTCCTAAGCATACCTTGTCTTTGCGCCCATGGTCATTGTTAAGCAATGAAGAATAGTTTTTCATTCACTATTCCAACTGGCTTGTAGTTAGTTGGCATCTAGGTAGTTTCCATATTAGCAACCAGTTTACACCAGCAATCTCTCTTCTTCTGTCGACAATGTGGACAGAATTCAGCCAACATGGCCTTTGCTTCCTCATGCTTCTTCTTTTCTTGCAAGGTATCCAATTGCATGGCCATATTGTTGATGATATCTTGTTTAAAGTTAGATAAGAGATGCGTTATCTCTGATCTGGAAGAGAATGTGCCATTTGTCTTTCCTATTATGGCTTTGTATCATATTCCTCTCTTACCAACAACTCTTGAGTACTTGAGGCATAGCTTCTTTATATCATCCTAGGTAGATTGGGTTATATCTCCTCTTGCCATCAAGTCTAATGCTTCAGTGCATCCATCTTTTATACCTCTTAGGAAAAGTAGCTTATGAGATTCTTCATTAAATGCATGCTCTGTATTCCTTTGTAGGCTATACATGAACCATGAGACATAGTCTTCAAGTGACTCATCCTCTTTTTGAGTCATTTTAAAGATATCTTCCCCTCGTATATTAGTTCACCGACAATACTCCTTATACTTGAGCAAGAATGCAAACTGCATTTCTTCCCAATCATGGACAACATCTCATCCTAGGCCCATAAACCAACATAAAGTAGAGTCCTTAAGGGTCGTAATAAATATTTTGATCTTGTGAGAATTGGTGGTGTAGTCATAACTTTTACATAGGATATCAAACTTAAAGAGAAAGGTATCTAGGTCTTCTATTACTAGACCATAGAATTTTGGCAGAGTAGACGAAGGTATGTTTTTAAGGTTTTTGTTGTCTTGCTAGTCAGTAATGGGAAATGGAAATGTGGCGGGATTCACCATCCTAGCAGGATTTATAGGCCACGAAGGCAGTGGATGATGAGGAGGTTGGTAGATGACCAGTTGTAAGGAGTTTTCTTGTCTAACAGGATTCTTAGGAAATTAGGTTCTTAGATGAGAGAAGACTTCTGTAAATGTGTTAATTTTAGGTTACTCTTCAAAATAACCAAATTGTTCTTCTTCAAAGGATGAGGAGGAGGACGTAGTTTCAGGGAGGTCGATGGTAGCATCAAAAAATGAACTTTCCTCTTCAAAGGGATGATTGGATTGATTTGGCAAGTACCTTCCTCTAGTGTCTCTTCTTCAATTATGCATACATGTAGTAGGGAGTAATGTGATTTGTAGTGTTCCTCTAAGAAAAATTTATTCTACTAAAATCTGGAAATAAAACAAATTCTAAGAATGGCTTAGTAAGGACTTGGTTCGGCACCATCCCCAACAATAGTGCCAAAAATGATCACTTCTTATAAAGGTTCAGAAACTAGGTGTAATTTCAGACTCAGGGATTGGACGTCCAACGGAGTAGTTTATCCTCTTCATAAATACTCATTTAGTATGTCAGAGCAAGGATGTATTACTTGAAATGGACTAGTAAAATATATGGACCAGGTATCACTCAGCCATACATTTTATCATTGCTATAGGAAAGAAATGTTGAAGAGAAACTATTCTATGATTGCAAGGAATGAATGCTAGAGTAATGCCTAAGTTGAAGTTGCAAAAAAATAAGTGCTAAAATGGAAATTATAGAAATATAATTGCTAAAAAAACATGAAGACTCTTACGAACTATGCCATAGTACTTCTATTGTTCTACTTCTTTAGCTGTAGGAGGCATCAGCTGATCTGTGGCTTCAGCTGCAGGAATAGTTTAACACTTGGCACTGAAATAGCAGAAATGCAGGAAATGATTCTAACTAGTATGAATCTATCTAATTGTGGATTTCTCACCAAGTGGGTCCCCTTGGATGAGTATCCTAAATCATAAATATTCTCAAATGAATCTCAACACTTCATCTATTTATTGATTGAATGATGGAGTATAGGAATTTCATAAAATAGGAAAAGCAACTAAAAACTATATTGATAATAAAGTTGATAATGCCCCCTTTTTTCTCACGCAGGAGCGGGGCTTTATTTAAAGGAAAACTCCTAGCTACTTTCCCAACCATGCCATAGAAATAGGTGGATCTTTATTACAACACTACTGACTAAAAAGAAGGAAATATTTTAAGACTAAAAGAGATTAAATCCAGAATGGAGGAAAGAGTTGTCGTGATAGAAAATATAAGTTCCCACTTGTGCCTAGATCTTCTCAAGGAATTTATCATGCTACCTTGCTCTTTATTAGAACTGCCACCTTGTTCTTTGGAAACCTTCAACTGGCACTACACTAAATGCTTTTCCACTAGAAGTTGCAGGAAGACTAGGTTGAACACTCCATGAATGAATGCGCTATACCTGGTCAAAACATCATTTTCTATTTTGATGCCCTACACCTTCAAAGGTTAGGATAAGACATTTATGATAATAATTATCAAAACACATGTGATCATTCATATTCAAATAACTAATCTACTCATTTAAAACACAACCATATCTTTCAAAACAAGAAATATCGTAATTCATCCAAGCATAGCATATTTAAGTACGTTTGAACCAAGTTATAAGTTTGATGGCAGCATTCCATATAATAACATAAAAACATAGAAGTCTTAAGGTAAATGTATCAAAATAAGGAAAAATCTCTAGCACATATCATCCTAGGGTATCTTAAAATATGGCATTAATATGCCCCATTAGAAATAAAGCAAATGAACTCATAATGCCATGTTTATTCTCAAGGAAACCCTAGCCCAGGGAAAACCCTGGTGGGGATGATACCCACAACTGATCCACTAATCAAAAGTATATGGTTAAGCATGTTGACCCTTCTAGAAGTCTATTACATACATATAGTGTCTTTGTCTTGATTAAAAGACTCTAGGTCTTGTTAGAAGCCTCAACACTATTTTGATTTGATATTACAAAAATAGGATCTTTGCAAGATGAGCACACTACCCAAACATGCAATATACAATGATATGTGAATACAAAGGTAAAGTACATAACCTTTTACTACTGTCGAATAACTTTCCTATTCCCATTTAGCATTCTAGGCTCTTTGCTTTCATATACAAATTCTGCTTCATTTTCTCTTACAATATATAGCTTCACATTATACTATTACAACATTTCAAGACTTGTTATTACTTCACATTAGATGCTTCTTACATATATACAATTTATTATGAATAATAACTTCCAGTCGGCTTTACTCAACATAGACTCTTCCAAAATAAAAATTTAATTCATGCTACCGAAGGTTTAACATCTAGGATGTTGTCCCTTATATGGTTAAGTCATTATTTTGATAAACAAAATAATCCTTTAAGTTAATATTCTCATTCTGTCTTCTTGCTCTATTCAGGTCAGCTTCAACATTGTCTCTATAATCCTCTAATATCTCCTTTCGTAAATGTTAAATAGACTTGCACTCTTACATGTAGCTTTGATATACATATAATTATCCATGTTCAAGTGTGCATGCACTGAACCTACTTCTATGAATGTCGCTAACCAAAACTATCTCCAATTAGGCTTGTAAATATTGTTGTACTTAGACAATTTTCACTTGTGCTCATACAAAACTACTTTCTTCTATTATAAGATCAATACGGTGATTATATGTTGCCATAATGACAACAATATGATACTGTACTCGGCCAAATTGCCAACAATCTCCCCCTTTGTCATTGGTGGTAACATATAAGAAAATTGGCTAAGTCCCAAAACTTTAAGATACAAAATTGTGGCCAAGTATATAAATTCATATAGCTTCTTATATCTCCAAAACATTTATATCTTCAAAATATCTATAATCCCTCTAAGAGTATACTTTGTTCTATACATTTACTATCTATACATACAATTTTCTCTGTACTACTTCCCCTTTGACAACAATGACAAAGGTGTCAAAAAATTATGTCAAAAATGTTTTACCTTAAGTTTTCAGAATTGCAAGGCTGGTAGGCTTGCAACACAATCTGCAAAATTTGTCTTCAGACTCTCTATCTCCTTATCCCATGATTTCTTCACTGCATATGAAACACTTAGGAGTGCACATAGGCCAAAAGATACAATTTCACATGCCTTTAGGTTTACATAGTGAAATTTTTCATAAGATGTCTTTGAAGAAAGACATTCCTCTTGTTAGGAATGAATGCTAAATATATCCTATGGGAGTATTGGCAGTCATTCTATAGCAATTGTTGTTGCATTCATGACTATGATTGTCATTGATGTCAACATAGTGATCTACTAGAGATTAGCAGAGGAGAAAACAGTGTTTTGATTAGCGCACATGGGATATTGAAGATCAAGCTATGCGATGTTGAGGATTTACTCTTTGATATGTTATATATTCATGGTTAAGAGCACAGACAATAATTCATTTATTCATGAAATATATGAGCATTTTGGTGGAAGCAATATTCAGGCAGTGTTCCTAAGTAGCAGTTTGTGGAAATTGAATGATATATCCTAATCAGGATGGAATATGATTTTGCACAGTTAGAGATTAGTTGAAGACATGTTGATAGTGATGTAGATGATATTGCAAACTTCGAGGTTGCATGAGTGAAGAATTATTCTAATTGGAAGCTGACAGTTTTGTGTAATTTTTTATGTAACATGTGGAAACTTTTATTTTGTAATTGGATGCCAACTCATTTTTAATTACTTGAGTGTGGTATAAAGGAAGGAATTTTTTCCTTGTTGTAAGAGTGTGGTGTGTGGAATTGATAAAGTGAATGATTGTGAAAGTGAATTTATGAAGGAAGACATGCGAGGTACAAAGATCTGAAATTGAGATCTGGTGTAGCAGTGAGTGTAGTTTGGCACAGGCAGAGAAGAGGTAACACATTGTTGAGATTAGTAATGATTTGATATTATTCTATTGAATAATCTAGAGATCATTTGGACAGTGTGTTCAGTGATCTTTCCATTGAAGCTATTTGGGCAGTGGGTCCTTATGTCTTCCATAACTCCTAACAGAGTTAGAATCTTTTAGCAGGGATTCAAAATCTCCTAATAGGGATTCATATGTACTAAATGTATTTCATAAGACTCCTAATAGAGTCCATCCTTTCACAAGTAATATTCATATCAGTGCATCTTTTTTGGGCATCATTCCCACCGAGGTTTACTCTTTGATCAAGAGGTTCCCCAGTCAACATATCTTGTGTCATTATGTTATTGTGTATGAATATCTTTATATGGTTGGTAATTATATTGCTTACATGGTCAAAATCTATTGAGGTTGATAAAAGTTATAATTATTAGATAACTGATTCACTGCCCCCCCCCCCCCTCTTAGTTATCTTGGTGGACTTTACTTTCTAACAATTGGTATCAGAGTGATAGGTCCTTGAAAGAAAAGTTTAGCAACTTAAGAAGATCCATGGTGAATTTTAGGAAAGAAAGCCCTAAGTTTGATGGAGTGAATTTTGATAGCTAGAAAGAAAATATGAAGACACATCTACTATGTTTAGGACTAGGTTATTGGTTGATTACAAATAATGAGAAGACTATAATTGATGAGGATAACATTGAAACATGTACTAGTGATGAGAGAGATCTATTCATGTGTAACATACTTGCCAGAGAAGCACTTTTGACAGCCCTTCTGGAGAATGAGTATAGTCAGGTAAAATGTTTGAAAACATCTCATGAAATTTGGAAAGCTTTACACTCTACTTGTGAAGGTGATGAACATGCAAATAAAGTTAGATTACATAATTGGATATGTGCATTTGAAGATATAAGAATGATGGAAGATGAATCTGTTAGAAGCTATATTGGTAGAATGTCAGAAATTGTTGCAAGCACAAAATCTTGTGGAGCAACAAAGATAGAAAATGAAGTTATATGGAAAATTCTAAGGACATTGAATCCTACATTTAAGTAGACAACACAGAGGATTGAAAAATTTATACCTTGTACTTTGAACTTTACAAGAGAGACTCTTCTTGGAAGATTGGAAGCAACAGAAATGAACCTAAGGTTATCAGGAGATTTGCCTAGAATGGAGACAACATTCAGTGCTCTTAGTGTTCACCCTACTTTGTCAAGAAGCATCAGTGTGAGTGGAGATTGTGCTGGCAGCATCAGATCTAGAAATGAAGAAGACAAGAAGATTGAAGAAGGTATTTCCTTACTTGTGAAGAGAGAACCAGATGGTAAGAAAATTTTTAAATGTTGGACTTGTCAAGAATATGGTTATTTTGCATCTAAATGTCCTAAGAGAGTTAAAAAGTATAGAAACAATTTCAAGCCTAGAAGATCTAAGGAATGTTATTATGCTAATGATGAAGGTCTTGAAGCTAGTAAAGAGAGAACTTTAAGTGTAAGTGATACTGAGAATAATGATGACATAGGATTTGTAGCAATTAAAGAAGAAAATCCTAAAACAGATGTTAAGGAAGAAAAATCCCTAGTTTCTCAAGTTGAAAAGAAAGTTGATTGGATTATAGATAGTGGTTGTTCACATCATATGACTGGAGACATGAAAAAGTTCATAAATTTTAACAATTATGATGGAGGAGTTGTTAGAGTTGGAAACAATGCACCTTGTTTGATTAAAGGTATAGAATCTATTACTCTTGATGGGAAGACTAATACTGATGATGTTTACTTTGTGGATGGTTTGAAACATAATCTTTTGAGTGTTGGACAATTAGTTGATAAGGGATATCAAGTTTGGTTTACTGAGAAAACTTGTGGGATAAAAGATAAATATGGAAATTTGACTGGAATTGGATCCAAAACCAGAGGTAATGTATTTCAGTTGAATCCTATTGAGATGACATGTTTGATTACTAAGATTGATGATGGTTGGTTATGGCACAAAATATTTTGTCATATAAATTTTGATAACATTGTGAAAATAAGTACTACACTTGTAGTAAGAGATTTGCCTAAATTATGAAGCCTACTAACATGATTTGCAACGAATGTGTGATGGGGAAACAGAAGAGAAGTTCATTTCCAAATAAGAAGTTTACATTTGTAGAGAAGTACCAGATTGTTCATATAGATTTGAGCGGTCCTATAAGGACTAGAGGATTCTATGGAGAAAGTTATTTTATGATTCTTGTTGATGATTTTATAAGAATGATGTGGATTGCATTTCTTAAAGAAAAATCTGAAGCATTTGATCAATTTAAGATCATTAAGAATAAAGTTGAGAATGAATCCAGAATGAAAATTAAATGTTTGAGATCTGATAGAGGTGGAGAATTTACTTCTAGAGAGTTTAACACCTTTTGTGAAGTGAATTTCTATTAAGAGATAGTTTTTAGCCCCTAGAACACTTGAACAAAATGGTATTGCATAAAGAAGAAACATATCAGTGACTGAACCAGCAAGAGCTATGTTATTGTAGATTAATTTGGTGAAGATATTCTAGAGAGAAGCAGTGAACATAGTAGTGTATACAATGAACAGATTACAAATCAGAGCAGACACAGACAAGACACCCTATGAATTATGGTTTGGACATGCACCCTCAATTAAGTATTTTAGAATTTTTGGAAGAAAATGTTATATAAAGAGAGATGATGATATTGGAAAGTTTGATCTTAGAAGTGATGAAGGTATATTTCTTGGATATTCTTTGAAGAGAAAAGCTTATAGATGTTATAACAAGAGAACTAAGACTATTGTTGAGAGCGCAAATGTTAAAGTTGATGAAAAGTTCAAAATTTAGGAAAGAATGCTTGATTATGAATTTGATGAAGGAACTCATCCTAAACCTAACACTAAAACTACTAAATTATTCTATGAAACTAATAGTGACTTGTTGAATAAAATCCATAGTGAAATCATTGAAGAACCAACACCTGAAGTGAGATCTGAGACAGTGACACCTAACAGGAACTTATCAAGGAATCATCCTATAGAGCAAATTATTGGAAGCATAGACAAAGGAGTTCTAACTCAAAATAAGGTACAAGAATAGTTATGTTTGGTTTCTCATATTGAACCTAAATCTACTAGTGAAGCTTGTGAAGATGAACATTGGATTAAAGCTATGAAAGAAGAACTAGATCATATTGAAAAGAACAAGACATGGGAATTGGTCCCTAGACCTAAAGATAAGAATGTTATTGGAACTAAATGGGTATTCATAAACAAGATGAATGAACAAGGAGAAGTAGTAAGAAACAAAGCAAGATTGGTATGTAAGGGATACTCACAGCAAGAAGGAATTGACTATGAAGAAACTTTTGTACCAATAGCAAGAATTGAAGCAATAAGAATGTTTTGGCCTATGCAGCTTTTAAGAAATTCAAAGTATATCAAATGAATGTGAAGTCAGCATTTTTGAATGGAGAATTGGAAGAAGAAGTATTGAGCAACCTGAAGGTTTTCCTTTGACTCAAGAAGGAGACATGGTATGTAAACTGAAGAAAGTTTTATATGGACTAAAGCAAGCACCTAGAACTTGGTATGCAAGATTGGATAAGTATTTGTTAAAATTGAGATTTACAAAAGGAATAGCTGATAGCAACATGTACACAAAAGAAATTGAAAATGGTTTGTTAATTATAGTTATTTTTGTTGATGACATTATTTTTGGAGGAGAAGATGAAACTAGTGATAAATTTGCTGATGAAATGAAAATTGAATTTGAAATGAGTATGATTGGTGAAATGAAATACTTTTTGGGATTACAGATAACACAAAATAGTGATGGTATCTTTGTAAGCCAAACAAAGTACTTGAGTGATTTGAAAAAGAGATTTGGAATGGAGAACCGTAAAATAGTTGGAACACCTATGGTAACTGGAAATAAATTATCTAGCACAGATGAGACTCCTACAGTTGAATAGAAGAAGTACAGATCTATGATTGGAGGATTGCAGTACTTGACACATACAAGACTTGATATAGCACATTCAGTTGTAATTGTAGCAAGATTTCAAGCTGAACCTAAAGAATCACATTATGCAGTAGTAAAGAGGATACTAAGATATTTAAGAGGCACAATGGACTATGGATTGTGGTATGAAAATTTTGATGATTTTACCCTATGCACATATATAGATGCTGATTGGGGAGGCAGTGTTGATGATAAAAAGAGCACTAGTGGTGGAGCATTTTTCCTTGGAGGAAGATTGGTTTCTTGTTTAAGAAAGAAGAAGAATTGTATTTCATAGAGCACAATAGAAGTAGAATATGTAGCAGCAACAAACAATTACAACCAGATAATTTGGATGAAGCAGATGTTGAAGGATATTTGAATAAATTTTGTTGAACCTGTTGTTATACATTGTGATAACACTAGCACAGTTAGTATGTCTAAGAACCCAGATTACATTCTAAGACAAAGCATATAGAGATTAAGTATCATGTAGTAAGAGAGAAAGTTGCTGAGAAAGAAGTCAGAATTGAGTACATAAGCATATAGGAGAAGATTATAGACATATTTACAAAGCCTTTGCCTAAGGATACATTTGAGTATCTGAGAGGTATGCTTGGGGTTATGCCCTAGCCTACTTTTGAGAAGTGATGCAGATTGGTTGCATCCATCTAGTGGTAAATGAGCCTTATCTTTCTTCTAGATTGGATGTTGGTACTTCCTCTATGGGGGACTATGTGTATCTGAGTTGAGTCATGAGGACTCTAGTGAATGTTTTTTTTGAACAGTGTCTTTTGACATTAGAGTTGTTGTTGACATAATGATGAAATTTCTATCATTGATGTCAATGGGGGAGAAGTGTACATGAAAAACCATTTGTACCATTTGTTGGAGAGAATTGATTAGGAAAAAGAAGAAAGATTTGATTGATGAAGAGGATTTGAAAATATTTTTTCAAAGCAGCAGAAATGCAGTATTGGATTCATGGAACATTGGATTTTTTCATCTATGTTGCCATCAATGCCAATGGGGGAGATTGTTAGGAATGAATGATAAATATATCCTATGGGAGTATTGGCATCCATTCTGTAGCAGTTGTTGTTGCATTCATGACTATGATTGTCATTGATGTCAACACAGTGATCTACTGGAGATTAGCAGAGGAGCAGATAGTGTTTTGATTAGCGCATGTGGGATATTATAGATCAAGCTATGTGATGTTGAATATTTAGTCTTTGATATGGTATATATTCATGGTTAAGAGCATAGACAGTAATTCATTTATTCATGAAAGTTATGAGCATTTTGGTGGAAGCAGTATTCAGGCAGTGTTCCTGAGTAGCGATTTGTGGAAATCGGATGATATCTCCTAATCAAGATGGAATATGGTTTTGCATAGTTAAAGAGTAGTTGAAGACATATTGATAGTGATGTGGATGATAGTGCAAACTTTGAGGTCACATGAGTGAAGAATTATTCTAATTGGAAGCTGACAATTTTGTGTAATTTTTTATGTAATGTGTGGAAATTTTTATTTTGTAATTGGATGCCGACTCATTTGTAATTACTTGAGTGTGGTATAAAGGAAGGAATTTTTTTCCTTGTTGTAAGAGTGTGGTGTGTGGAATTGATAAAGTGATTGATTGTGAAAGAGAATTTATGAAGGAAGACATGCGAGGTACAGAGATCTGAAATTGAGATCTGGTGTAGCAGTGAGTGCAGTTTGGCATAGTTAGAGAAGAGGTAACATATTATTGAGATTAGTAATGATTTGATATTATTCTATTAAATAATCTAGAGATCAGTTGGACAGTGTGTTCAGTGATCTTTCCATTGAATCTGTTTGGGTAGTGGATCCTTTTGTCTTCCATAACTCCTAACAGAGTTAGAATCTTTTAGCAGGGATTCAAAATCTCCTAATAGGGATTCATATGTACTGAATGTATTTCATAAGAATCCTAATAGATTCCATCCTTTCACAAGGAATATTCATAATAGTGCATCTTTTGTGGGCATCATTCCCACCGGGGTTTACTCTTTGATCAAGAGGTTCCCTAGTCAACATATCTTGTGTCATTGTGTTATTGTGTATGAATATCTTTCTATGGTTGGTAATTATATTTCTTACATCCTTAAAATCTATTGAAGTTGATAAAATTTATAATTATTAGATAACTAATTCACCCCCCCTCTTAGTTATCTTGGTGGACTTTACTTTCTAACAACTCTAATTGAGTTTCAAGAATACTCAATTTTATCGATACATGCTATCTTAATTAGTGAATCTCTTCAATGTCTTATCCTTCTCATCATTCAAATGTCTCATATCATCATATATTTTACTAATGTTCCTTTCAATGTCTGAGATATTCACATTAGGTCCTGAAATAAGGTTTACTGCCGCTTGTATCTCTGCCTCTTTGATCTTCATTTTCTCTGTTATTTCTAAAATATGGTTTTCTGATTTTTAACACTGAATGTACAATGCTTTTCCTTTTTCCAAACATCTTCTTAACTCTTTAATAAAAATTTCCAAATTATCTATATCATTTCTGATATTCTGACATACATCTTGAAATGTTTTAGCTTCATGAGCTTCATGAGCTTTAACTATGGCTATGTCTGATAAGTTAGTGAATTCTACATCAAAATATTTCACAACCTCTTTTTCTTTTCCCTAAGGACCTGCCTCACTGATTTGACTAGATATTATTCTTTGAAGTTTCTCAGTCACCTCAAGTAATGATCCTTCTATGCTTTTTACCTTCTTATTCTTACCAATAATCTTGTTCAAAGATGAGATCAACTCTATTTGATCATCATCGTCATCATCATCAACTTCCTATCCAAGACTGGAAAATATTGATTTAATCTGTGGTTTTTCTACTGCTTTCTTGGCTTTAGGAATGATTACTATATGCTCTTGTGGAAATTCCTCTTCTATTGCTACTACATTAATATGTGGTTCTTCTTGTGATACTTATACCTCTTCTTCCTTTTTTTTTCAACTTCTTCATCCTCATTTTCTGCCATGTCATGTTGCTCATCGGTTGAATTGTCAACAATGTTCTCATGATCATTGAATAGATTTTCTTCACTGTCCAAAGTGATGTTTGTTCCTTCAACATTCATATTCTCATCTTCAATGTTAATAGATGGTGGTGGTGTTGGTGATGGATTTTTCTGGTGTTCTTCTTCAATTTCTTAATTAGACTCACATATGTGCTCACTAGGACCGGAGGTCATAACTTTCACAACTGCTTCCTATGTCTCTTTGTTTATTTCTTCATAGTTGCCTCCCATGATTAGTATAGTTCTTCTTTCCTTTCTTAGATGGGTGCTAAGATTCTTTGTGATCTCTTTAAAGTGTTCTTCATCCTTTATGTCACATAACTTCCTTACAATTCTTTCTCTAATTCCATTGTCCTCTTCTATTGCTCTCTTTTTCCTTTTTACTAATTTCTCATATAAATCATCGAGAATATTTCCTTTAATGCTATCAAACTTCTTATCTACCAGTATCATATGTTTGACGACTGCATTCTCCAAGTTCATTTTCTCAGAAAAGTTGTATGACTCATAGAATTTATTCATCTTGGTGAAATCACCTTCATTAATAATGAAGGTATTCACTTTTTCAATCTTAGGTTTCCATTTCTTCTTGCTACTTTCTGCTTCTTCATCTACCTTTTCTTTTGATGTTTTCCTTAGTGCTGGGGTAAATATTGTCTTTTGTCTCTTACCTGTACTGCTTGACATTTCCTTTACTCTTTTTTTTGGTGGAGTGGTGGAGGATCTAGTAGATTTTCTTACTTCCTCTACTTCCATTAATTCAATTTCTTCATCTAAGTCCTGAATTTATTCAATAGGTATTGCAACTAATGTTAGGGGTGGAACTGATAAGATTTCTTTTTGACCTATATCCCTTATTGCTACTACAATCTTCTTCACAACTATAAATTCATGCTCTATCATGCCAATGTCTTTAAGAATTTTCTTAATAGTACTGTCTACTCTTTTCTTAGCTATCTTTTGTGCCTTTAATGATTTTTTGGAGTCAAAGTTCTCCTCATATGTCCCAAATCTAGGACTCTTTGCATCCAAATTACTCTTAAGTAATCTTCTTATGTATCCTCCAAGTTCATCTTCAGAAACTTCATATTCTAGCAGATCTACAAATTGCACTTTAGGCTCAACTGCTTCAATAAAAGTAAAGTCAATGTCAACTAAAAAACATATCTCATTTTTGTATTTCTCCACAATAGCTGGTGGAATCCTTGATCTTTTTCTCATTTGATTCTGAAAATTTTTTATTACCAAAGTGGCACTCTCATTCACTTTGTCTACAGGGTGTCTTATGTACAACTTGTTGATTCTATCCATGGTATTCATGTTATCATTCCAATCATCTCCAATAGTATATGGAAATCTTCTTAACAAATGAAAAAACATATATGCTATCAGAGATGAGAATCTAAACTATGAATTCTTAGTTTTCTTGATCTTCTCAAGGTTCTCTGTCAACTAAATTCTCATAATTTCACACATGTCAACTTGAACTTTCTCAACACACATAAGATAAGTTGCATGTACCATGCCAACTGCAATATCATCCTCTCTAGAATTAGCATAAAACTTAGATGTTAAGATCTTGCACACATATCTAACATCATCATGTATGATCTTGTTGATTACAATTCCTCTTCCATTTTAAGATGACTTAGTGTTGTCTAACACAATTTTTTTGACATTTTTCTCATTAAAAGGAATTACTCCATATTTATATAAACTGGTTACCTCATGAATAAGGTCTTTGGTGATGT
The DNA here is from genome assembly GCA_027943335.1 of Chamaecyparis obtusa. NCBI lineage: Eukaryota > Viridiplantae > Streptophyta > Pinopsida > Cupressales > Cupressaceae > Chamaecyparis > Chamaecyparis obtusa. The sequence continues at coordinate 409,672 of BSBK01007534.1, forward strand.
CTATCACTCTATCATCTAACCAAAATTTACCATTGTGTATTCTACTCAAAATAATCTCAGTGCATTCATCATCCTGGAGTTCATAATGAAGTGGATACTTGATAACATCAATATCTTTCAAATGTTCAAACCCTTCTTTGAAAGACATGTCATGTTTATATATCTTCTCATATTCCATGATTAGATTACCATCTCCTATGGTCTCAAACTTGCATTTGAAATATCCTTTTACATCTTCCAAGTGAAAAACTTCATCTAGCATGAATGAGAAAGCTAGACTAGGGTCTTCTTCCAAAGGTTCTATTGGTTCCCTTTTTATTCTAGGTCTTACTGAATCTTTTATATGGTGAACAAGTGATGCATCCATGGTTCTTATTAAACTCAACTACTTTAAGGTGGTTACTTAGAAAAATACCTCAAGAATCACAATTTAGGGCTTTGTGCATATCTGGCAAGAAATCTTTCTCCAAATCCTACAAAATTCTCTTAATCTCCACTGAATCGCTCTCCTTATCACTTGTAATCACTTGAATGATCAACTAATACCAAGCATATTCTTTTATCCTTTAATTCTTTCAAGATTCTGACATCGCATTAAATTTATTTTCTACTTCATATCAAAAAGTTGTTCTTGGTTACCTACAAAACTTCATTCTTTCCGTGTACTCACATACATTTATATAATTTCATGTGCTCTTAACCATAGCATAATTACATCATATAATATCTCATATTAACTTCACAAGACTTAATTAATTCTACTCTAACTTCTACACTATTCTAATGCTCTATTCTAATCTAAATAATTACTTAAATACTTAAAGAAAGATTAGGCAATGATTCACACTTACTATCAGGTACACCTTTCTAGTTTCCTGGTATACTGAGTGTGCTTTCATGATTTGTGGCTTTAAAAAATTTAACTTCTTCTGATTACTACAACATCCTTTTTGATTGTTGTTTGTGCTCTTATTTATCCTTGTATAACTTCTAGGATTAGGGTTTCTCAAGTTCATTCTGCAAAATCTTGTTGTATGACCAAAGTTGATGCATATCTAATAGACTACTCCATTGTTTCCATATCTTGGTCCTGTCTGACTAATTTGTGTTCTAAAATTTCTAGCAATATGTCCAATCTTGTTGCATCTATAAGACACAACTCCATTCCTTTGTTTATATCTTCAATAGGTCTTTTATCTTCATGATTAGTATCTCTAAACATTCTATTACTACTATTTCTATCATTAGATCTAAGTTTCTTACAATTAATAGCTCTATTTCCAAAACCATGACAATTATAACAATAACCAGAGATAGGTTTGAATTGATTACCTGTGCAATCTCTCTTCATATGTCCAAGAGTATTACATGAACAACATCTACCTTTGAATTCTCTTCGCATATCTTTAGGTGGTTCATCTTATTTAGGTGGATTAGGTATGTCTTTAGAGTTGTTAGCTTCATCATATTTTCTTTCATCTTTTTTCTCAGAGGGCTTCAGATCTAGTTCTTTGCATTCTTCATTTATGTTATATGAATTATATCCAAGACCAGTTGTATCATAATATGGCTTTTGATAAGACATTTTTTCATCAATCTTTTCACTATTGGAATATAGTTTTTCAAGATGTTGTTTAGACTGAGTCAATTCACCTTTCACAATTGTATTTTACTTTACAAGTTCTACATACTGTAATTTAGTTTTCTCAAGTTCAAATGTTACTTTACAAAGTTTAGACTTCAAATCTTCATTTTCAGATTTTAGATTTGATTCATCTTTTCTATTTTCATTTTTCAAGCTTAACTTTAGATCTACAATCTTCAAATCATGTTTAAGAATCTCATTTTCTTTCTTTAGATTTGAAACTTCATTAGAATCCTTGACTTGTATTGTAGGTTCTTTCTTTGATTTTAGATCTTCCATCTTTTCTTTTAGTTTCTCAATGTAGTTTTTTGCATCATCATATTTCCCTTTCAGAGTGTCTCTTTCTTCAGTAATAATATCAATCTGTTCAAGATCTTTTCCAAGATTTTTCTATAACTGATCCATATCCATAGAGATATTACTCAAGTTATTAGGCTTTCTCTGAATAACTTTGTTCTTAGTAACTAAGCTCTAATACCAATTGTTAAAATAGGGAATACTGAGAGGGGGGGTGAATCATCATTTCACAAAATTTTACTTTTGCCCAATTATAGATATAACAAATTAACTTGAAGCTTGCATAATAAAGTAAACTAAATAAAAAACATATAAATAAAGCAAATGAACTCATAAAACCATGTTTTTTCTCAAGGAAACCTTGGTCAAGGGAAAACCCTAGTGGGGATGATACCTACAACTGATCCACTATTCAAAAGTATCTAGTTAAGGATGTTGACCCTGCTAGGAGTATATTACATACATATAGTGTCTTTGTCTTGATTAAAGGACTCTAGGCCTTGTTAGAAGCCTCAACCCTATTAGGAGTTGGTATTACAAAAATAGGATCTTTGCAATATGAGAACACTACCAAAACATGCAATATATAATGATATGTGAATACAAAGGTAAAGTACATAACCTTTTATTACTGCCCAATAGCATTCCTATTCTGATTTAGCTTTCTAGGCTCTTTGCTTTCCTACATAGAGTCTGCTTGCTTTTCTCTTACAATATATAGCTTTTCATTATAGCATTTAAACATTACAAGACTTTTTATTACTTTGCATTACATGCTTCTTACATATATACAAGTTCTTATGAATAATAACTTCCAGTCAGCTTTACTCAACATAGACTCTTCCAAAATACAAATTTAATTCATGCTTCCTAAGGGTTAACATCTAGGATGTCATCCCTTATATGGTTAAGTCATTATTTTGATAAACAAAATAATCCCTTAACTTAATATTCTCATTCTGTCGTCTTGCTCTGTTTAGGTCAGCTTCAACATTGTCTCTATAATCCTCTAATATCTCATTCCGTACATGTCGTATAGACTTGTGCTCTTACATGTAGCTGTGATATACATATAATTATCCATGTTCAAGTGTGCATGCACTAAACCTACTTCTGTGAATGTCACTAACAAAAACTATCTCCGATTAGGCTTGTAAATACTATTGTACTTAGAAAATTTTCACTTGCGCTCATACAAAACTACTTTCTTCTATTATGTGATCAATATGGTGATTATATGTTTCCATAATGACAAGAATCTGATATTCTACTCAACTAAATTGCCAACAATCTTTACTGTCACTGCCACTTTCATTTCTTATGTTATTTTTACTGCTAGACTTACCAATCTTTAAGGATGACATAAATGCAAACTCAACACTCGGTACAATATTGTTATCATAGTTATTCAACTCAAAAGTAGTCAATTTACCAATTAGACTATCAAGTGTAAGAACACTACCTGGTGCAGATCTCATTTCATGAATAGAAGAGATTCTACTAGCATAGATAGGCAACAAGGCTCTAAGAATTTTACTGTGCAATAGTGTCTTCATCAATAACACCTCCTGCTCCTCGGATAGCATTGACCACCTCCTTGATTAGGTTAGAGTATTGTGTAATTTTTTCACCTTATTTCATCTTCATATCATCAAATCTACCTCTAAGGCTTTTAGCTCTAGCCCTTAGTACATTTTCATCTCCTCCATGAACTAGTGCAAGTTTTTCCCACATTTTTTTGTTGTAGTGCATGCTTTGATATCTTTGAATTTTGCATCAGATAGGGTTGTAGCAATCTCTATCATTGTTATGTTGTGTTCATGTTTGTCTCTCAGTTGATCAATTGTCAAAGGTCCAATAGTCGGTTGCATGTAGCCATTGTCTAGGAGTGGAAGAGAAGATTCTCTAATTCTAGATATGTGCAGCCTCGTCCTTCTTTGCCATGTAGAGAAATTATCTTTGTTCAGCTTAGGAACCTCCCTTTTATACATATTGTGATCTTTAGCTTAAGTCCTTGAAAATTTACTTCAAGCAACCAATATGCTCTGATACCAATTTTTAGATAACTAAGAGGGGGGTGAATCAGTTAAATCAGTTATGCTATAATCCCAAACTCTCATATGTACCTTTTTAAACTTTTTCAACAAATCAATCAACTCGGTAAGATAAGATAACTATCTTTCTATTCATTTACCGAATACGAGTAATTTCCAAAACTATGTTTACCGATTAATCAAATATAAAATATGTAAAGTATTAAAGTAATCCAATCATAATAAATAACACATAACACAAAGATTTAATGTGGAAATCCTGCTAAGGGAAAAACCACCTGGGACCGGTAACCCAAAATATTTCACTCTTTCGAAGTGAGCTCGGTTAGGAAATGACCTTGTTAAAGGTTACAAAACACACTGTAAGGTGTGACCTTGTTAGAGGATTTATCACTAACAGTTCTCCTTCAACCAACATTCACTATCGGTTCAACAAGAAAACAATTAACATTCCTTGAATGTGATATTGAAATACAAAAGACTGTTAAGTCCACTTGGTTAAGAGATTTAACTATAACAATGATTAAACAGATACACTAGTGATTTGATTCAAGTACAACTCAATTTGCAAGTATTCACATATATGCTAAGCTCAATATAACTCTTGTTATCAATAATAAATTCACTCCATCATATCCTCCAACTTACTTTACTCAGTGTATAATATCTCTGATGCTCAGATATGCCTACAGTTCAACTCGGTTCTGTCTGTAACCAATTTGATTAGGTATGCATGAAAAATGTCTTCACGCAATTTCTCATGTGGTCTCTATTCATCCAGCATGATTCAACAATGAATCTCATGTCTCTTAAATAGACATGTAAACCTTTTTCATCTCAGCCATTAGATTTTGCCTCTTAATCTCCATCGTTCATTTTGTCACTTCAAGCTTCCTCAATAGATGTGTTAATAACATGTTTCAATCTCTTACCTCTGATCATCTCTTAATTTATTGAGACGTGGATCTTATAAAAAATTTCATCTCTTACCTTAGAATCATAAGCAATTGCCAGCTCATCAATTTCAATCGGTTGTTATAACATTTAATGTTTTCATCCATACTTGATTAATACTAAATGCATCAGTGATAACTAAATTTGTTATTACTATCACTCAGTATACACAAGACTCACTCAGTATATATAGAAATACTCAATTATAGACCACATTAACTTGTTCAATTATGATCTCTTCTTCATAATAGAATAATGCAGCATGCTCAAGTCAACAACATAATGCCATAGACTCATCAATAAGTTACCCAATGTATACCTTATCCATATCTATCATATCCATCTTGTCCTTATGTAGATATCTCATTTCTTCACCATTTCTTCCTTCTATAGATGTTAAAATGTTTGTAACTATCATGATAAGTATAGTCAAGACTAGTTGACAACAATGACAACATATTGATTTATTTAATCATCTTACATATCATTTTAACAGATTGGTGATCTCTAATCACTATTTCTTCAGTTCATCAAGATATTCAATCAATTGTAGATCATTAGGTGGGGGCTATAGGTTCTCTTCTTCTCAAAGCTACTGAAATGGTGTTGAATGTATCTCTTGATGCCATTAGTGCCCTAAAAGGAAGGTGATTCTAGAAATATCTAAAAGATTATATTATCTAGTTAGGGTTATTCTAATATATGGGTGATTCCACAAAAGTGTGTCCCACTTTTGGGGATGAAGTGATTTTGGATGTGCATTGAAATTTCATTTTTGGGGTTTCACATAAATGTGGGGTCTTCGAGAAAAGGAGGTGACCCCCTTCTCCCAACATACCTTGTGTGGGGTACTTCGGGTGAAGGGGGTAGTCTTCACATGAGGTACCTCACATAGGGTAGTTCATGCTAAGAACTCCTTCACATGAAGGCCCTCTAAACTGACTTTTTTTAAAAAAATCAGCGGAGAGGTCATTTTCACATTTCAATTTCATTGTGCTTGTGGATCACTGGTCTTGGAGAAAACCCCCTGATGACATAGAGTGACATCAACCTCTTTGGATTATTTTTGAGCACCTTCGACCATTTTATATTTTGTGTACATGTATTTCTCCTTTTAAAAAACATATTTATATTTTTTATTGTAAATTATATGTTTATGAATTATTTTAGATAGTATTTAAAATTTCCAATTAGTTATTTGTTTCTAGTTAGTAAATGTTTGAAAATTGTAGCAAATGGTAGAAAATGTTAGGTAGTAATTCTATTTCTTATTTTTAGTTTGTAATGTTAAAAAATGCTAGTAATTTAGAATTTTTTTATTAGAAATTTTTTCAAACATTAGGAAAATTTAGAAAAATTTAAAACCTTGGGTAAATTTAAAAAAATTAAAACCCTTTGGAAAATTTAAAAAATTTTGAAACCTTAGAAAAATTTAGAAAACTTTAAAACCTTTGAAAAAAATTGAAACTTATTAGAAAATGTTAGAAAATTTTAAAACCTTAAAGGAAAATTTTAAAACCCTCTCTCTCCCCACCCCTTAAGACACTCTCACCAAACTCCTTAAGACTTTGTCCACACCCTCTTAATATTCTCTCTCTCTCCCCACTCATTAAGACTCTCTCTCTCTCTATAATGCCCCACTAGGGAACCCAGGAGAACTTAACCTAAACATGCAACTAAGTTTGTAGAATATTTTTTTTCTAAAGTTAACATACAAGATAAACATAAATGCAGAAGCAATTACTATTTACTCATATTAATACAATATCCAACATTGGTTACAACTCTCAAGGGTTCCTCGATGAAGATTATGTTAAGATTAATTAATTAATTTAGATTAGGTATAAAAACAAAAATCATAAAAACAAATGAAAGATAAATGCAACATAACCTATAAGATAACATAAAAATAACTGGTACCATAAGGTATCCATAAACCTACATCCACTACACATGTCGCAAGGTATGTAATACAATAACCAAAAATAAGTACACATGATATCTCTAAATAACTAATACAATGATACAGGATCACATAGAAGAAGAAGATAAGAACACAACTCCATCAATGAAGATCAAGAAGGAACAACTGCCATAGGGATCATCCATCACTGTTATACGAATGTCAGAATCTCAAATGGTAAAAGAATCACTACCACCCGACCTTGTGAACCTAAATGGTCCACTTCCACCGTGTTGAGGAGATAATAACAGATCCCACTCGGATAACAAACATCAATAGAACAAGCTAAGGAAAAGATTGTGAAAGCCCTCTAACTCAAGGTGTACAAAAGATAATAGTAGGTAAGACTCACTAATCCAAAGGCAACCAACACATCTAGAATAACTAGACTATGCATAGGAAGGTGTCATCATGTACATCTAAACCTTGAATCTCATCTTGGTAATCACTTTGGATCCTGACACTCAAGTGATCATACATAGATCAATGACTTCTTGTGCAGACGAAGCCATTAAATATGATAAACACACCTCTCAAGGTGGCTAGCATCATCTCCATTTCCATCTTAGTCTGTACTAGAACTCAAGCATGGGTGAGGAAACATATCTTATTAAGTTCATTATAATACCCTCCAATGTTATATTAGGTTATCACTTGATTACAAATACTTACAATAAGTGATCCTAGCAGCCACTTGTGGGCCCTGACACTTATTGCAAGCCACCCCTTACTACATATCTAGGTAAAATTCCCTAGGCTCACAGATCTCACATAGATCACAAGATGGTACTAATGTCCCTTAGGACTATTCCATAGAATAACAGGAACACACTGGTTCTCATATAATCGTAATATCACAAAACACTCTCTAAGTGTTCACAAAAGAATATACACTTGATCGCATGGATTGGACATAAAAGTCAACACCATATTCTCCTCTATAAAATATGAAGCAAAACTCAATTATACAAAAATATCACAAAAGAGAATCATAGAACAAACTTCACATATGGTTGGGTCGAATCAATCGATTACAATAGAGTATGCAAGGCAAACAACCATGATAAATAGAACATCAATTTCCTGCATCTGAAATCACATAAGTATACAATCAGGTAATTCCAAATCTGATTTCACACACAAGAACTAGAAATGATTACAAAATACCCATAAACAAAAAATAATACAACATGAGCCAATATGGTCGAAACAGGGTGATGATCGAATCACACATACACACATCAAAACATAATACTGAAAACATAACGAACTAACAATTTCCTCGGCCTCTGATTTCCCCCTAGGTCTTCTAGTACCCGATATCACATAATAAGTAAAACAAGACACTTTAGGAACAAAGAATACAACACTCGCATCATAGAAGGATGAAAGATAATCCATTTCACATTTAGATTCAATAATAATTCATTTCCAGGTCCATGTACATAGATGATATTAAGGACTAATAGGAAAACTTATCCATAAAACACCTAGACATAATGTCATGAACAATATAATACACAAAGTCTCCTAGAAGTTCTAACCAGATAAAACGCCCAATTTCAATACAAACATAACCACTTAAAAAGTAATTGTTTCAAATAATTTAATCATTTGAAAATAAACAATTCACATTTAACAAATATAAATTTATAAATAATTAATCTATGATTAAACCTTAATTCTTCATAAATTATAAATCTACAAATCAAATGTCTTTTAACTAAATATCAATACTTATGATTAACCTTTAATCACATCTATTAAAATAAATAGAAAGTTTTGATTAAATTAAAACCATAAATTTTAATTAAACAAAACCAATACATGATTAAAATAAAAACTAAATTAATAAATAAAATTTTATTAACTAAATTAATAAACAAAATTTAATTAATGAAATTTAAATAAACTAAATTTAATAATAATAATAACAAAACAATTAATAATTTAAAAAATAATTTAAAAAAAACATATATACATAGGGGGGTTGGCCCCACACCCCCTGCCGTGTGGTACCTCACAGTACCCACGATACTATGGTAGGCTTGTGCGCTGCCGCACGGTACCCTCGAGCACTGCCGGCAGGCCAAGTATCTGCTGCAGCAGTGCATGACAGCCCAGGGAGGGTGGTGGGAGGCGGTGGCCCTCACCCTCCTAAAAACACTTTCTAAAATATATTGTTTTTAATTATTATTTTTTTATAATTCAAAAACCCAACCAAACTTTTTAACAAGGTTAATTTTCTTTTATATTTATATTTTCTAACATATATTTTCATAAAGAATTCTGAAAATATAAAATATTTGAGCAAGATATATATATATATATATATAGAAAAATTCATGCTTTGAATTTTCCTGGCCTTTTTATATGACTGTGTATTTGTACTAGAGACTACTTTTTCCTACCAAAATTGGATTTTTTTTGCTAACAATTGATTTCTTTCACATGTAATATTATTTTCAAACCCTATAGTGAAACTATAGTCTTGATTTGGTTTTTTTTATTTTCTAGGAGAATTAGGAAGAATTTTCTAACAAAATTTTGCCAGCATAACCTTGATGTGCTAAAATTTAATAAAAACATATAATCAACTAAACTATGGTTTTCTAAATACCTAGAATAGTAAAAACACCAGATCTAACTAGTGAGACAAATTATAATTGCATAAACAATGAAAAACCAATAGATGCAAAATAGAAATTAATAGGCAAGAATTCAAAGCCTACCTTAGATCCAAAGCAAGAAATTGAAATTGAAAACCTTTGAAGATCTGAAGACCAGAATTCCTCCCAAGATGAATCCAACGTGCAAATCTGAGTCTACGTAGGAAGCACACACACGATCCAGATGCACAAACAAGAAATCACACAATCCAAATTCTCCCCAAAATCCAAAGTGCACAAGCTCTCCCAAAAATTCTCCTCCAAACTTGTCTAATCTCTAAAATGAATGCAATTCCCCCTAATAGAGATTCAATTCCCCATTTCATGCAACCCTAAGGATAACTCAAAAGCTAACTTCCACATCAACTCCAAATCAAAAATTGAAAATAAACCTTAATTAATAATTAAAAACATTTTTCATGCACAACTCAACTTTGACTTTTTGAAACAGGTTGATAACTTTTGAGAACAATTCACTTTTCAATAATGCACATGTTTATAATTAAAATTCATATTAAATAGATTAAATATTTAAAGCATCTTATGTGTTTAGTTTCATTATTAACATAGTTTAATTTAGCATTGTACTTGTATAATTTTAGCTTTTAATATTATTTTATAATTAAGATGGCATGATTTTATATCAAAATTGTGATGATTTTACTTGCACATGTAATTTGTACTTAAATTTTAACATTTAACACATGGTATCCCTAGATGGTCATACATGATCATGCCATTCTACCTTAGGATGAGGTCCCTCTGGGTCATGCACTTCAAGGTGACTCGATGCAAGGTGCTTTACCTAAGGGTGACCCAGTGCAACCCGATGTTGCACCACAGGCGAGCGCACATTAGGTGCCTCATGTTCCTAATGTGGGTGCTATATTTTTGTTTTCAACCTAGAAGATGTAGTAATTATAGGATTCTATCTCTAGATCTCAGGAGATTATGTATTGGGATATTTGTACCACCATTTTGAGGAGTCTACATGATTTGAGTGCACATATGGGTTCATAGACTACATACAAACCAAATATTATAGATGCTATTTTTAAAGAGTTGAGAGCTGAGGTCTAAGGTGATGTATCCTTAGCTAAGTTCAAGGAGTGAGTCTCAAATGATATCATCAAACAAGAGGTTTTCCCTTACTATCGAGATATGCCCAAGGTGAGGGAATATTAGGTTCCAGAGATTGCAGGCATGATATACCCCCATTTCCTTTTTTAACATGGTCATTATCCCAAAAATGACTAGATTCCTCTATATTTTCCATGACATTTTTACGCTAAGATTCATTTGGGTCTCAACATCAACTACCTAGATCTTCCAGGCTATTTCAGATAAATGCATGATAGAGTTGCAGACCATGATTAGTATCGTAGGGCTGATTGCATTGTACCTACTCACAGATAGTTGGTTGGGTAGAGGGCTCCCATAGTTCCACCATCTATGGCTAATACCACTAACAGATTTTTCATTGCTTCCCAAAGGGAAGTAGTTGATAGGATTGGACATATTAAAGTTGTAGTCGCTAGCATCACGTTAGACATGTTAGAGTAGTCTTATGTTAGCTAATAATTAAATCATTTAATTATTAGTTTATCATACTCTAGGCTTAAGTTTCACTTAGGCGCTTTATAATTCTTTAGGGTTTTAGCCTTTAGGGTTTCGTGTTTCCTTTTATAAGGATTCACTTCTTTCATTTCATTAAGGAGATTGTATTATTTTCATCATTGTTAATAGAAGATTATTTTCTTGCAACATGGTTTTGCAGTCTCTGGCCTTTTGGCCGCCATAGCTTTCTATTTTTTTTGCTTCTTCTTTGTGACAGTCTTGCATGCAGGTGTTCTTGGGATGATTTGCGTTTGTCAAATCTAACATGGTATCAGAGCTCTCCTGTTGCTCGCTGTTTGAATTTCGTTGAAGCGTGCCAGAAGCAGAAGGTTTTCAAGGGTTTCAGAAGTTTTTTTTTGTGGATCTGGGGGGGAGCCAAAATTTGGCTCACCTTGGGCAAAAACGGACACCACCATTGTGTCCGGAAGGCCCAAGAACCCCTAAATCCATATAAAACTTGTCCATTTTGGACACAGTGGCATCTGAGGCAAAAAAATTTTGCATACCAGGGCCGTACGGCCCTGGCACGCACTCCGAGGTGGGTACACGGCGATTTTTTTTTTAAAAAAAAATATTTTTTAGGGGCGCCGCCCAGTGGCCACCCCCGCGCCGCCCAGCAGCAACCGCAGCCGCGGCCACCGCCCGAGCGGCCACCGCAGCCGCGGCCCCCGCCACTGCAGCAGCCTCGGCCCCGCCGCCCGCGCCCTCTGCTCCGCCGGCCCTCCCACCGCCGGCACCAACGCCGCCCTCGGCCCCGCCGCCCGCGCCCTCTGCTCCGCCGGCCCGCCCACCACCGGCACCAGCGCCGCCTCCCGGCCCCGCTCCGGCGCTGCCCAGCCGCCGCCCAGCCGCCGCCCGGCCCGTTTCAGCCCCCGCGGGCTCCTATTTGCAGCAGCGCGGTCATATGACCGACCAGGGGCTGCGGCCCAGCCCCCGGTGCGTGCCATGTGCCCGGGGGCTCATTTTTTTTAGCCCCTGGGGCTCTTATCTTGCCTTTTTGGGGGTACCTGGGCTTTTTTCGCTCTACAGGGAGCATCCGGGGGTCTTTTTCTGACTTCTTTATATCGTCGGAAAGCTTTTTCCGAGCCCTTTCCGATGATGGAGGTTAGGATTTTGGGTTCTACCGTTTCAATAGTGTTTTTTGCTGTTGAAGTTTGATATCTCTTTTTTCCTTCTGGGAGTCATATCTGGCTCATCCGGACTCCTTTTTCGGCAAACGAGATATCGTCGGAAAGCTGTTTCTGTGTACTACTCAGTGGCAGAGGTATTTCTTCCAGATTCTACTCCAGGTTTTCACTCCTCCGAGTTATGCAGTTTATGCCCTCTGGTGGTGTGCTTGGTTCTACAGGTCCGGGGATCTCTTCTGGTTTCTTAGTGCACTCTTCTTTCTGACTTCTGAGCTTGCATGCTCTTTCTGATGTATCTTTGTTCTGTAAACGCACTGAGATAAAGTGCCCTCTTCTGCATTTCTGGGATCTTTATCACCTGGTTCAGTTTTAGTATTCGCACTCAGTTATAAAGTGCCATGGGGGGATTCTGATGCATTTGCCACTATAGGCGCATCCACTCTTGTCAAGTGAGCGTACCTTCCATGACATTAGCCCATGTAGACTGTGTCTATGACACCGCCCTTTATCCTGTGTGTGTGCTTCTGTTGCACTGTTGGTGTTCCTGGTTCTTCTTCTGCAGTTGTTTCTGGCATCGCATTTCAGTGTTCCTGTCACCTCTCCCAGTTCAGCATTATGGGGGGGTTCACCTGTTGGTTCTATTGCTTCCTGGTTTGATTGATCAGCTCTTCAGACACTTGTCTTCTCTACCTAGTCATGCACTTCAGTGGGGGTTCCAGCAGTATCTTCTGACAGAGTTTTCAGACATGCTTCAGAGGAGTTTCTTGCTCTCTTCTTGTTCCTTTCTCTGGGACATCTTTTGCTTTATGTTTTGGGTACCTGATCGGGCCTAGTTGCCGGGACCCATCTTTCCTGCTTTCTGCAGTAGTTTAGCTTTTTTTGCTTCTCCCTAAGTTACACTTAAGGGGGGGTGTTAGAGTAGTCTTATGTTAGCTAATAATTAAATCATTTAATTATTAGTTTATCATACTCTAGGCTTAAGTTTCACTTAGGCGCTTTATAATTCTTTAGGGTTTTAGCCTTTAGGGTTTCGTGTTTCCTTTTATAAGGATTCACTTCTTTCATTTCATTAAGGAGATTGTATTATTTTCATCATTGTTAATAGAAGATTATTTTCTTGCAACATGGTTTTGCAGTCTCTGGCCTTTTGGCCGCCATAGCTTTCTGTTTTTTTTGCTTCTTCTTTGTGACAGTCTTGCATGCAGGTGTTCTTGGGATGATTTGCGTTTGTCAAATCTAACAAGACACACTCGACCGATATATTATGACTAGACCAATTTGACCCTGATCATCTTTAGAGGCATCGTCTAGTACTATAGAGGTGAGTTGATGGGCCAAATTAATGGCATGTTTTACGATACTTTTCTAAAACTTAGTAGGGTGTTTTTATATGGTTTTATGCAAACATTTCAAGCTTTATGCAAACTTTATTTTTCTCATCAACCTTTGCAAGCTTCTCGGCTAGAATTTGTAGTGCTCTTATTTTTACTAGAAATATTTTTGAGTATTGCTTCATTAGCTTTTCAATCTTGGGGACTATTAATGTTGGCACTTCCAATATTAGGGAGTGTTCCCTCATTTTATTTTTAGTGCTTAGAGAATAAGTCCACCTAGAAGATACCTTATCATATAAAATTTTAGGTACATATTTGGAAAATTCTATTGGTACCTTTTTGAATTTTATTATCATTTGAATTACCGCCTCCTCTATCTTATTCTGGTCCTCTGTAGTCATATGTACAAACTGACTCAGCTATAGGTTACTAGGGCCTCTAGTGTCTATTATTGTTTCTACTAGCTCATCAATTAATTGTTCTTTAATCACAACTACCTTAAATTGATTTATATCATCATCAACATCATCTTTACCTATTATTAGTTTTCTTCTCTTCTTTGGTGCCTCCAAGGTAGCTTGAGTACCTCTCTTCTTTTGATAGGTCTTTGTCAGTGTAGCCCTTCAAATCTTAACAACTCCTTTCTTCAGTGGTGGTGAAGCAGAAATGGTAGATCTTTTTTGGGCTCTAGTTTGAACTTATGTCTGCTTCTTCTTGGGAGTGGGCTTAACTGGTGTAGATTCAACATCTTTATCAGACTTAGTTGCCTCTTCAGCATATGTAGTGTCAGCAAGAAGTAACTGACCCTCATTTTCTACCTCAACCAGAAAGTCCTTATACCCCTTAGCATCATCTGCATCTTCTCCAAATCTTTTCACCAGTTTGTCTATCATTTTTCTTGACTTCTTTATAGCTTTCCCAATAAATAAATCCATTTTTATTCTTTGTTTTTCTTCCTCATACATTCCAAACCTTGTAGATTTTGGAACCTTAGGCTTTTCTAGTAAAGCCTTAATTGACCTTGATGCCTAGTCCATATCAATCTTGTATCCCATTAAGGCTAACCATTTTGTTCTTGGTTCAACTGATTTAATCAGTCTATAGTCTATATCAACTAGGAAACAAATTTCATACTCACTATTCACTCAGTTGACTTCGTGACTTATAGCATCCATTTGGTTAGAGATTTAAAAGTGATGCTTGATAAGTCTTAGTATCTCAGATTATTTCTCTTATAGTTTCTTAGTCATTTGTCTTCTATCCTCAACAACCAAGTTTCTCTCTTATTCATCTTGCCTAGCATTATTCATAACATCAATCATTCTTACCATTTGTGCTTCTTGACCAATCTGCAAGGCTTTAACTTATTCAGTAAGATGAAGATTTTTCTCAGATAAAGAAGATATACTTCCTTAAGATGTGTCAGATATACTACCTGAACCAAATCTAATATTCTCAAATGGGTCATAAATTTCTTCTTCATTATAATCAGTTTCACTATACCGAATAGCCATATCTTTTCTCTGAACCAGTAACTTCTTTAATTCATCCCTTTCTTTCTTGTATTGTTCATGAAGATTTTCATCTTTATCTTTTGAACCTATATCTCTACATCCTGAGATCTTTCCTCTTCAGTGATTAAACTTCCAAATAAGAGATCCATCTCTGATACCAATTGTTGGGATAAGAAAGATATAGTACTAAGAGTGGAAGGGTGAATCACTACCCTCAAAAACTTTTACTAAATTAACAATCTGCAATAGTAGTGCTTAACTAACTGACTAAATCCATTGTTTGCAACATACATTCAAATAACTTGTAAATGTAAAGTGCATGAAAAAAAACATTAAAACATTCATGAAATGTTAACTCATGACTCAAGTATTTTGGTTACGCAGAAACCCTTGTTAGAAGGTAAAAACTGCGGTGGGGATTACACCCACAAATTCTTCACTACTGCAATAGATAAAGTAATTTTGGTTAAGGCTACAATTGTGATCACTTCTGATGATCTTACCCTGTTAGGAGTAACATAAGATCAATTAGATCTACCTTGTCAAAGGATTTTAGCAACACCAAATAAGTGTGCACTTGGTTAGGAGATTTACAATAGACAGTTAAGTCTACTATATTAAGAGATCTACAATCATGCTATAATGGTTAAATCAATAACATAATATATCTGTAAATGACAAATTGTACTTGTCTGAATCATATCTTTGAAATACTAAGTAGAATTCACCTTGATACATGTAGAATATTACTCTCTATCATTCTCGGTAGCCTTGTATGTTTCTAATAAATTGAATACTGTCTTTGATAACTCTTCATTCATGTAAACCTTTGACTAATCTTTGATGTCTTGTGTGTGGCTACTGCTTCATGATCTCCTTTTCATGCTTATGTCAAAATGACATCTTTTACAATTATATAGAAAAATGATTTAACCTAATTAGGTTTACATCATCTTAGAAAACCTAAGATCTATGATATATAAAAATAACCTAGATCTAACTATTACATAGGAATCATCACAACATTAAATGATTACATCCATAATAATTGTGTCTCGATCTTGGTAAATCATTTATAGATCTTTGTAAACCATTTTCTTAGAGATATGTGCCATTGTTGATTACTAAGTCATTTCTTGAACAACTCGGTAAACACTGCATTCCCTATTTGGTGATTAAACTGATGCTCAATGTGTAGAATGCTCGGTGTTCACTGACTTAGTGCTCGATAAAATCTGATGCTTGGTAAACATGCTCGGTTAAACCTGTATTTTGATTCCTTGAAGTTCTACCTTTTGACTACTCGGTATCAAGGCTTTGTAAGTTCAATACACTCACTTGTTTAACTCCTTGTTCCAACTTTTACCGACTTGAATGGCTTAGCTTACCGACTGATCTTATTTGATACTAATTACAATACTTAATGCTCAAATAGAGATAACAAAAAATAACCCTAATTTTATTATCATTGACAGTGATAAATAAAGTTCACAATCAGGAAAAGATGATGAAACATATGAC
Source organism: Chamaecyparis obtusa (assembly GCA_027943335.1). Lineage (NCBI taxonomy): Eukaryota > Viridiplantae > Streptophyta > Pinopsida > Cupressales > Cupressaceae > Chamaecyparis > Chamaecyparis obtusa. The sequence goes on from BSBK01007534.1 coordinate 426,367, forward strand.
TCCATGGATTTTGATGATAACTCCTATGGAGGAGACATCCCATTTGATCAAGATGTTCATACAGCATCAAAGGAATTTCCCTCTAAATAATTTCCTGAAATTAACATAGATATTGTCAATTCTATTTTTAAGAATCTAAGACATGATGGGTTACCCTTGCTTAGGTGGCTAAGCAATGTATAGAAAAGAATCTTGAGTGGGTCATTATTTTATGGGTGGGTAAAAATTCCATAGGTAACAAGGAAAAATAGATTCCTGATTTAGCCCCAGGACGGATTGATATTAATTATCAAGGAACAATGTTGCCTCCAAATCTATCTACTCCCTTAACAGCTGGGTTGAGTTTATATCAACAAATGTTGTTAGAAAAAGTATAATGGAAATTAGACAAGAAAAGGTTGAAACAAATTATTGATGAGAAAGCTCATCAAATTGAACAACAATTAGATAAAATTGTGGTATTGAAAGAAAAAGTTACACAAATTATAGGATGTGTTCCTAAATTAATGAAGTGCAGGTCACCCTCACAGGTATATGCACTATTCCTAAAAGAACAAATCCTAAATTTTTAATTGACTAGAATAGTTCAAGGACGTAGTCCTTTGGTTTATACACCACATGATTTTTATGACACATTTAATTCTACCCCAATTCACATTAAGAATCTGTAATGTGAAATGTATCTACACAACCTAGAAGTCCCTGATGACAGAGATTGGAATTCACTCATGTATGTGGGAGATATCCAATTCCAAGCCTTCATGTCTTGGGTACAAAATGAAATCAATCAGGAGCACCAAGATCGACCCTACATGGGTGATGAAATGGATATGCCACTCTATAGACTTGAAACTAAGGAGGCCAGCACAACATTTTATAATTGGGTAAAAGTTACATTGACTAGGAGTGGAAAACATAAAATTTATCCCTTAAGAGAAAGGGCTTTCAAAGATTATGAATAATTCACTACCATAGAGATCCTTACAACCAGTACTCATAGATGGGTCAAGATGTCTGAAGAGTTAAGGATTGAAGAGCCCCATTGACCAAAAAATTTGACCTTGGCAAGCTGCAGAGCTCCTTGGTATATCATGTTGGGTAGAACTAAAACTAGTTATTGTTTTCCCTTAAAATTTCAGCCACCAATTCTTATGCACCCTTTGTTAGGAATGAACGAATATGTAGATGATCATGATATGGGAGCTGAGGTGAATAGATGGAACAAGTTGGAAGCATACAAGGGCTACTTGAACTACAAGGAGGGAGAATCTGGGCAGCGGATTGCAAATTACTTGTGGATGAAGGTTAGGATCAAAAAATTTATGCTTGTAGGAGGACCAACAAGACCTTAAGCTAGGGGCAATGATGGGCCAAATTAATGGCATGTTTTATGATTCTTTTCTATAACTCAGTAAGGTGTTTTTATATGGTTTTATGAAAAATTTGATGATATTATATGTATAACTTTTATATGTGTAAGTGCATTGATAATACTTTAAATACTTTATAGTTCAACAAGATATGTGGTCTAACTTGGAACTTACGGTTAAAACTTATGGATATAATATGGCAAATGAATTAGTAAATATACATGTGTGTTATTTAGTGTTCATCACTCCTAAGTTTTTTTGGGTTAGGATTCTTGCAGCCGCATATCATGCAAGAGTTAGTTAATGAGATAATGCCTTTTTTTATTTAATATATATGTTTCAAATTTGGCATGTGTTACTAACTCCATGAAGGAACAAGTCAATGGATTATTCATTAAGCAGCGTGGTTGGATTGACAAGATCAACTCTATAGCTAAAAAAATAAAGACAACCACACATCACTCTTCTTTGGAGTGGTCAAACAATTTCCATTATACCTAAGTGTAGATTTGGAAGCATGACCCGCTATATCTTTGAAGACTTGTTCTCAAAAGTTGTTAATTCTACTATATGACATTATGAATCTTATTGATCGTCATTTTTTTAGTGATGGTAGTTTTAGGAGTTACTTTATTAGTGTTTTCTTATAAATAAGACATTGACTTAAAATTTAGAAGATTCGAGCTAGGAAAGTTGTAATTTTGTAACAGCAAATAGAATTTAGTTCTATTTTACTTCAAGTGTACCTTTCAATGAATGAATAGAATGCACTCTATAAGTTCTATCTTTTTATCTTGATTGTGTCCTATTCACTCATCCAAGAGGGCCCACTTAGTGAGTGAATTCCATTGTTAGTTAGGATCTATTTCATGCTTTCTTAGAATTAGAAAGAACTATGTTGTTCTTGTAGCCATTGGGAATAGAACTAACAAGTTGTTCATGCAGCAAAGGTAGATAGAGTAGTACCTATCTATGATTATTGCTTTCAGTAGAATAAACTTGTTTCTTTTGCCTAGCTTAGCCTTTCAAGCTTTCAAGTATTTTAAATTCAATAGTTTAGATAAGTGGAAATTAAGGTAGTTTAGAGCATATAATTTGCAGATACTATTTCAATTTTACGTCCTTGGTTGATACTATAAATGAGCCAAATAAGTCAGTTTGTTTCTATTTAGGATGTACAATCTTGAATGAATGAGTGTTATTCTCTAAGTTTTTAAGAAATTTATTTGTTTGAGCATGAGTGATGAGGCATATAGAGCTGCTAGTATCCCTACACCACATGACGTATGAGCTCTTACTAGATAACATAGTCACCTCATTATGGCACTTTATTTTTTGAACAACTTGTTATATTCATATTCCCATATTTCTCATATGGAGAGATTCTTTGTACAGTCTATTAGAGACAACATTAGAATATCTCATGACCCTATAGTTCCACCACCCTAGAGCACACCATCAACTCATGCACCTCACAGTTCACAAAACTCTGCACCCACTGATTTCTCTGCAACTATAGAGAGAGGGATACGACTTGGTGATGTTTGCATCATATTAGAGGACATAGAGGATTTTGAGAAAATTTTATATGGATTGAGACTGATTGATGCTAGTAGTAGAATAGGTTCATATATTTAGATGCTACACTATCCTTTTGAATCTATACCACTCCCCTCTCAGCTACACACCCCACTACACTCCTCATTACTAAAGAGGGTTGGGACTAGAGATAATACATGTGATGGTGGTTTTGTAGGTGATACAATGGTGCATGTTGATGGTCCTCCTTCTCTTGAGACCTAGGTATATTTATTTAATTTGATTTTTTTAGTCAATAAATTAATTACATATTCACATGTACTAATGCTCATGTGTGTGTGTGTGTGTGTGTGTGTGTGTGTGTGTATTGTAGGAACAACTAGCTAAGCCTATTACCTCTAGCGTGGGCTCAGAGTACATGAATGGGATATATTCGATAGATGTGACAACTACTAGTGCTTAGGTAAGTTTTAAATATACAAGTTTCAATGCATGCATTTATATTTTTTAAATACTCTGTACATAATTATATATAAATGTATATATATTTGACCAGTTGTTGTACTAAATTTGTAGGGGTTCATTGTTTCTTCACATCTAGAGAATTCTCAGGACACTTAGTTAGAGGGTCTCTTTATCTGTAGGTGGCTTGATGAGTCTGGGATACCTTAGGATATGTGTTGTGCATCTTTGATTCGAGACTTATAGATATTTCATTAAATTATAGGTTTGACATGTGTATGTTATGCACCTATGCATAGATTATTTATGTGTTTATGGTTGACATGTAGATGACTTATGTGTTACATTTATGATTTAACTTTATATATAGATTTAGGATTGGTATCTAGAGATTATTTATACATGTTGTTTATGATTTGACATATATTTATATATTTTGGATGTATCCATGTGATTAATGTGTTTATGTTTTACATCTAGATGATTTATGTATTTATTTTTGACATAGATAGATGATTATATGATTTGATTTGATGATTAAACATCTAGATGAAATTAAATGAATTAGATGTCCTAATAGATGGTTACAATTTGATTAAAAATGGTTATATGATTTGATTTTTCATACATGTAAGTTAAGAGATTAATTAATGTAATTAATGTCATATGTATTATTTTCAAATATGTAAGTTAAAATAAATTAATCTAGCTAATATCATATGTAAATTTTAAATTATACATGTGAGTTAAAATTAATTAATCTCACTAATTTCATAAGCAATATAACTAATGTCATAATAATCTAACTAATCTATAATGAGCACATGTCATAATTAATCTAACTAATGTCATAAAAAATCAACACATAAAAACTTTAACTAATATGTAACTAATGTAATAAGTAATCTAACTATCTAGCACTAATGTCATAAGTAATCTAACTAATGTCCTTATGATACATTAATATTTCATACGACCACTTACAAACCCTTAGGACCCTTTAGGACACCAAATATGTACTCTTAGGGTTCTTAAAGGGTCCTAAGGGGTTGTAAGGGGTCTTAGAATATGTTAATGTGTCCTAGGACCCCTTATGACCCATCAAGACCCTTTAGGAGCCCTATTGATGTTTCCTAAGACCATTTATGGAACCTTATCACCCTTTAAGAACCCTAAGAGTACATCTTAGGGATCCTAAAGGTTCCTAAGGGTGCTAGTAAATGTTAGTCTTAAGGGGATGTCCAAAAAGGAAGTCTTAAGAGGATGTCTTAAGGGGTCATACATAAAAGCATACATAACAAAAAATATAAAAGCATTTATAACTACTTATAAAAACCATTGAACCATCAAAGCATACATAAGAACTGTTGGAAAGTTGACTATACTGAAGTATATGACTATATTTAGTGTTGTCAAATGTTATGGCAACAAAGTCATATGAATTTTTTGAGTCAATGCATATTGAAGAAGATAAAAAATATGGCTAAGTATGGAAGACTGGACATATAGCAGAGCACCAGGTGATCAGAGCATCAGCACACATGCATATGACAGAGTTATGACATGTTCCCTTGAAGATAAGCTTTTAAGTATGTATTCATGCTAATTATAAGAGTGAATGATGATATGAGTCGGTATGAGGAAGTTACAGTCAGATGAAGTGGCACAGACAGTAAGCGGCAGAACAGAATAGAGCATGGAGCCGACTATTTGTATTTTGATTAGCACTTGTAATATTGTTTTGTAAAGGCTATGTGCCTATTGTATTTAGGTCATAGAAATTTTAATATGAATATATGTAAACATGCTTGAGTCAATTCAATTGGAAGAGGTGTATGTAATTAGTTATAGGCCTACTTGATGAAGAGTTTTGTGTGCGCATATAAATAAGACATGTTCCCTTGTAATTAAGAAAGGTATGAGATATAGAAATTGGTAAGAGGAGAGAAGAGGCATGTGAAGAGAAGTGAGTATGTTGTAGTGCTTTACAAGAGGCTAAAGTATAAGCACACAAAAGGAACTGATCAGACAAGCAGTGTCACAACAGTTCACCTTGCAGATATAGTGTGTATCTGAGATCCAGAAGGTTTTAGCCTTCACCACTTGAGAAGTGAGCTCTCAAATAGTGCATTCTCACCCCTAATAGGGTTAATTATAAAAGACTCCTAACAAGGTCCAACCCTTGACCAGGTCATTGTACTAAAGCATTGTAAAGAACAACTCATAACAGGGTTGCAAGATCTTCTAACAGGGATCATAATACACTAGTGCAATTCTTAGTGGGTATCAATTCCCGCTGGGGTTTTTACTTATTTGGGTTTCCCCGTAATCATATTTTGTGTCATGTTTTATGAATGTTTATCTGACTTGCATTGATGTTCATTTTAGTAACTAATCAATTAAGTTTCAAAGTATCAAAAAAGCAGTTAAGTATAGAGCACTGATCCCCCCCCTCTCAGTGTTCCCATTCCTAACAATTGGTATTAGAGCTCTGGTCCTCTGAAGATAAGTTTAACCATTTGTGGAGATCGTGGATAAGGGAGAAATGAAACATCTGGAAAAGAATCTTGAAGCAGCTCTTGAAGAACTTGACAGATCTGAAAAATAAATTGAAGAACTAAAAGAAAAGGTTAGTGATTCTCATGCAATCATTAAAAAAATGGGAAAAAAATTGAAAGACTGTTCCACAAGTGATTTGGTAAAAATGATCAAAAAGTTGAATGAAGAAAACAAATCTCTGAAGGATCAAATTGAAGAATTAGATGAAAAGCTACTCAACAATCAAGAAGTCTATGAAGAACAAGTCAAAGAAAACAAGCAGTTAGATGTGTGTGCTAGAAAGTAGTCACACTTCTGTGAATCATTACATTCAAGAACACTCAAGAATGAGGTCTCAAACAGTGATTCACAGCTCTCTATTCGTGGAGTATAGGGGTTTGTATATGAGGCCCTCAGATTGACCTAGTTATGCCCATGCAAGTACACCAAGAAACAAGAGATTCAAAGATGAATAGCAAGAATGCTAATCTCCATGATCATCAAGTTATTGCATGCAAATGAAACTAGTCTAGATGATAACAATGCAAGAAATAAACTATTCTATAGAAATGAATGCTTATACAATGTTAATCTATGAAAGGAAACATGAATTTAAACTATTATGTGAATGCAATATTAATCTAAACTATGGATTGCCATAAGGCATGAGAGAAGAAGACAAGAAGAAAGAAGTCTCAAATATCCAAGCTCCAAATGTGCTCAACAAGCTTCTTCCAAGATTGCTCTCCAAACCTGCAGTATAACAATAACATGAAAATTCTTGGATCTGAAATGAGAAGGAGAGGGCTCATTATATAGGAAAATGTGGAAGAGAATGCATCCTCAAGAGAAATGTGGGATAAATCCAAAAAGAGGAAATAAAGCTCATTTTTTAGAAAGTGTGGAGAGAAAAGGGATTTTATTTATTTTTAATTATTTGTTTCCCTTTTTTCATCACAAAGAGCTTTAAGAGGATTTTTTATTTATTTAAAAGAATGATTCTCTATTAATTAAATAAGATAACATTATTTAATTAAAAGAGAGATATCATAAGATAAAATTATTTAATTAAAAAAGATTTTAATTAAATAAATTTATTTCATTTTAAAAGATATTTCTTTCAATTAAATAAAGTTATTTTATTTATTTAAGAGGGAATATTTCTTTCAATTAAATAAAATTATTGAAAGAATCAGGAAAAGGATTTTTGTTTTGTTTTTATTTGATTTATTTCCTTTTCCATCATAGATTTTGCTTTAAGTGGGGATTTTATTTATTTAAAAGAGGAATTATCTTTTAAATAAATAAGATAAGTTTATTTAATAAAAAGAGGAATATTTAATTAAATAAGATAAAATCATTCAATTAAAAGGGGTTTTAATTAAATAAGATTATTTTATTTAAGATATTTCTTTTAATTAAATAAGCCTATTTTATTTATTTAAAAGAGAATATTTCTTTTAATTAAATAAAATTATTGATGAAATGATCAAACCTTAGAAATATTTGAATTGTTGATTTAATTGCGATTCGATCAAGGAATTGATTTGAAAATTGCAAAGCATTGATTCAGGAAATTGATATTTGACAAATTGAATAAATGGGGCCCAAAGTCTAGGCAACCATTTTAGGATGCATACATTTGCCCCTCTTTGACTAATGTGAGGTCGACTCGGGATCACATGCAGTCAAAAAATGGAATTGGTGTGAGATCGATTTGGGATCACAAAACAACCCAGATGTGTGTTCGACGGATGGGAACACATCAGGACATAGATAAGCAGACTGAAAAAGACAAGGCCAACACCTGTGAATAGGTAATTGTCAAGTCTCAAATAAGAGATAAGAATCTCAAGCAAGGTTGCCCCAAAAGAAGCAATTGATAAATTTGATAAAGCTGAATCAAGCATTGAAGTTTGGTAGGTACTGCCCCCTCATGATCAAAATTGAAATGAGATAGAGGAGAAATAGTAAATTGATAAATTTGATCAAATCAAACTAAACATAAGGTTCTTGACATAAGATGAAAGATAAAAATAAAATAAAAAATCACAGAACCAAGGTAGATCAGCAAGAAAGATTATGCCCCAAGGTTGAATTAGAAGAAAAGAAGTGGGGTGAAAGCGAATGGAAGATAGAAGTTTGGAAGAAATGGAAAGAAATGGAGAGAAGAAAGAGAATTTGCCTCCAGAAAGAAGATGCCCCAAAATCAATCAACTGTTTAAGATAGGGAATTTCGATTGAGATTACAAAAGAAGGTAAGGAAATGAAGATCAAAATGTGACCACAGTTGACTAAAAGTCCACAAGAAAGATGAAGGAAACCCTCTCAAACTCATAATGCAGCCTAAAAGTGCAAATTTAACATGAAGTCTAAATAATGCAAGCTACATGAAAATGCAAAGGTGTACTTGCAATAGGGTAACATAGGATTTTTGTGTTCATCATTATTTAGAGAATGTAAAAGAACTTATTTTCATCATAGGGCCATTATTACTAGACATCGGACAATCACACAATTAACACTAGTCAAAAACACAACTATGAAGATATGAATGTGATTTATATCGGATTGGAATGTGGAAAGATTCTAACATGAGCATCAAAGACATAAAGGTCAAGATGACTGCAATGTTAGCTTACCCAATTTAATGTAGCAAAACCATGCTCGTATCAAGGCATAAATGCCAGGATGACCATGAGAATGGTTGTGAAAAAAATAGTCAAGGATGATGCCTTAAATCTCCTAAGTGTGTCAAGGAGACAACAAGAGACACAGAAGAGGTTCAAGACAACACCCACAAGCAGAAAGCAAATAAAAACATGCCCCATGCCCCAAGTCTTCTAGTGATGCATCATGGAGAGACTTATTAGACAAGGACATTCAACGAAAATCAATAACAGTCAGGACACAAAAAAAAATCATGACATATCTCAAGCATTAAGTGTTGCATTTAAAAATTTTAAGTGTGTAAACTGATACTGAGTTCCAAGGATAAGGATCGAATGCTTGCTAGCAGGTAAGATCACATGACCAAACTAGATAAGACCAAACTGATAAGTGTTGAAAAACACTCGATGTCGGGGGTTGTGTTGAAAAACACAGTTGGGTTGGTGTTGAAAAACACCATTTGCGAGGTGTCCTAAAGACAAGCATATCCAAGAGACCAAAGCTAACACAGTGATGCCCCCTAGACAAAGACAAAGACCAATTCCAAACCAAGGCAACAAGGACAAGGTATGATGGAGAAAGGCTAAGTGTCGAGGATGCATGCTAAGAAATAGGGGTGCAAAGGCCTCAAGTAGTGCCTGTTTCCAGGTTTTCACCACTTGGAAGAATTTTTTCAGGATTTTTTATAATTTTTTTGTATTTTTGCTACCAAGGCGCCTGTTTCCAAGTTTTCACCAAGGCACTTTTTCTATTTTTTTTGAATTTTTTGAATTTTTTATTTTTTTGTTATTTTTGGAATATATAATTTTTTTGAGATACATCAAAGCGCCTATTGCTAGGTTTTAACTAAGATGATAATTTTTTCAGGACATTTTTTTATTTTTAGAATTTTTTCAGCATTATATATGAATTTTTTTGGAATTTTTTCAGGATTAATAAGTATGTACAAAAGATGCCCCCAGATAGAACGGGCATCAAGGATAGAACTTCTTCAGGTGTAAAACATTGATAGGCTCAGGGAGCTACTCTCCCTCTTTAGTAGATAGTAAATAAGCACCTGTACCAAAAGCTGTTGTGATAATGTAGGATCCAAGCCAATTAGGTTCGAATTTGCCCTTTTGTTCTCTATTTTGTTGGTTTTTAGGATTTTCTCGCAGGACAAGATCTCCTACTTGGAATTCTCTAGGGAGAACCTTTTTGTTGAATGCCTTGGACATTCTCTTTTGGTAGACCCTCATATGGTCAAATGATGCTTTACGCTTTTCATCTAGAAGTTCCAATTCTTGTAATCTCATGGCGCGATAGTCTTCATCTGTAACTAGACCTTTGAGAGAGACTCTAAGTGATGGAAACTCAACCTCTAAAGGTAACACTGCTTCAGTGCCATGTGTGAGGGCAAAAGGAGTAGCCCCAGTTGGAGTATGAATACTCATTCTATAGGCCCACAAGGCTGGGTTTATCTGTAGGTGCCAGTCTCTACCATTCTTATGAACTGTTCTGTGTAAAATCTTGAGAATGGTTTTATTTGAAGCCTCTTCCTAACCATTTCGTTGCGGGAAGTAAATGGATGACCAATGTTGCTTTATCTTAAATCTTTGGTAGAGTTTTGTAAGGTCCTTGTTTTTGAACTGACCCCCATTGTCAGTGATGATCTCAGATGGTACTCCATATCGACAGATGATATGGTTTAAAATGAATAAAGACACGGTCTTGCCTGAGGCAACAGAAAGTGGAACAACCTCTACCCATTTTGTGAAGTAGTCAGTAGCAGTGATAATGAACTTATGTCCACCTGATGAGTTGGGATGAATCTGCCCAACAAGGTCAAAGGCCCATCGCTGAAATAGCCAGTGAGATATAGAAGGAATTAGCTCCCTACCTGGAGCATGTATTAGGTGTCCATGTTTCTGACATTTTTCACAAGACTTGGCAAAAGCTACCGCATCTATCTGCATCGTAGGCCAATAGTACCCCACCCTAAGCAACCTTCAAGCCATGGAAAGACTATTAGAATGTCCCCCACATATTCCTTCATGGATGTCAACTAGCGCTTGATTGGATTCCTCCTCTTCTAAGCACCTAAGAAGTGTCCCATCTAGACCCCTCCTATACAAATCACCAGAGATGAGGGAATGGCAAGAGGTGTTACGGACAAGGTTTCTTCTTTCAGATTGATTAAATGTGTCGGGGATGATGCCATCATGGAGATATGAGTAAATAGCACCATAGAGAGAGGATTCATGATTGACAAGGGTAAAAATGACGTGGCTTTCTTGAGAGTCATAAATGGGATAACGTAGCTCTTCCACCAGAAATTCATATATGGGATAACGTAGCTCTTCCACCAGAAATTCATATCTGGACTCATGTTCCTCTAACTGAAGAAGTGAAGCAAGGGTGGCCATAGCATCAGCTACTTTGTTCTCAGCCCTAGGGATTTGCTGAAAAGTGACAAAAGTAAAATACTGTCTTAATGAATCAACCATTTTTTTGTAAGGTATCAACTTGTCATCTTTTGTTTGGTATTGCTCATTGACTTGATTAATGATCAACTGAGAATCCCCATAGATATGTAGTTCTATGATATTCCACTCTATAGCCATTTTTAATCCATTTGTTAAAGCCTCATATTCAGCTATGTTGTTTGTGCATGGGAAGAGTAACTTGTAAGATTTGGGAATAGTGTACCCATGTGGAGAGACAAACAACACACCAGCTCCAGAACCATTTTGCATGTAGGAACCATCAAAGAATAGTTTCCAGGATCTCTCAGTCATGTACATAAGATGTTCATCTAGGAAATTGACTTGAATGGGAATATTATCTTGAATTGGGAAATTAGCCAGTTGATCTACAATAGCCTGGCCTTTGATTGCCTTGCGCTCAATATACTCTATGTCAAATTCAGAAAGAATCATCATCCATTTAGCAAGTCTACCCATGAGAGAAGCTTTACTGAGTAAGTATTTGAGAGGATCAATTTTTTCTATGAGGTGTATGGTGTGCACAAGCATATAGTGTCGCAATTTTTGAGAACAAACACTACTGCAAGGCAAGCTTTTTCAATACTAGTATAATTGACCTCATAAGCAACAAGAGTGCGGCTAATATAATATATGGCCCTTTCTTTCCCTTGTTCATCTAATTGAGCCAACAATGCCCCCAGTGAAGATTCAATAGCTAAGACATACAAAATGAGGGGTTTTCCTAGAATGGGAAGCATTAAAATGGGAGGACTTGCCAAGTATTCCTTAATTTGATCCATGCTCTTTTGGCAATCCTCATTCCAGACACACGGAACACCTTTATGCAAGTTTTTGTTAAAGGGCTCTGCTCTATCTGCCAATTGTGAAATAAACCTCCTTATGGATTGAAGGCGTCCTTGAAGACTCCTCATTTGACTAATATTTTTGGGAGGTGGCATGTCTATAATGGCTTGGACCTTTTCAGGGTCCACTTCTATCCCTTTGGCTGAAATGATGAATCCCAATAATTTTCCAGAAGTAACACCAAATGCACACTTTTTGGGGTTTAATCTTAGTTGAAATTATTCCATGCGATCCAGAATTACTTCTAAATTAGCTAGATGTGTTCCTCTTTTCTTAGACTTAGCGAGGCTGTCATCCACATAATCTTCCATATTCTTATGCATCATGTCATGGAAGATGGTTGTCATAGCTCTTTGATAAGTAGCTCCTGCATTTTTCAATCCAAAGGGCATGACGTTCCAACAATAAGTACCCCATGCACATGTGAATGCAGTCTTTTCCTAATCCTCAGGAGCAATATTGATCTGATTATACCTAGAAAAACCATCCATCAAGGAATAGATCTCATAGCCCACCGTCATGTCCACTATCATGTCTATGTTAGGAAGTGGAAAATCATCCTTTGGGCATGCTCTGTTAAGATCTCTAAAATCTGTGCAGATTCGGATGGATTTATCATGTTTGGAAATAGGTACAATGTTGGAAATCCAGTCGGCATAGTCTATAGCTCTAATGAATCCTGCACCAAGGAGCTTTTCTAATTTAGCTTTCACTAGAAGAGCTATATGAGGGTGCTTTTTCTCAACTTTTGTTTGACTGGTTTGACACCTAGAGCTATGGAAAAATGATGCATAATGAGATTAGTGTCCAACCTTGGCATGTCTGAATATATCCATGTAAAATTAATTTTCTTCTTTTGGAGGAACTCAGTGTAGGCTTTCTTTTCTTGAGGTGATAAAGATTTATCCAAGTGTACAATTTTTGGAGCCTCTTATGTGCCCAAATTAACAGCTTCTGTAGGTTCAACCAATACTGATGATTTGTCCTGAAAATAGCTTGAGAGACTATCAAGTACCTCATCCGTAGGTGCCTTAGAGAGGTTTTCACCCTTGGATACGTCTTTTATTTTTACTTTTTTTGGTTCTGACACCACCACACAGTGGTTTTCACCATCAGAACTCTTATTCTTTTTTTCTTTTCTTTTTATCTTGTGACTAAGGTACTTGATGTCAAGTTCTAAAGAGACTACAGGTTCAATGGCATTTAGATAGCAGGTGATCTCATAGTCAGTGTGAAATGTCAAGATTTGAGGCTCTTGATAACGTTGAGACCAATCAATAAGGTTGGGGTCAATAAGTGGTAGGTTAATGAGTGGTTCAAGATTAAGGATATAGGTGATGTCATCTCTAGTGACCACAGAATTGGAGTCTATCAAGTATCCCTCTAAGGTGTCTAAATCAGAATTTACCCTATCGAGCAAAGAATCATCTACTAATGCGACACGTGGGTTCCAATCTTGTAATCTGACACATGACTCATCAACTATGTCCAGTTGAGAACTATAAGCATGGAAAACATCCATATCCAAGTCAACTATTGCATCTGAGAGTGAATCCCATTCAAACTCATGAGAGTCTATTTCTGAATTATTGTTGGGGCCTCATGATGTAGAAGCCTCAAGATTTGGAAAAGTTTCCTCTCCTCTAGCAATTTGCTCAATCACAAAATTATTTGAATTATCACCATCCGTTGTAGCTGGGATGGAGACACTATCCATAGTCAATCTTGCATTCATATAGTCACTATCTATCACAGCTAGGATAGGAGGACTGTCAATTGTTAAATCTCTGGAATCTCCCCAAAGGAGATTTGTTGAAGGTACCCAATCTTCTGTCATGTCTTGTTGATTTGTCAAATCTGGTACATATTCTGTGTCATCTTCACTATCCCACCTATCAGGAATGGGGACAGTGCACTTGTTATTCTTCATAAAGCCTAGGCCAACTGGTTTCTTAGATTTACATCCAAAAAGATCATGATTAACTAGTTCAGCTCTAGCATCTAACCTATGACTAAGAGGGCCTTATCCTAGATAACCCATCTTCTTGACAAAAGTATATCCTCTCCCATAGGACTTAGGAGAGGGGGAGAAATTTTCATTATGCTAGTACTTATCCTCTTTGTATATCCAATCTCGAATAGCTACTTCCTCTTTTTCATCTTGTATTGGTATTGAGCATTCCACAAACTTGTCAAATAGTGTCATTGCCGAAGAGGACGGTTTCATCTCTTGTGAAGGTTTTCCATAGGACCTAGGGGAAACAGGCATCTTTGAAAAAGAGTCAAGTTGATACCCCCCCCATGCCAAGGTCTATTGATTTAAACTTGTCTTGACAGTCTACTAAAGTTTCTTGATAATCCTCTACTTCTCGATTAAGAGGGACATGAACATTAGCTGAGATTGAATTAACTGATAAAGTGCTATCCCCTGGTATGCAAATTTCTACTCCATTATAGGGGAACTTAACACACTAGTGGTAGGTAGATGGCACTGCCTGCATGTCATGAATCCATGGTCTACCCAATAAGATGTTGTATGCAAGGGGTCTAGTATCAACAATTTGGAACAAGATATCTTTTCAACTAGGCCAATCCTGATAGGAAGGACAGCCAACCCCTTAGAACTTCATTCTACCTCATCATAGGCCTTTATAGTGATCTTCTTTTTAGTGTCAATCACTTCCTCTGAATAGCCCAAAGTTTTTAACAAACTTAAAGTACAAATATTTAACCCAGCAACCCCATCTATCAACACACACCTGACACAGGTTTTATGAATCATTACTTCAATGTGAAGGGCAAGATTGTGTGGATGGATTAGGGATTTTTCATCATCTTCCAAGAAAGAGAGGTAATGTGGGCTAGTAATGTGATTCACCATGCCTTGGAATTGGTCTATATCAATGTTGTTGGGGACATTTGTTGTGCGTAAAGCATCCTCAAGGATCTATTTATGTCTAGGGGACAACTCTAGAAGCTCCAAGATTGATATTTGTGCTGGAGTTTTCTGTAACTGATCTACAAGATTGTAGTTTGGTTTGGGAGTAGTGGCAGACTTGGTGACATTCTTGGATGCCACTTTCTTGGGTTTGTTGGATGGACCTAAACTAGGACCTCTAAGAACAATAGGGCTTTGACTCCTGGTAACAGCATTAAGTGCTTGAGAAGATAACCTAGAATGAGGACCTCTTAGCACCACAATAGGTTCTTTGTCAAAGATAGGGGGAGAGTCATAACCATGTGAGTCCTTACTCCTCATCATATTAACACTTGGCTACACAACTTCAAGCATGTTTACCACATTTTCTGCCACTGTGTAAGTGTAGTTGATTGCAGCCTTGCCATCCTTTGGTTTAGAGGTTTCCCCCTTGTCATACTTAGGCAATGGCTCTTTAAATGCTTTGTGATCAGCATTGATGTTCAGTCCATCCACCTTAAGCTTTCCATTCTCAATGAGATCTTGGATAATGTGCTTGAGTTTCCAGCAATTCTCAATGGTATGCCCAATGCCATTATGAAACGTACAAAAAGCCTTCTCATCCCACCAATGTGGCTTAATGTCAAGGATGTAATGTTTTGCAGGATCCTGAGGATGTGCCAAGTTGTTAGCAATGAGAGTTTTGAGAACATCCTCATATGAGTCACCCAATTTGGTAAATTGCTGCTTCTCCTTTTTGGGCTTCTCTTGATATCTTGGTTTACTTTCTTGCTAAGGAGGTGCATTGAGCTTCATAGCTTGAATTGCACTGGACAAGTGAAGGACACCTTGATCTTTAGGTTGGGGAGAGTCTACAACTCCATCATTGACAACTTGTTTTTTCTTGTTCCAATTATTGTTCTTCCCTTTATCCTTGTTGTTTTGTTGACCATTGTTGACATTGTTGCTATGTTTGGTCAAAATGCCTTGTTCTTTTAGAACATCCTCAATGTGGCATGCAGTTTCAATCATGGTATCAAAGGAATTGAAGACTATCTTTTTTATCTCATATCTCATTTCAGGCACCAAGTTACTGACAATTATGTCAATCTTTTTATCCTCATGGATCATCCTAGGATATTGAGAGCACTATTTTCTCCACCTTTGCAAGAAGGTAACAAAGGGTTCCCCCTGATTTTGTTTCAAGTTGCATAGGTCCAACATAGTAACAGATCTTGATAGATTATATGCGAAGTGTTGGATGAATCTATGAACAAGTTCTCTAAATGTCTTGACAAGGGGAGTGATATTGGTAAACCATTCCATTGCTTGTCCTTTAAGACTTCTAGGGAATAACCTTATCAAATAGGAGTCATCCTGATGGAATTCAAAGCTCATAGTATAGAACTGGCGCACATGGTCATGTGGATCACCACTGCCATCATATTTATCATATTGAGGGAATTCCACTCTCATTGGAAAATCCTTCATACTCGCACTCTTGTCGAATGGATTAGGACAAATCGAGTCTAGTGAGAATGAGCTCTTAGGTTGCATCATTTTCTCCATCATTTGCTTCATTTGGTGGATTTATTCCTCTTGAGAGGGATTTTGCTTTTGTATTTTGTTGTCCACATCAAAATTATAAGGGACTCTAGCACCCTTGTTGATTAGACTTTCCAAGAATTTATCTTTGTTTTGTTCCAAATACCTCTCCACATACTGTTGGAGGATAGGCTCTTGTTGCATTCGCATGAAGTCTTGAGTACCAAGGTCATAATGTGAGCTACCACCTCCATGTTGGGAACCATGATGTACATGTTGGGAGTGTGGTCTTGAATTTCTGGGAGGGGTCTGCCTCCTATAGTGAGCATACTGAGAGGCCCTTCTTCCTCTAGGACTAGGAGATCTAGAAGGGGTTCTTGACCACCTTCTACTTCTTGGTTTTCTAGAAGGGGTGGAGGGAGAAGAATTATTTCCACTATTGGCACCCCTATTGTTCAATTGGGTATTAATTTGTTGGGATAAAAGCCTATCTTGCTCTTCTTGAGAAAGTTTCCTTTGTACTTCCAATAAAGCTTGGCTCTTTGCCTCAAGCTGTCTAAATTTTTCTTGCTATGCAGCTTGCTCATCTAAAAAGGCTTTCTTCTCATGCTCAATCCTTTTAAGCCTTTCACTTATATGCCTTGAGGTTGTTTGAAGTGGAGAGTTTGGTCTTGAATGTTTGTACAAATCATTGGTATATGTTGCATTAACATGAGCATCACCAGGTTCATTATCTTGGTCTTCGTGTTGTGACCATTATTCTGGGTGATCTCATCTCTCATGCCTTTCAGCTCTTTGATGTGCATCTAGGTACCTAGTTTTGATGGGGGGTGAACTAGGTTGAGCATCATGAGAGGAATTACCAAACAAAATCTTATCTCTGTGTCTCTCATAGATGTCATCAAGAGTTTGATCCATGGCTTCCCTCTCCTGCCTGGTGACAGTATAACTCATATCCATACCTAAGTGGGAAGGTGCTGAGGGGGTACTCAAATTGCTAAAATGGCTCTTTGGGTCAAACCGGGTTTCAGACTTACTCCTAGGTGACTGGTCAAATATTGGTTCCTTTTCCTTTCTCTTTTGACAAGTTTGAATTGGGGGTAGTTGGTTGAAGACTATCTGAGGTCACTTTCCTTGTCTCACTTGATATCTTGTTGTTACTGACATGAAAGGGAGAGTTCGGGCAAACAGACAATTCTAGGAAATGCCAATACTAGACTAGGATAGTAAAAGTTTTCTCTTGTCCAAGAGAAATGGTGAAATAGAACTGTTGCAAATAGGTGCAAACCAACACTACCACAAAGGTGCTCAATTCTTGGGTGAATACCTGAGCATGTATGGATCAGGAGGATGACTTACACAAAGTATACTGAGTTTGAATTCTATGAAAATGGGTGGATGAAGAGATTACTAGCACTCTCCAAGTGTGTTATCAAAGAGTCTGAAAATTTATCTATTTGACAGGAACAGTTCCTGATTTTCCAATCTCAAGAAAAATCACTTATGAGATCAAGGATCACTAACTCAAAGGGTCAAGGACACAAGAACCCTAAATACAAAACAAGTCTCTAGAACTAGGACAAGTCACCTAATCGAAGAACTCAGTATTTCAGTTTGTTGTTCATTTTCAAAGACCAAGCAAGTATATCAATGGATTTGTATCAAGCACATAAGACAGCAATCAGGGAGTTTAAGCAAGCAATTGTCATCAAACAATGAGCAAGGGGCAAAGCAACCTTGCACATGAACAAGAATAGTGACTTAGTATGCTACTCCTTAAAGATTCTACTTGTGTATGTTCTTGGATATGTTTTAGCAGGCACTCAGAACACAACAACATCCTAGCAAGCTATCTACAAGGATATACATGGATTTTGTAAAGGGTGTCCTCGATATATGCAAGGTACGTGAGGCCCAAATTTGTAGATGAGAAGAATCAAAAATCACCCAGCCAGGGGGAGACGGTAACCCAAATCTCCTCCTTCACTTCTCAAAGGTATAAAGTTCTTTGAGGCTTAGCCAAGAGTGAAATCTAACTCATTCCCAAGAGAGGTGTCTTTGGATTCACCTCCTGATATTTATACTCCGTCAGAACATGGGAGTTAAGGTCGTCCCTTGAGGTGATGAAATCCCCAAGCAGGCCTTCTAAAAAAATGAAAAGTAAGTAATTCTCTATCAAAAAGTATTGAAAAGCACTAAAGGTGGAACACTTAACGCTTAAAGAAAATATGAGGTGAGTCCATAAGGTGGAACACTTAACACCCCACATAAGCTACAAATGAGTCCACAACCTAGAAAACAAGTGAGTTCCAAAAAGCACAAAAGGGTTGCCTAGTGGAACAATTAACGCTTCTTTCCTATAGACCCCTCCCCTTTAATGTGGTGCTAAGATTGCAACCACAGGGCAGAAACGAGGGGCTGACAGATTAGCGAGTCCAATAACCCAAGATAGCAATCTAGATCAATCACAAGTAATCTAAGACTGCTAATCAATACTACTCATAAGTGCAAGAGGGTTTGAATCATGGAATATTTAACTTTCCAAGTAAACATGGAGTGAGTCCACAAAGTGGTGCATTTAACTCTTCATGTAAACTAGGAATGAATCCATGCCCTAGATTACTCAATGAGATGTTTTGATATTTGAAACCAAGAATTACTTAATGTTTAAACACAAGCATTCACTTAAACACAAACTTGTAAAAAAGCAAATCTATGTTCATTCATTTTCCATTAAGAGCATCAAAAATGTGTTCTATGACAGCATGTAACACTCAAGCCAAACACATGAGAGATTGATTTTATGCCCAAACCAAGTGTTATAGAGATTTTAAGAACTCACCTTAGGTCCAAAGATCTGCACTCCAGCATTTAGCACACATCCAAAAAAAAAACCCTAAGATGGTTAGATACGAAAATCAATTGTTAGGAGTTTGATTTAACATTGTTGTCTTCAAGACAGTTTTTAAAGATTGGTTTATTTGACCCATAAAATCACAATATTAAATTTTTTGGAAAGAATGAAGTTTTTATCCAACATCAAGAACTACCATTTACCAAAATTATAAGGTCTTATGATTCCATTTGGTTCCTCAACCAATAACCTTTTCAGACTGTAATTTTTCTGTCATAAATCAGATTTAAAACACCAAACCCTATCTAGAGAATCACATATCTTTCTCAAAAATAATCCAAATGAAACCAAACCAATTTCAAAACAACTATTATTGAATCTAGTTTCAAAATATGTAAGCCATTTATTTTTTCCATTCATAAATTATTTTCTAAGAGAAAATCATTGCCTGCAACTCCAATGCAGATTGTTAAAAACTAGTTTTCACTCAAATGCCTGTAACTTTCACAAATCTGAATAAAAATGACTTAAACAAAAATTAAATGAAATATAATTCATGTATCTTTCCAATGAATATTATTATAGGTCCTGATTCTTCATACTTTGTCCGTACTAGACGTTTCAATCTGACTGTATTCAGAGAATCTCAAATCTGCAAATACCCACTTTCACCAAAATGATCATAACTTATTCATTTCTTTATAAAAATGAACCAAACAAAAAGCATGAGAAATATTATTCATCATTATATCCATCCATTACTATATTATAGGGTTTCCAGTTTTTACATAGCCGTACAAGGCCTGGAACCAACACTAAAACTGAAAAACTAATCAAGAATGAGGCTAGAAATTAATCTTTTCTGCCCCACGGTGGGTGCCAAAAATGTGTGCTAGAAATTATTCACACTTCTGTGAATCATTACATTCAAGAACACTCAAGAATGAGGTCTCAAACAGTGATTCATAGCTCTCTATTTGTGGAGTGTAGGGGTTTGTATATGAGGCCCTCAGATTGAACTAGTTATGCCCATGCAAGTACACCAAGAAACAAGAGATTCAAAGATGAATAGCAAGCATGCTAATCTCCATGATCATCAAGTTATTGCATGCAAATGAAACTAGTCTAGATGATAACAATGCAAGAAATAAACTATTCTATTGAAATGAATGCTTATACAATGTTAATCTATGAAAGAAAACATGAATTTAAACTATTATGTGAATGTAATATTAATCTAAACTATGGATTGCCATAAGGCATGAGAGAAGAAGACAAGAAGAAAGAAGTCTCAAATATCCAAGCTCCAAATGTGCTCAACAAGCTTCTTCCAAGATTGCTCTCCAAACCTGCAGTATAACAATAACATGAAAATTCTCGGATCTGAAATGAGAAGGAGAGGGCTTGTTATATAGGAAAATGTGGAAGAGAATGCATCCTCAAGAGCAATGTGGGATAAATCCAAAAAGAGGAAATAAAGCTCATTTTTTAGAAAGTGTGGAGAGAAAAGGGATTTTATTTATTTTTAATTATTTGTTTCCCTTTTTTCATCACAAAGAGCTTTAAGAGGATTTTTTATTTATTTAAAAGAATGATTCTCTATTAATTAAATAAGATAACATTATTTAATTAAAAGAGAGATATCATAAGATAATATCATTTAATTAAAAAAGATTTTAATTAAATAAATTTATTTCATTTTAAAAGATATTTCTTTCAATTAAATAAAGTTATTTTATTTATTTAAGAGGGAATATTTCTTTCAATTAAATAAAATTATTGAAAGAATCAGGAAAAGGATTTTTGTTTTGTTTTTATTTGATTTATTTCCTTTTCCATCACAGATTTTGCTTTAAGTGGGGATTTTATTTATTTAAAAGAGGAATTATCTTTTAAATAAATAAGATAAGTTTATTTAATAAAAAGAGGAATATTTAATTAAATAAGATAAAATCATTCAATTAAAAGGGGTTTTAATTAAATAAGATTATTTTATTTAAGATATTTCTTTTAATTAAATAAGCCTATTTTATTTATTTAAAAGAGAATATTTCTTTTAATTAAATAAAATTATTGATGAAATGATCAAACCTTAGAAATATTTGAATTATTGATTTAATTACGATTCGATCAAGGAATTGATTTGAAAATTGCAAAGCATTGATTCAGGAAATTGATATTTGACAAATTGAATAAATGGGGCCCAAAGTCTAGGCGACCATTTTAGGGTGCATAGAGGATGAAGAGCTAAGGCAAGCAAACATGAAAATATTGGAGTTAGAGAACATTTGATTGGGGCAAAAAATCATATTAACAAGTTGCACACAAGCAAGGATCTAATAGAGTCACAGTTGTATGCACAAAAGGTTAAAGGAGACACCAACGGTATTGGATTCAATGAAGCACAAAATCAGATCAATGACATGTGAGCAAGAAAGAAAGCATGAGAAGAAGCTACAGAAACCAAGATGATAGGAAATCATACTGAAGCTGAAACTGAACCTCCCAAGGATGAGCGCAAGCCAGTGAACAAGACTTGTTATGCCTATAACAAACATGGTCACATAGCAAGAAATCGTAAAGAGGTAAGACCTTTCAATGGTTACTATTATTCATGCAATAAGTTTGGTCATAGAGCTATGAATTGTAGATCAAATCAAAGAAATTAGAATTAGCAAAGTCAGAGAAGTCATCCTCAGTAGAATGTAAGAAACTCTCAGAACATTACATGTCAGATATGCAATTATGTTGGTCACATAGCCAGAAAGTGTAGTATGGTAGCCCACATGAATGCACCGAGGAATATCAAGCCTACAATCATCTTTCACTCATGTAACAAGGCTGGACACATCTCTAGGTTTTGTAGAACAAGAGCGCAAAGACAGGGAAGCCCTAAAAAGTTAGAAAGTTCAATATTAGAAGAAGTTGGAGAAGTCAAGTTTGTGCAAGCTTCAGATGATGTGAGCTTGATTTGGAAGGAAGAAAAGAAGGATAATTTTGATGAAATAGTTGAGGATGCATCCGCAATGGATGCACCTCCTATTTATGGTTAAATGACCTTCATGGTCATAGGGGGATCTAGATTTTCTCTAGACCCCTGCGCGGTTGGTATACTCACCCTTAGAGTATGCACCTTGGACTAAACCTATTTGGAGACTATGTGATGCAATATGCAAGAACTCACTACCTAATTGTTAGAAGAAACAAAGAACAAAATTTATAGTTGCATTCTGTGTTTATGCGGAAAACATTAATGGCGAAAAAGTTTCTTTATAGCCATTGGAGATTCATTATTCTCACATTGCATTCTAGGTTGAGCTATTGGAGAGAACATAAGATCAAGCAGTTGAGTTGTGAAACGTTGTAGTTGAATCTACCAATGAAGAAGATCAATTATTTCTAAGCCCTAATTCGGATGTGATGATCCATAAACCCTAGAAAACCTCTATAAAGTGATTAAACAAGTGAGTCATGGCTACACCAGTTGTCTTTGATGTTGCAAAAAAGAAAAGATATGTGTTTAAAAAACATCCATTCAGCCTTTTCTAGAACCCCAATGGGTGTCATGCATGTAGAAGACATACACACGTATGTGTATTGCAAAAAATAACTAGTTGGCTTAGACAGAATTAGGTCGCACCTAGATTCCAAGATGAATTTAGACAAATCATTCACTGAAGAGTTCGTGCACCTTGAGAATCACCCTATCATTGAATATGCTACTATGTTTGAATTCTATGAATCAGAATGGATAAAAATCTTGTTGAGCAGGATCCATGATGACCTATTTTGGATAGGTGAAGTACTAGTCAGAATCATAGCTGATCTCATTCATGAGATGATAGGTCTATCTAAGACAGATGTCATTCTTCTAGTTGGAAAAGATGTCAGGAAATTGGTTGAACAAGCCTACAAATCCTAGACTGATAAGCACGGGATTACAATCGAGCCAATTGAGAAGGAAATCAAATTGATGTTTATGATACTTGGGTACAAGTTTCAACATACAAATAGGTTCAATAGTATTTTCATAGCCACTATTCTTGCAGCCATCAGGATAGTAAAGGAGAATGGAGAATTCAACTTATGTGAAATCTCGCGCACACAGTTGATGGATAACATAAAGGCAATCAAGCATGATAAAGACCAAAATATTCCGGTTTGGGTCTTTGATAATCTATATGTACTTTCATGTAGTTAGGAAGGTATTAGACTTATACTTAGATAAAATTTTACCTACAATGCCTCAAATATCCCTTAAGGCATTAGTTGAGAGCACACTAAGAGACTACATGGAGTTAGAGTTGAAAACTTTCAGGATAAAGATGCAAATGAGATATAGGATACCTGAAAGCATTGTTGAAAAATACAAGGATAGTATATGTTTCATGGTAGAAACTAACATTACTTTTTTGGAAGCTATAGAGCCTAGAACTAAGTGGATTCATCCACTAGGCTATGAAGTGGAGGAGCAAGTTTTGGAAGCTTATGCACAAGTTTTACTATCAACGCCCAAGGATCGTAATGAGACTAGATGGGGAACTTATGAGGAAAAGATCAGGGAGGTAGATGTAGTCTTGAATAGTGCAGGAACCAAGAGGAAAGCCTCTAAAATTACATCTGAAATATTGAAGATCCATGGTGTGACCCAAGCAGACGTGGATAAAGCTAGAGCAAAAAAAATTGCTATGCAAATTGAGAGCACATCCACTATGGAAGCTAAGTCTAATGATCCTAAGTTGAAAAAGGTAAAGATTGAGAAATTTGATGATACAAAGGAAAAGGAGAAGGAGACAACTGACATCACTCCTACACCCATTCCTAGTGACTCCAACACACCACTAGAGCCCAGTAAGATGTCTATGAGGAAAAAGCAGCCATTTACAAGTCATCCATCAGCCAGAGCCACAAGAACTAGAGGCAAAAATGTACAACCACCTCCCACAGTAGGATTCCTACCAAGTCTTCAAGTATTAAGGACTAGAGTGGTAGAGGAAGGAAGGTTAGATCAGATATCTAAGTTCTATGATAGATATCATAAAATTGAAAAGTCTAAGATCCATGAGATGCTAATCAAACATATGATCAAGTTCAAGAAGACAATTCTAGAACTGAAGATAGTCATCCCAGATGAAGTATGGGATATTCTAGACATCTTGAACAATCTACTACCAGTAGAGAAGAAGGTACCAAAAGTGCAATCAGTGGAGGATGTCAGCAACATCCTAACAAGCTTCAAGGAAAACTTCTCCCGCCTTGAAGAATTAGCGGATAAGGTAGAAGAAGAGAAGTATCTTAAGAAGAGATTGGATGAGCTAACTAAAAACTTTGCACTTGACCTCAACTCTTTAAAGGTTGGTCAAGCTTCACTAAAAGAATTTGCAGCCAAAGGAAGGAAACTCATAGCAGAATACATGAACCAAGACAAGCTAACTACAGATATCTATATGAAAATTCAGGAGGTAGAGGCTATGATAGATTAAGTGAGTAAATTAGTAGAAGATCCCACTATAGATGTAAACATGTGTAACAATGTCTACTAGGGACAAGTGGACAAAATAGAAAAGATAGAAAAAGAAATGTCTAAAATAAGGTCAAGGAAAACACAGGTGAGAAATATATACATATATAGTGTTTCTAATTAAAGCTACGTGTGACCCAAGCAGACCTGGATAAAGCTAGAGAAGAAAAAATTTCTATGCAAATTGAGAGCGCATCCACTGTGGAAGCTAAGTCTAATGATCCTAAGTTGAAAAAGGTAAAGATTGAAAAATCTGATGATACAAAGGAAAAGGAGAAGAAGACAAATGACATCACTCCTGCACCTATTCCTAGTGACTCCAACACATCACCAAAGCCCAGTAAGATGTCTAAGAGGAAAAAGCATCTAGTTACAAGTCATCCATCAACTAGAGCCACAAGAAGTAGAGGCATAAATTTACAACCACCTCCTGAGGTAGGATTCCTACCAAGTCTTCAATTATTAAGGACTAGAGTGGTAGAGGAAGGAAGGTTAGATCAAATATCTAAGTTTTATGATAGATATCATGAAATTGACAAGTCTGAGATCCATGATATGCTGATCAAACATATGATCAAGTTCAAGAAGATAATTCTAGAACTAAAGACAATCATCCCAGATAAAGTATGGGATATTCTAGACATCTTGAACAATCTACTGCCACCAGAGAAGAATATGTATAAAAGCATATATAAAAGCATACATAACTATATATTAAAATCATTGAACCATCAAAGAATACATAACTATATATTAAAACCATTTAACCTCAAAGAATATATAAAAACATAGATACAAGCATACATAATTTGAACATGTCAAAGCATAGATAGCTATATATTAAAACCATTGAACCATCAAAGCATACATAACAATGTACATAGAAGAATACATAAAAGAATTGAACAAAGAATGCATTACTATATATCAAAACCATTGAACCATTTCAAAATAAATAACTATATCTAATATTAAAGCCATTCTACTTTAATCAAAGTATAATCAAAGAATTATTAATAAATAAACAAAGTACAATCCATTGTATGTTTAAATATATCTACAAAGTATAATCCATTAAATTTAGAGATATCAAGTACGTCCTAAAACATGAAATATGTATGTAATATTATTTAGACCAACTCAAGTCGTTCAAACCTCTCATGGAGAACATGTAATATTCTCTCATGATCCTCACTATCTAGTCTCCACTGACAACGTCCACATTGAGATTTAACTAGATGGAGACAAAAGGGAGGTGGAAACTACTAGGTGGCTATATTGAAACACCTTATTGTCTAGTCGTTAATCAACAAAGTGAGTCCCATGTTAAATTATTTTGATTTTCTTGAAGTATGTTCCCTTTAAAACAATCGAACCTGCAGGTCACAAATTTTAACAATATATAAATAAAATAGTTTAAATAAAAAATTGTTAAAAGTTTATATATATATATATATATATATATATATATATATATATATATATAAACAACATATTCATCTAAAGCATGAAAACCTATGGGGAACAAAATTCCATCACTTTCTTCAAGTTCAACTAACTTTATCCTCTTTGTAGTACAACACAATAAATAGTAACTAACTCCTACATTTTTGTCTCTACAATCACTGCAAAGACATCTCCTGCACAACAAATACACACACACACACATGAAACTCAATGTCATAATCTGTAACTCAATTTATTATACTTACCAATTTTGACCAGTCCCAAGATATGGTTGTAATCACCTAAAAATGGTCTAGCTAAACTAGATGCCCTAAATCTCAAATCAAGTGATCAAATCAATACCAAATCAAGCTAATCTCAAGCATAGTTGTGTAATTGAATTAGATCAAATTAATTAAATAATTCATCAATTATCAAGCATCAATTATTAATCATCAAGAATAATTCCTTAATTAATTATCCTAGTCATTTAATCAAATCAAACTTAAAAATACCCATGGCTAGTGATATTAATTAATGTGAACTAATTAATTATCTTATTATCCTTTCAACCCACAAAAGGATAAAGGAGTTAATTCCAACTAATGGGAGCTAATCACATGGATCAAGTGAGAATCAATATCAACCACTCATCAAGGATGAATCTCAACCATTGAATTTAAATTCAACCTTTCCCTACAAGAGGAAATCTATAAAACAAAGATCATTTAATTCATTTGATATCTAGATAATTTGTATCAGGAAACTCTCTCAAACCAATCTCATTTAATTCATTTGATATTTAGATCATTTGCATAAGGAAACTCTTCTATTTTTAATTCTAAAATCTAGATCAATTCTTCTATTTATTATCAAATTCTAGTTCTAGTTTAATTCATCTTAATTACTTTCATGTTAAATGAATCTCATTTGAATCTTCCATTTCATAGTTGTAATGTCACTGATCTTATGCACAATTTGAGAGCACTAACAATTAGATCATACTCTCTATGACTAGGAAGCAGTAATTTAATTTTAATTATTATGATTTTGATTATTTTTCATGTACTAATAATTGATATAATAAGCTATTGTAGTGTTCTATTGCAGAATCACATTGACCACAAAATACACACACATTACTAGTGCCCACCATGGGGCCAAGCCCCAAATTTTTGAAATTTTAAAATAATTTTTTGTCATTTTTTTTTCAACAGAAGATCACATCCAAGAAATTGAATTGCATCTCAGAAACAGAGTCGCTCCTAGTATTTCTTAGATCGCATCTGGGGTTTCCTAGATCGCATCCCGTAAGGTATCACTTTCTATTATCTTTGGATCACATCTAGAATCCTTAATCGTATTCAGGAAAGGGAATCGCATTTAGTTAAATTCTTGATCACATTTGGGGTCTTTTGTTATAAATTTGATTTTTTTGACATCTAATTGGGTGATATTTATGATTTTTCTGATTTATGATAGCCTAACAGTGGTCTGCGGGTCAAATTGTCCAATACAATAGCAAAGATGAGACTACTAATGGTGTTTTTAAAGGTTGCCTTGAAGAAGATATCAAACAAACACTATGGTTGTTTTTCTAGGAATATTTAATACAATTTGAGGTCAATTTGCAAACTAATCAGAGGATTATGCTCTTTTCCCTTTGGGAAAATCAAAAACTCAAAAATTAGCTTGCAATATGGGGTTAGATTGGAGTAAATTGGTTAAATTGCATGATGTTTTTTATAGGAAAGATGATTTGAGATAGGAGATTATGCTCTTCTCCTTCATGGAGAATCTAAAATCCATACCTCTAAGCCATTAATCCTTATTTCTTTTATTGCATACCTAATTAGACGGCCTATCAGTTGACTAAAAAATATTTTGGGAATGACCCAAGTGGGGACAAGTTTTAAGCCAACTCTTCCACCTCACTATAAAATCTGACACTTCTTTGAGATGAAAATCTCAGAAGACATGATTGATCTTTTTCATGGAACCTTGAGTTGATCTTTTCCATGAATATGCTTGGATCATGTGTAGAGTGGAGCCACTTGAATCTTGCTTGTGAGACTACACATATTTGAGTTTTCATAGGGATATAGGCCTCAATCCTACTTGTGGGACTATGAGAGACAATTGTGAATAGATGCCCTTATTAAAAACCTTAAGTTAGATTCTACCTAGACTACCTCTAAAAAGTTGGTAATGCTTTTGCAAGGAAAATAGTAATTTCCCTAAGAAATTCACCATATCAAACCCTCTTTGACATTACTACTTGACTAATATGGCCTCCAACATCCATTGCATGTTATTGGACTGTCATATTCTGAGGAGTCATTTAGTGTGTTCCTAAGAAGTGAACAAGTATTTCCAATCTCTACCTAATTTAGGAAAGGATAGATGTGTTTTATCTTAAAAAATGATTGCTTGATGTGTTTGAAATACAAACCTAAGATAACTCCCCTGAATGAATAAATCACAAGCACTTTTAGACACCTAAAAATCCCTGAAATTGGACAGAGAAGATATTTTTTTGCAAAATCAACAAGTTTTTCCTCAGACGAAAACATTAGACAGTCACATCTAGTATCTTGTGTCGTACCCCATATCCCAGATTGCATTTGGTAATTTCAAGGTCGTATCTTATATTTCAGGTTGCACTTGGTAAAAATAGGCTCACATCTGGTAAATCTTGGGTCTCATTTTAGAAGTATCACATTTGGTCAATCCTAGGTCGCATTTGGTATCATGTGTCGCATCCTATATTCCTAGGTCACATTTGGTAAAAATACCTTGCCATCTCACATTTAGAGGATCACATTTGGTACAAAGAGCACTTCTGCACATGCTAGAACCTGGATTTTTTCATTCTTGGATATGCTTTTGGCTCCTTTGTCAAGTTTAGTAATTAAATTCAGCCCATCAGATTAGAAAAACATTTAAAAATTCTAAAAATTTACCCCAACTTGGAGAAGGCATAACTTTTGACTCAGTGCTCAAAATTGCAAACCATTTTCATCGAAATTTACCTAATTTTTTAGATCGGCTACAATCTCAACCCCCAGAAATGAGCAGAAGACCTCTAAAAATCTAAATTACTAAACATCGAAAAATACTAAAAAAAAATATGAAAATTTTGGATTTTAATTTTTCTTCTATTCCATCCCCTTGGTCTTCTCAGTCTGATCACACAATCAAACAAGGTCTTAAATCTTCTCATCAATCATCTAATCAAACAAATCAAAATAATCACAATATGGATGATCAATCTATCTTTACCCTCATTGAACAATGTCAAGCTTTACAATCAGAAATTTGAGAAGTGAAGAAAGAAAAGGAGACCCCATCAGAAAAGTATCCCTTACAATCAATCTATCATTTTCTCTTTAAGGATGATATCCACATTTCTTCATCTCCTTCAAACATGGAGACACCAATGAATGACTATCCAATCTTTTATCAAGAGATAGAGAAATCTAATGATAATCATATCTTTGATCAATAGAATGAAGAAACAGATATATCATATTCACTTGAGAGTCTTCTTTATCTGCAAGAACATCAAGAAGAACCTAATCATCCATTAGAGAGAATATTAACTCCTTTGGGATGGTCTTATGAATCAACATTGCAAGAACTTTTTGAACACAATCTCATCACGTTGCCTCAAATCACTTCATGTGGTTTTGTATTCCTAAGAAACTATTGTGTCTATCATCAAAATAATGAACATGAGAATTCAGATTGCATGGAGTTGAAACACAAAATCCAAGATCTAATTGATGATGACATAATTGAATTTGAAAATCCTAATAGTCAAGAACAAGATACTAATCTCAAGCAATATCAAATTCATGAACCTGTGTCTAGTAGTGGTTCTCATTCCACATCCACTTCTTCCATCATGTACACATCCTATAAAGCAACAAAGATATCTAAAGTTCCTCCATCAAACAAAGAACCTAATGATTTTCATGCTGACTATGTCTATCCTCAAGGGCTACCTCTGAAAGAAATCCAACCTAATTTGCATCTAACTGCAAATCTTTTCAATGATTCCAAAATCAAAGATCACAAACTTTCATGCATTTCCATGCCTAGTCAAAATACTATTCCATTAGTCCTTCAAGAATATCCCATACAGATTGAAACTCTTACCTCATCCTTAGAGGTGGCTCCATGTCAAGAGGATAATTCAAAGTGTGAAGAATTGAATATTAGTAGGGATCAAGATCAAGGTACCATCCTCCCTCATCTAGTATTTGACCAAAGTCCATACCTCATGATGACCTTTCCATACCATTTTATTCCTTCCAAGATGATATCTTTCCATCTCAAGAGCCACATAGGCCTCCACCTCCTAAGAAAGATCAAGGTATTCCTTTTAAAAATCAAGAGAAAAAAACTTTTACTATGTTATATAAAGATCCATGTCAAGATCAGAGTATTCCCTCACCCTCTTTAAATGCTCCTCCATATCCACCTCAAAAATCCTCCATTCTTCCTAATCATTTGAATATGAATAAATACCCCCAAGCTTCAAATGCTCCTATCAAAGCTACTCATGAGCCTATTGGTATAAAGATGTGATGAAGAGTGCTCCCCTTAATACCACAAACACACAATGGAAATAGAGAACAACAACAATTTGCAAAAATAGAAAATGGGCTTCTTATTATCTCCACAAATGTGGAATTACAAAATTTCAGAATTACAATGTCCAAAGCCACATGGGCATCTTCCTTACAATATTCTGAGGGACAAAGCCTCAAATGATTACCCAGAACTACTTTGAACTGCTCCACACTACCTAAGACAACACTACAGACCTTTCTTATATAGGCAATTTCCACCACCCAAGAAGGTTCCAAAAATTTAGCCCTTTAGGCCGACTAAACATAGAATTATTTATTTTTCACAATTATTGCAATAGGGTCGGCTCAAAAGAAACACAAAATATGATTTTAGGTAACCCAACTTCCGAAGGCCATAACTTTTTAACCGTAACTCAATTTTTCTATTGTAACCACTTTTCAAAAATGCCATTACGAGATCTACAGTGCTTGACACATGCTAGCACTAGTCAGCCGGGGGTCGATCACGATCCGGAACCTCTAAGGCCTTCAAAATTGATTTGAAATATTTCGTACCCAAAAACCTCAATAACTTCACCAATACTGATAATGTGGCAATGAAACTCAACTAGTAGGCTGAAATGACTGGGATGAACCTCCGACTGTGAAATCAGAACATTCTGAGATCATATGACCAACTTACTAAAAATAGTAAGTTTCCATAAATAGTAGCTCTGCATAAGATAGCCCTTATTGAAAAAGAAACCAAAAATATTTTTGGGTGATGCAAGATTGCTCTTACACCTAGGATGCTCCTGCATCAGAAATCTCTCCTTCCACAAATGAACCATGACTTCATCCCCAACTTGAAATTCCTTATGCCTTCTTTTCTCATCTGCCTTAGCCTTATACTGTGCATTCATCTTGGTAATGTGCTTCCTCACCTCCTCATGGATGTTCTTCAAGTGTTCTACAAAATCCTTAGCTTCAACACTACTTATTTCTCCTTTATCTATCTTTCTCAACTCAGATGCATTTCTTGGACTACTTCCATATACAATTTATGGATGATGTGATGAACTAAACTTCAAATCTATCTTCAACTCTTCACTTTTTGTTAGTGTCATTCTATGTGCTACCTTATTTAGTAAACTGGCTCCTGGAATCAAGTCCATCTGATGACTGATCTTTCTTACTAGTGGTAATCCATCAAGCACATTATCGGATACAATATCCTGAAACTCATTCAATAATTATGCATCTTCTACAGGTACATCTTCTACTTCCTCTTTCCCATCCTTTGGAATTAAGGTAAAACACATATGCTCATGCCGCATACCATCTAAGAAATTTCATCTATCAACAAAAGTTATTCTTGCATTACCACATACCTTTTCTTCTGTTTCCTTCAATGGTTTTAGCTTATATTGCACTCCATCCTTTATCAAAGAATAGGTATTCACATGACCATCATTTGCAACACACCTGTCAAACTACCAAGGTCTACCCAACAACATATGACATGCATCCATAGATATGATATCACATAGTACCTCATCTTGGTATCCGCCAATCTTGAACTTCACTAGACATTGTTCATTGACCATGACCTTGTGGTCATCTTGCACCCAGGCAACTTGATATGGATGTGGATGTTTGTTAAAAAATGATAAAGAACAAATAGGAAATTATTTAATCCAAGAGCAAGGAGTTAGGAAACAATACCATGAATTTACACAATAACTAGGAGCATACACCAACAAAGTAAAGAGGAGACAAGAATTTGAAAGGGGAAAGCTAAGAAAACCCCTTGTGAATTATGAATGAGGCATGAAAAGCCTAAAGAGAGAGAGAATATGAGCTCTTAGCTCAATACAATATGATAGAACTATGAAAGAGAGAAATTGAGAGAGTTGTGAGAAGAATTGATGTGAGTGTGTGTAGAAATATCTCTATAAGTAGAGATAAGTGAAGGAGTTCAAAGTGTAACTCCCATGTGCATGTAAGCCACATCCATAAGAGTGTGTGAGCCAAGTGTGATGTTCCTCATAAGGAGGAAAAGAACTAAATTACAAAATTACAATAAATATTTATCCTCACATATTCCACTAGAGGACGAAATAGGATGTAGTGGAAAGGAGACAAAAAAGAAGTATATTAGGATATCTTGGCTTATATCCTAATATATTTCAATAATATACTAACCTTGGTTTATAAATACACCAAGGAAAGATTACAACTTCTAACAATGTTTCTACCTCTTGAGCTTCAACTTTGTCACCATCTCTTCTGACACCAAATTATCAGTGCTTCCACTATCAATAATCACATCACAACACTTACCCTCACACTTGCATCTAGTGTGAAACAAACTCCTCCTTTGCTCAAGTTCATTCTCACCACTCAGTAGGACTCTTCTATTAATCAATATTTCTCCTCTTTCAGCATCTTTAGAATGTGATGATCTAGCATCTTCATCTACATGTACAACTCTGGCCTGGCTTTCATTTCTCCTATTTGTCCTTCCTTGGCATTAAGGACATTCAAATGCCCTATGACCTTCTTCTCCACAGTGAAAACATGTTCCACGGAAGCCTCCTCTTCTAGATCATTGTCCTCTTCCTCTTCCTCTCTGATCTCTATTGTTCTGATCATGGAAATGATTGAAATTATCTCCTCTCTAATTCTGACTGTTATTGGCCTCATCCTACTTTTTTAGATCTTCATTTCAATCTCCATATGACCATCCACCAGATCCTCCATCATGACCTCTTCCGCTTTGTCTGCTCTCAAACTTCTTGTTCAACTTTTCCTCTACTTTTAGGGCAAACTAGTATGCCTCTTCAATACTGTTCATTCAAACTAGATGTAGCTCCTCCTGAATGCTCAGCCTCAACCCATTAAGGTAATGGGCAACTTTCTCCTGATCAGCTTCTGCATGTCCTATTCTGATGAGGATTTGATAGAACTCCTCTGTATACTCCTAAATAGATCTTCCCGCTTGCTTCAAACTTTGCATTTTCTTTAGTAGGTCAAGCTCATAATCAACAGGAATGAACTGTTGCTTCAATTTATCCACCATCTGGTCCCATCTTGTGATTTTATCCTTTCCTCTTCTATTTCACTCCAATTGAATCTCTTGCCACCAAATCTTCACATGACCCTTCAGTCTGGCCTTTGCAAATTGACCCTATCAGGATCCTCAATATCTTCATACTCAAAATATTCTTCACATTCATTGATCTAGTCGATCAATTCCTCTGGGTTAAGATTCCCTAAAAAATGTAGGAACCTCAATCTTAGGTCTTTTTCTGATCTTGAAAATGGCTCGAAAAAGCCTTTCTTCCTCTTGATTCAAAACTTCAACTTCTACTTCTTGATCATCATTTCCTTCTTCGGCTTCATCCTCACTTTCATCTCTGACATTAAGATTCATTCCTCTATGAATCTCTTCTTGCAATGCTTGCACTTGTCTCTAGAGCTCTCTAACCTCAGGTGTCACAGCACCAGCTCTTCCGCTGCATTCCCTTCATGGAGGCATTTTCACGCGTATTGTTGAAACTCTCACCACGGTCCTGGTGCAAACTGCCTCATAGTCGGTGATCTATTTACACAGAAACCCTAACCCATGGTCTTGGTGCAAACTAACTCATAGTCTATGATCTGTTTACACACTCAGGAACTCCTACTCTAATACCACTTGATGAAGGGTGCTCCCCTTAATACCACAAACACACAACAGAATAGAGAACAACAACAATTTGCAAGAATAGAAAATGAGCTTCTTATTATCTCCACAAATGTGGAATTACAAACTTTCAAAATTACAATGTGCAAAGCCACATGGGCATCTTCCTTACAATATTCTAAGGGACAAAGCCTCAAATGATTACCTAGAACTACTTTGAACTACTCCGAACTACCTAAGACAACACTATAGACCTTTCTTATATAGGCAATTTCCACCGCCTGAGAAGGTTCCAGAAATTTAGCCCTTTAAGCCGACTAAACATAGAATTATTTATTTTTTACAATTATTACAATAGGGTCGGCTCAAAAGAAATACAAAATATGATTTTAGGTAACCCAACTTCCAAAGGCCATAATTTTTTAACCGTAACTCCATTTTTCTATTGTAACCACTTTTCAAAAATGTCATGTCAAGATCTACAATACTTGACATGCGTTAACACCAATCAGCTGGGGGTTGATCACAATCTGGAGCCTCTAAGGCCTTCAAAATTGACCTAAAAGATTTCGTACCCAAAAACCTCAATAACTTCACCAATACTGATAATGTGGCAATGAAACTCAACTGGCAGGCTGAAATGACCAGGATGAACCTTTGACTGTGAAATCAGAACATTCTGATATCGTATGACCAACTTACTAAAAATAGTAAGTTTCCATAAATAGCAGCTTTGCATAAGATAGCCCTTATTGAAAAAGAAACCAAAAATATTTTTGGGTGATGCAAGATTGCTCTTACACCCAGGATGCTCTTGCATCAAGACGAATCCTAAAGGTGAGAGCCTTAGCTATGTAGCTCATTTGAAAGATGATGATATCCCTTTCATACCTCATCTCCCTTCATTTGCACATAAGCATCACTTTCACTATCCTCCAAATCCATCCTTGGTCCCTATATACCAAAGTTGAAACCTTCAAACCTCCCATCTATATTGGGTCCTTATATCCCTCCATCTGTTATGCCTAACACTCCCATGTTCTCCTCCACTTACCCTATCTCTCTCCAAGATCAACAAAGACATGCAATCTTGAGTCCTCCATATCAGCCCATCCATACAAACCCGCCATATCAATCCTATTCATCCATAATTCCTAAGCCTTTTGGAAGAAATTTGGATGTCAAACAAATAAATTAAATATCTAAGAATCCACTTATATATGAAGATCACTATGTCCAATCTAATCGACATGTGAATACAAAGAAAAAATAAATATTCAAGAGACCACAAGGGTCCACTAAGAAATGAAAAAAATAAAAGAAAATATGGGTTCCTAAAAAAATCATTGAAGAAGTATATGCTAAAGCATCCAAAAGAAGAGGAAAATCAAAAGTTATGTGGATTCCCCAATCTCTTTTAAATGACCTAGATACAAAAGAAAAATTAGAGTTGGCATCAAAGCTTTCAAAGGCTTCCACTCCATCTCCTTCCAAACACCTTTCATCTTCTTCTACATCAAAGCCTCAAGCTATTCTATCCATTTTTCCTCCATCATTCCATCACCCTTCAAGGTGTGTGTCAATGTTGATCTTGTCATCCTATCCACCTATCCCTATGCAAATGTTTCAATACCCTAATCCAATATCCAACACCTACCATATCCCTTGTCTTCCATATTATTCCTTACCATTACCCTATCAACATCTTTGAGCATACTTTCTTTCTGCCTTGACCCATCATAATATATCCTTCAAAGGAGAATTATCCAAAGAGTAAGAGGCTTGAGTTCCTTCCAAAAATATGGAAAAAAATTTTAAAAAGAGAAAATTTTGAGAAAAAAGAAAATAGAGAAAAAAAGTGCCCTGGTGAAAACTTGGTAAACAAGTGCCTTGGTAGCAAAAGTAAAGAGAAATAAATTCATCCTATGGCACCAGGAAAACCACTTTTTTTGGTGCTTTGGACAAGTACCATGATGAAAACCTAGAAAATAGGCATCATGCATAATTCTTTCTACTTGTACTCTATCCTTGAGGCAAGTTTCATCCATGCTATCTTATCCACCATAACCTCCATTATCCATCTATCCCACATACTTCATATTCACTCTTCTACCTTTCATCTTGACAAGGTTGAGCTATATCAATGAGCATCATGCTTTATGAAATTTGTGGTCCTTCTCATTGGCTTATTTATTTGTTATATTTGTACTAATTTATCATGATTTTTCTTATCCCAAGCCAATCCTCATTATCCTGAGCATCCTTTCCATAATTCCATACTATTCCCTCATATCCTCCATTAACCCCTTATCCTAATGGTGATATCCTATCCATATCTTATTCAAATTGACCCCTTGGTCTTGATCAAAATGAAGAACATAAAATGCAAAATAGTTTCTCAAAAACTTCTTGACATGTCCATTCTTTTGGACCACGTGCTTTCATGACATCAGGTCATTATCCTATATACTATTTGGCACTGCATCATTGGCTTTCATTGCTATTCCAAAACATGTTTCACATTGATATATCCTTTTACCTAGCTTGGGTAATCTTGAGGAGATTATCCTTGAGGGTCACATTCACGAGCTCCATCCATCATGACCTATTCACTTTTTCTCCATTAGCTTTCTCGTCCATCTACAAATGTCCTATACCTTGCTAGACATTGGGGGCATTTCAATGTGGTCTTGTTTGAGAAATGGTAAATCTCTAAAAAGTGAAAAAAATTCCTAAAATAATCCAAAAACATCTTAAAATGTTAAAAATCCAAACAAAAAAATTAAATATCTTAAAAATCCAAAAAAATCCAAAATCTTTAAAAATCCAAAAAAAAATAGAAAATAAAAAATACAAAAATTGTTTATCAATTGCTCAGCATTTGCATTTGCATATTTCTTAATGGCTTGTACATATCTTGTATATTCTTTGCATCCTAATGCATAACTTGGAGTCAATCTACAAGTTAGTTTGCATCTCATCCTTAGGAAAATTGTATCTCTCTAGGGGCACATTCCTAGTTATCTTGTGTAGTTAGTTCCTAGTAAGCACCAACCATTTTAATGAGTGGATTTAGCCACATTACCTCACAACTATCATGTGTTCTATCACTAAGCACACAATGGTATTTCTCAATACCACTCAATACACAACGGTGCTTCTAAACATCCACGCACTCAAACATTAGTGTTTCTCAACACTCATCAAGAAAACAAAAATACTAAATGTAAAGACAAAATCAAAATCATCCAATGACCAATGGTGTTTCTCAACACTCTGCACACTCAAGCAATAGTGTTTCTCAACACTCATTAAACAAACAATGAACATTAAAGAAAAAGAAAAAACAAACACAATCAATAAAATGTATTTCTCAACACCACTTATCACAAACAAACTTATCATAACTTGTGCTTATCATGTCTCCCGAGTAACTCAATCATGTCTATGGACTAGAGGAATAAGGACATGGGCATGATCCATTTCTTTAATTGTGGTTTGTGGTAACTATTTCCTTGTTTGTTTTTCATCAAGAAATTTCATATTATTGTGCAAGTTGGAAAAATCTACCCAAGGATATGAACGATAAAGGGTCATTACAGGTACATCAAAAAATTGGTCCAAGGATATGAACATACGGGTCATTGTGGACAACATAATCATTTCACAAGAACATAAGTAACTCTTGTTTGTTTTATTTCTTGTAAATGACACTAACATAAGTAAGTACTCTGGTTCATCATCAACTTTGAAAGTCACCAATGTTTTTACTTATTGTTAACAAAATCTCTATGATGAGAAAAAGCATAACAAAAAGATCAAAAGAGTGACACTCATGGAAGATTACATATCATTCTAGGGGAATTCACTTTCATTCTTTCATTCTTGCATTTATTTGACTTTGTCAAAATCACCTCAAGAAGGAAAATCAATCTTCAACATGGTTGAGCATGACATCTAAGATTCTTTCTTTCATTATTAATAACTATCTTTGCAATATCATTACTTGGTATCAAATATTTGGTCCCTTGAAAGAAGCCTAATAAATTGAGGAAGATACAATATGGAAGCTTACAAGGGCACTCCTAGTTTTGAAGGAACAAACTAACTGATATGGAAAGGATGGATGCTCAATCATTTAAGATGTATTGGAGAAGATTATTAGACTATCACAAATAACTCCTACACTCCTCCTGTAGATATATCTATGGCTA
Organism: Chamaecyparis obtusa; assembly: GCA_027943335.1. NCBI lineage: Eukaryota > Viridiplantae > Streptophyta > Pinopsida > Cupressales > Cupressaceae > Chamaecyparis > Chamaecyparis obtusa. Next base: position 465,037 of record BSBK01007534.1, read on the forward strand.
TACTAGATGAGAAGAAATAATTTTAGTGTAACATCAAAGGAAAGGAATTCCTGCTAAGTGTCATATCAGATATAGAGTATAAAAATGTTATGGAGCTAGACACCCCACATGATATTTGGACAAAGATAGAAACCCTACATGAAGGGTATGTGCAAGATCGTGAGGGGCCAAACTATGCCCTTAAGTGGCAATGAAAAATCAGCAAATCAAGATTAGTCAACTTGACATGAAAATTTCAACTAGCTATGAACCTAATATCAAAAAGTTGTAAGAATAGAATCTATAGACAATTGAATTTAGTTTCTAAAATACTAGGCCTTTTATGAGAAAAAGTTATGATTGGTGAAAAGTATAGATTTCAATGCAACAGTACAAAAATTTCAGGAAAAAAAGAAGAAGTAGGTGTATGTCTGACCACCTTAATTATAATCAAATGATAATATTTTATTATAAGATTTTATATATAAGTAGTAGACTCATGCCCGGATGTGACACATATTTTTTTGTAATTTTATTCTCAAAAAATAATTAATTATGAATTTTTTGCTACAACATTTTCAGAATAAAAAAACTCCAGTGTCTGACCACCTTAACTCATTCAAAACTTTACAAAATTCAAAATTTTATTTTTTTTCCTTATAGTAGGTGAAGCATAGAATGTGACACATTTTTCGGATTTCAAAAATGTTATACCGTCTGAAAGTTATAGTCATTTTTCAATCAGTATATAAATTAACACTTTAGAGGTAGCTCAATTAGAAAATAACTAATAATTACTTACCAAATTCAAAATTTGATAGCAATTATATCGATAGAAAGCTGATAATCTCATTAAGATACCCGTTTCATTTTATCAAATTCGGGTGAAAAAAAAGTCGTCAGCTACATTGTCAAAGTTTTGAACTGACATCACCACTTTTTGGCCCCTCATGATCTTGCACATACCCTAAAGGTGATGTATGTGTCAAGCAAGCCAAGTTACAAATATTGAAAGGAAGGTATGAATCATTGATAATGTTTGAGGATGAGAACGTCAAATCTTTCATGTCAAAGATAAATGAATTGGTATGTAGCATCATATGTGTTGGCGGTGTACTGGATGAAGTAGATATTGTTTCAAAGGCTCTATATCTCTATCCCCTACCTATAAGAGAAAAGTTGTTTCTATTAAGGAAATTAGAATAGTTGTTGTTGTAACAAGAGACACATTAGTTGTTAATTTATCTACTTTTGAAATGAGTGATTTTGGTGATTCTTTACCCAAGATTGAATCTACTTTCAAGACTGCAATATTAGGAAGAGACATGCATCTAGATTAAATCAAGGAAAAGGATCTACAAAAAGAGTATCAAAATATGAAAAGGATATAAGAGAACTTGAGAGAGAGAGAGAGAGAGAGAGAGAGAGAGAGAGTTGGAAGTACAAAGGAATAATTCCCTTTAAATTTTTGTGGGGTAAAAAGGTAGGACATTATGCCTCTAAATGTCTAGAAATATTTCATAAGCACAACTATGATTAGTCTAAAGATGGTAACAAGTGTTAATATTCTTCTAATGATGAAGGAATCATTGATGATGAATAGATAATAATGTTAAGAGTGAAGATGAACTTGTGTTTGTTTCAATCCAAGAAGATGAACCTAAGTCTATAAATCTTGTGTCGAGCATTCCTGCTATAAATGTTGTTGAAGATCTCATGCCTAATGTTGTTTTTAGTAGTATGGTTATAAATGAAATCTCCATTAATCAAGATGGAGAAAAGGTCCTAACTACTCAGGATGTCAAGGAAGACAAAATTATTACTGAGGGTTGCTTCTGACATCACATGACCAGTAACATGAAAAAAATATGGAACATGAAAAGTATGAAAGTGGTATTGATAAGAGAGAAGATAACTCTAAAGGTAAGAGTTTTATGATCAATACTTCTAATGAAAATGCTTCTAAAGATATTATGACCAATGTTTATGATATTTGTGCTAATGAGAAAACCATGACCAATTATACTTCTTCTAGTAATGATTATGCATGTAGTAATATTGACAAGGTTATTCTTCATAACTTTATAAGTTGTGCTAACAAAGAAGAGAAAGCTTTAGTTGCACAATTGGATAGAAGGAATGATTTGGTGATATATAGAATATGTTCACATCATATGATTGGTGACATAAACAAATTTTTGAAATATGAAGAATATGATGGTGAAATTTTCAAATGGGGTGAAAAAACTAGGGGAAGAATCAAGGGAAGAAGCATTGTTTCTTGAGATGGAAATAATACAATAGATGCTGTGCTACATGTTTTTGATCTAAGGCACAATCTTCTCAATGTTGATTAGATAGTTGAAAAAGGATACAATCTACACTTTAGTGATGAGGGATGAAAAATTCTAAATAGTTGTGGAAGTGAGATTGGATTACGATCAAATAGAAGGAAAAAAATTTCCATCTAAATAATGGAGTAAAGTATCAGATTAGTCAGATGGAATAAATTCAGACCAAATCATACAAAAGAATACAAGGAATCATCATTAAAAATGCATTGCACAAAGAATATCTAGATTAGATGAAGAAAGTCTCAAACAAGATTGGTGATGAAGATGATGCAAGAAAAGATGAAAGAATAATACTAGAGTCAAAAATGAAGCCAATGATATCAAGGTATGATAAACTTAATCATTCTAAAGATAGAAATTTAATTTCTCATTCTAGTAGAAGTCTAAATATTGCAAAGACAAATTGAATGAACAATGTGTTGATATACTTCTTGAGATCCAAACTTCTGATGAGAATCACATTAATAGTATTCCAGAAAAGTCAGTAATTCAAATGGAAGGGACACTAGATGAAAATATATAAGTAAATGAAAAGGGATCTACAAGTTGTGTCAACCACAATATTTAAAATTAGAAGAATTTTTATGTCGACCAACTTAAGGAGAATGAAATTAAAGAGTCATTTGAAAGAAATTTCAACTCACAATATTAGAGAATTATGGAGGATCAAATCTGTCTAATCTCTAAAATTGAGTCCAAAGAAGTGTACAAAGCTTGTATAGATGATCGGTGGGTTAGATTCATGGAAGAAGAGCTTAGAATTGCACATGATTTAAAAGATAAGCTCAAGATCAGCTCATCTAAGCTTGAGAGATTGCTAATTTATAGAAGGTTAATGGACAAAAGTGATATTGAATCAAGAGAGGAATAATTCTCTAATTTTAGTCAAGGCAAGTGTATCTTAGTAAAGAAGAAGAAGACCGACCAATAATACTTTGGCAAAGAAAGAAAATAATTTTAAAGGAAAATTATTTATTTGCAATAAGATTGGACACAAGGAAGTGGAGTGGAGAAAAGGATATCTATGTTTTAATTGAAAAAGTGATGATCATGATCCAAGCATGTGCAGTAGTATGAATAAGAAGATTGTTATTGTCAAGAGGGAAAAGGATAGATGTCTTATATACAATAAATTTGGTCACAATAATAAAAATGTACTATAAAGAAGAATAAAAAGAGTGAACAAAAGATTGTTCTTCAAATCAAATGCAACATATCTAAACCTACTACTCAAAGTTGTAGAAGAAATAAGGTGGAAAATGATGACACCAAATAAGCAAACCTAATCTAGTGAGAAGGAATGGTCATAACAAAAGAAAAGGATAAGACAAGGTATATAAGCGTGTTCAAATCAATATGAAGGGAAAAAAGGAAAGACAAAGAGGATAAGGAGAAGAAGCACAAGAAGAGGATAAGAAAAAACAAGAATAAAGAAACTTCAGATATGGGGTCTACTTTGGTAAGATCCAAAGGCAATTCAAAAGGACTTTCTCCTCTAACTCATAACTAAGATGCATAAGAATGCATCAATTGAGAAGATCTCATAGGAATATCATTCAATATGGATTGATGTAAGGAGGCTACTACTCAAGGGGACTAGTAATCATGGTAAGGAAATTATGTTTGTTTCAAAGTTGAGTGGTTGTAGAAGAGCTACATGGAATTTCATAAATCAATGAGCTAAGTTCTTGATGCTTGATCAGTGTTTGGATGGCTTAGAGGTGTGTGTGAAAGAAGGAAGAATGGGCTTGACAAGGTAACAATGAAGAAAGAAGGAAAATGAAGTAGACACTGATATGAAAAATAAAGTTGCATAAGAATAGATGGTACACCTTTATCATTGATGTCAAAGGGGGGAGAAGAAGATGTGAAAAACAATGAAGAACTAATTAGAAGAAGAAGAACATAAGAATAGATGGATAAATAGTGGATGAGAAGAGATCATAGTGCAGAATAGAAGATAGAAGAAAGTTCATATTTATTTTCACTTAATAAATATATTTTTTCAAGAAGAATGATGTACATCCAAGGGGGAGAAACTAATGGAGAGAAGAATATATAAACAAAATTGGAACCAAAGGAAGCTTTCTTCCAGGGGGAGAAGATTAGAGAAGAATATGAGTTAGATAGACTCTAAAAGATAATGAGAATGGTTGTTCTCAAAGGGGAGAATGTTGGTTTCTTATTGCATTACTATACTTTGTTGTTCTTCCCATCACATGTTTCCATATAAATTCCAAAGGGGGATATTGTTGGCATATCGGATGCATTTTCATTGCAGTCAAAATATCAAAGGAATGAAATGGATGTCAACATGTCAAAAAAATCAAATGAATTGATTAGAAGAGCTATTTGTTTTTTGATAACCTAATTTTTGTAGGTTAGCCAATGAAACAGGATGCTCAGAGGTCCATTCGAGATCGTATATTATAGTTATGTAGTCATGCACATGGGATATGATTGAAGAAGGTCAATACTAAATTCACTCTAAGTTTTAGAGGATATCATGAAGATTCGGGTATGATTCAAGCTAAGAGATGGTGAATGACAAACAAGGTGACAGTCAATATTGACAAGAAGATAGAAAGAGGTATGGTGTGCACAATATGGTTGGAATCTCTTGGAGTGCACTTAGGATTATATTTAGGACATACTAAGGTGTCTTAAATTCAAAGGGTTAGTACTTTAGAGGTCCACATAGTATATTTTTATTGTCTCAAAACCTTGTTGATAGTGTTCTTTAGGTTCAATTCAAAAAGGGATGGAAAATCCAATAGATGTGGTGGATTTGTGTACATGAGTATTTATCATGATTCTGTAGGATTTTCTTGAAGTATTTTATTAAGGAATTGTGAATAAACATGGATAAGAAGGATCAGATTGGTGGGATTTTCAGTCAGTAATAATATTTTTATTATTATATTTATGTTCTTTGGCTGACTAGGTTGGTAAATCATGTTGTACAAGTGGTAAATCGTCAAATATGAGAGATTTATGATCTTGAGGTGGTTTTTATGGATTTTGGATATGATTTATAGTTAGAGATGGATTTGAAACAAGAGATTTGGTGTGATTATTTGAAGAGGAGGTGAGTTAGGTTTTTCCTACCTAGTTCTTGATATTAGGTGATGAATTAGGGATAAATCAGTAGGCATGGAAGTGGAATATTTTTTGTGCAGGCTAGATATTTCTTGCAAATAAGCTAAGATCTCTTTCAAAGGACAATTTTCACATCTAAAGGATTCAAAGAGAATTATATTAGAGATCCTTTCTATACTTCAATGTAACTAAGTTTGGCATAATCTAGATGCTATTATCAGCTAGTTAAAAAAAACTACTTTAGATCATTGTAGTGATCAGATTGTAAGGCATAAAGCCTTCCTTAGGGTTGTAGCTCAAGGATTTTCATTTGAGTGGTGAACCTCAATTCGTGTTCATTCCCATTACATTGTAATAGGTCTATACTTCTAACAATTTATTTACTTGTTGTGGGTAATCTTCCCCGCCGTAGCTTTCCCCCTAACAGGGTTTCCACAATAAGAATCTTGTGTCAAATTATGTGGATGTAATTCTGATTTGTGGATGCATGCATGTTTCATATTTTATTTAAATCATATCATAATTAAGGGTATTTAAGTTTAATGGTTTTGAGGACTAAGGGTTTGAAGTTTAAGGATTTAGGATCAATTAAAATGCATAGTCAATTATTAGGATTAAGGTCTTCATTAAAAGATGTGATCTAAGACATGAAATCAAGAATTAAGAACGTGAAAGGGATTGAATCAATGAAAAATATGTTATGGTACAACAATAAATAATATACCAAAATAGGGTTTTTTATTTTAGACTTAATGAAAAAACTCTTTAGAAAGTAACATAAAATATTAAAATTCACAAAATTTGAATTGATTATTTGGAATCAAAGAACGACTTCAATATTTGATCTTGATGTGAGAATAAACCTACAAATTTGATGTAACTTTCTATGAGTGTATACAACCACTTTTAGAAGCATGTCATCTAGAAGGATTTATAATACCATTACTTGCAAATTATATATTTAAAATATAATTTTATACATTGCAAAATTCAAATGAACATCTATAATCCAAGGAATAAGAAAATATAATAAAATATACAATGCATAATTATGTACTTTATAGAAATAGAAAATTTGAGATAAAATTATAATAGTGGTGTCTAATAGGCTACTCACACACTATATCTAAATAATCACAACCATATGAATCTTGGGCATACAATGAGTAATAACATTCATGGTGTTTCATTGTTGGCTCTTTTCCTAGGTCTTGATCATTGTTTCTTACCAAACTACCTTTTTCTCATTGTTCTACTCCTAAGATCTATCACCAAATCCAAGACTTTTCCTCTACATCCTATTACACCTCACTCATATATTTACAAATGATACCTAAAGTCCCAAATATTTTAATATTATATGATCTATACATCTATTTGGATGATTTGATTTCTTATTACACATTTATAGTACATATATTTATATGTATATAACTTGATTAAAAGTTGAAGAAAATGGATTCAAGAGGAAGACCAATAAATTAGAACGTCATATGATATTTTCTTTTCAAAGGAAAAATACATTTCTTCATGACATTATGATTCCATGACTAGTTTTCAGATCACCCTAGCAATTATGAAACTATCACTAAAAAGCTCCATAGAGGAAATTGGAACTATGAAATTATTTCTTTTGTCCTCTTTATTTCTCTATATTTTAGAAGACATAATTTTTATATATTGACTATTAAAAATATTATTATTTTAAAAAAAAAAAAAAATTTTAAGTTAAATATGAAAAATATTAAAGTGTTAGTGCCATCAAAATATTTTTTAATTTTCTTAATCATAAATATGTAACTAAATCCCATTACGGTGTTAGGTAATCAATTCTATTTTGGACGATGTCATCTCTAGTGTGGGGTTTCATTCTAGTCTATGTTAATGACTAGGGTTTAGTACTACAATAGTACAATGGATTCTATTTTTCATCACCATAATAAGTGACAATAATAACCTTTTACAAACATTAGATTATGTGATGATTTGAATTCATCAAGTTTACGATTGGCGTTTCTCCATTTCCAAACATTAACTAGGTTTTTTTGGTGAATGAAAATTCAATTGATAGCAAAGAGGAGAATACATGTGTATGATATAGAGAATTAAGGGTCTGTAACATGTAAAAAAAATTATAATTTATGTTTGAAATTTTAAAATGATAAACTCTACAACACCCCCCTCAATAATTTTGAACTCGTCATCTTATAAGATTTTCTTGTATAATGATCGTACATGAACAAACTTAATTTTATATTATTTCTACATTTTTTCTATAAATATGGTCCTCAAGAAAAATATTATCTAGCCAAATAAAATGTAGAATACAACTTATTTTGAATCAAAAAGAACCACTAAAATTTCAATTAGAATAAAGAATAATCAAGAATTGTCTAATAATTCTTTTACAATTACTTTGAAAACTAGATATACAATTGCTCACCAACCAGTAAATAGTTACTCAATTTTTTGTTAGTTAAATATTATAAAGTACAAGTAAGAAAAAAACCAAAACATAAGAATGGGAAAAGAATTTAAAAACTTTTGTAAGAAAGATTGAAAAGGATTTACCATATATCTGGTAGTTCAAAATGTCTCGTTTGTACATATATTATAAATCCAATAAGAGATGTTCTTTGATGGATAAGGATCAGTGAAGACAATACATCCAACTCAGAAAACTTATCCTCATTTACGTAAGTATTTTGATAGCATCCATTTATATGTTGAATAAAATATGTCATATCTTATTCCAAAGACTTTAGTTTAAGATTGGTTCTAGCTTCTTTTATTCTAAATGTTCGTGATGGATAAAATCTATATGAAAGAAATGCGATTAGTAAAAAAGCTATACTTTTCTTCAACTAATCTTTCTTTAAATTAAATAAAGAAACGATGCCATAAAATAAGATTGCTTGTTTGATGTGTAAAATGACTGACTATCACATCGACTGTATGTAACACTTTCTTTTCCCAACAATAGTATTGCTTAACGTTCATGAACTTTGAGGAATGCAGCTTATCTTTCATTGCTTTAAACTTTTGAATATTTTATTAAGATTATAGTTAGAGGATGCTCTACAAGTGTTAGAAATCTATCCTCTAAACTTATAATATTGGTCTTCCGAATCTAATCAGAATAGGCTCATTGTAATTATTGTCTAACAATATATTTATTCTGACCTAATGGGTCCAATGTGAAATGGGTTTAATAGAAAACTGAAAACTTAAGAAACTGAATCCAAAAGTACATAATATGAAAATATATCAGCAAACAAGTGAAAACAAACTAATCTCAAATATAAGATTACACAGTACTTCACAGTGCAGATGCTGCAGTTAACATCGATAAGATTTCACCAAACTCAAACTCCAAATAATTATAATAATACTGACATTGACATTAATAATATCGTCTGTGATCTCCATGATAACATGGAAAACTGTTCTCATCTCAATCCACACGATAGCTTCAAGAAAAAGCAGAGTAGAAAAGACTGAAGATAAATCTATAAATATCACTGTCCCATATTTGATATAAGTTCATGAACTGACAGGAGTGCACCGAATCGATAAGTTAATGGCATGTTTCTAACCATGTTTCTAACCAATTGAGTCTTCTGTGAATACATGGCCAACAAAAGAGTGCATCCAAATAGATGCAGTCATGACTTTATGCTGTAGTTACTGCTCAATGAAAGGCCTTTTGTCGTTATAAAAGCGAACAGTTTAGAATCTCAAAACTATGGAAGTACTGTGATAATCATCATCTTTCTGAATTAAGATATGAACCGATTGGGATTCAACGCAGATTATTTCTAATTGGACAACACTAGAAAAAAATGATTAAATTATTCCCCACAGTTTACTTAAGCACAGGTTTATCTCTAGAGAAGCTTTCTTTAGGTCGGTGACATGCCTGGGTGGTATGAAGAGGTCCCACACTCTGTCGGATTTGAAGCTAAGTCGTCTAGGACACCATTCAGAATGCCTGGGTGTTTGTTCGGAACTTTAGATGCTATTTGTATAGAGTATTAAAGGTATGATTCTAAATGTTGATGTAAAAAATACTTATATAATTGAATAGAGAAACAGTTTGCAATTGATCTTATGGATTGTAGAAATCTACTTGTTCTTATTATAAAATGGTGATTTTTTTCAATAAGTGATTATATTATCATTTATAAAATAGTGTTACATACATAAAAAATGGAAAGTGGATGAAAATGGTTACATTTCTAGAGTCTACATGATGCTTTGTGGGTGGTGTTGGTGGTTAGTTTGAGCAAACAAATTCTCTTGTCTGGATTAGTTTGAGTGAACAAATTCTCTTGTCTGAATCTTACTATCTCACTCCATCATACAAATGAAGCAGAAATTATCATAATTAGAATTTCTAAATTAATCAAAATTTTGGTCTCTCTTATTATACTTCTTAAAATGCCTCCTCTTATTGGAAAAAAATAGAAAGAAGATTTATATAATTTAAGGTATAACAATAAATATAAATAATTTAAATAATTCTAATGCACAAGCACATTTTTGAAAAGGAAATGAAATGATAAATTGACTTAACTTTATGTACGGTTCGATATTTTGTAGCTAAAGATTGTTTCTTGATGATCTAAAATATGCTTTTATATCAAAGCTACTTCTAGAATTCTTTGATAATCCATAATAAACCTATTATCTACTCTAGATTACATATATTACCATAGAACTAAATTTCTAGTCCAAATAAGGGACTTATGGATTCAACAGGGCCTAGACATAGAAATGAACTATGAAGTTGAAAATGTTAAAGGAAAACCTATTTTCCTACCTTCTATAACATCTATATGATGCAAAGGCAGTGTAGATGAGGAGCTCTAAGTTTATATTAGATAAAGATATTCAACAAATAGATATAAGATGATCAAGAAACAAATCATGCTTTCACCATTTCTATCAAAATTTGAATGTTGAATATGAGCTCCTTTTAGCCCATATATATTTTAATTGTGATCTATCTTTTTATAATAACTATTTGCCATACGATTTGAATTGGTGGGAACACAATTTCATATGTAGAAGCCAGTAAAAATTTGGTTGTTATTTTTACACTATTAACATGAACTAGTGATGTAGGAGCATCCAATGTGTAAATGCAATCTTGCATCACCCAAAAATATTGTTTATTTTGATCTCTATTAAGTTTACAGAAAAATTATCAATAAGAATTAAAGAGGTAGGGTTACTATTTTTAGTAAGTTTGTATTTGTGCACATACAAACCTAAAAACAAACCCAATGACCTCAAGAAAAATATATAATAATTGGTGAAAAAATCATCTTAATATCATATATTGTTTGGCAGATATTAATGTTTCAAGGTTCAAGAATCTTATAAAAAATATTCAACTTGATTTATTGACCTTTAAATGATGAAATGGGACCTTGACGAATGTCGAATCAAATGATGATATGAGAAAAGTATGGTGTAGCTCATTCTCTGAAGTCTTCAATTTCAAATAAAATTGAATTGAATTAGGCTCTCAAATCAAAATTCATGGCATCCACAAGTTGTGCTACTTTAAGAGGGAAAATCTAAAATTTTAATAATACTCAAGTGGGCCCTAGACAAATTTTGGGCATATTTTAGGTCTATTCTAAGGCAGGGAAAAAGAAAAACAAAAAAGTGTTCAAAAAAAATAAGGACTACACTTTCTAGAACATTGTAGGATGATTATATAGTCCAAATAAAGAAGGCAAATGGGGGGTAACAAAAGATTATTTTAGTAGTTCTGATTATATCTTTGGCTTGTAGATTATTTAAATGATAAATTCCATGTGATTGTAGCGTGTTGAATGTTGTAATTTAATTTTATTGGGATAATAGAGAGAAAGTATTTCTTTCTTTCATTTTTTTATTATTTCTCTATTATTTTTATTTGTTTGGGTTTGTAATGGGGTTGTCAAATAGGTTCACTACCATGACAATATTTGGCCTAGGTATTTAAATTGATAATTGATGATCAAAGCTAAAGTCTTGGGGAGTTGTTAGCATAGAGCTAGGTTAGGTTTAGCCAATTTATCAATTTTTACATGTGGAAACATGCAACTTGTATTGTCCTCACTATATCATGATAACCTACATGAAATACTTCCAAGATGAATGGAATATTTTTAAAATATTAAATTTTCACTATAAGAATTTTCCAAATTTGAAACATGTATATGATTTTTTTTCAAATGCATGACATAAATGAAAGTAAGAATGAAGATTTTCATTAAAATGAATGGGTATGTGGATTTTCATTCAATACATTATGATCACAGTAAGTACTCCATGTTGAAAACTACAAATGTAAAAAAAAAAAAAAATTGAGTTTTTTAAGCCAAAAATTAAAATAATTTCTTTAAAATGTTAATGCACTCAAAAAATAAATGAGCATGAAGATACAACATAGAATTTTCAAATAAGCACTAAAATTATTTTTTAACATTGTTAATTCTCAAAATGTAAATGAAAATGAAGCTAAATATCATGAACTCATGATGGCATACAAATAAAATAAACTAAAATTATGGAAATGAATTTTTAAATGTGGGACCTAACTCACCACTTAAAATGTGGAACACTCTTGCATGTGTCATTTATAATTGTATGTGAACACAATAACTCTATTTTAAATAAAAAGATAATCTATCTAGTAAATTCTTCAAATTTAAGGAAAATTAGACCACCCAAATGACTCCTACCATGGTGAATAGGGAATGTTGTTTAGAGAGAGAGAGAGAGAGAGAGAGAGAGAGAGAGAGAGAGAGAGAGAGAGAGAGAGAGAGAGAGAGAGAGAGAGAGAGAGAGAGAGATTTCTAGAAACGCATTCAAATATAAGTATTTGTAATGGAATCCATGTTTAGCATTCTTTAAATCTATGAGTTTCAAAATATTCTTTCAGTGCAAATAGAAGGGAGAGAATCATTTGAACATAAGCCCCAATCTAGGGATCTTGGGTCTATATGATAATGAAGGATGAATCAAATGTGGAAGCTCAAAATATAGCCATAAGGTATTATAAATAATTAAAACTTAAACCCTAAAAAGGAAATTTTGAAAGCCTATATTACTAAAATTCTAGATGATTGGATCAGTTAAGATATGAACTAATTGGGATTCAAAGTAGAGTATTTTAAATCAGACAATGACATGCCTAGGTTGTATAAAATGGTCCTACACTATGTGAGATTTGAATTTAAACATCTTAGACACCATTTATAATGCCTAAGTATTTGGTTGGAACTCTAGATGCTACTTCCATAGAGTATTATAAAATGATCATATTTTTTAGATAAATAAGTGTTTGTATTTTTATTTGTAAAATCATGTTATATTTATTCAACCAAGGAAGTGGCATGAAATAGTTACATTTCTAGAGTATAGACAATGACTTGTGGGAGACATTAGTGGTTAGTTTGACTCCATAAAATTATCTCAAGGGTGATTCTTACTATCTCATCTTATCTCATCTCATCTCATCTTCAAGAATATGCAATTTTTTTTCTAAATGGTGTAGATCTGATAGGGGAAATTTGACGAGAGATGAAAATTGTCAATTTTGGATAAGTTCAACTTTTAGTAGTTATATCAAAGAAAATATACATCAAAATCCAAACTTTCTTCTTTTCTGCACTAGCTATACATGTAATCTATAACATATTTAGAAATCAGAGGAAAAAATATTATTTGTATATATTTTTTTGGCGGGAACTAGACCCCAGATTTTTAGTATTTTTCAGAAATTGTAAAATGGACTTCAAAAATAAAAAAAATTGTGTCAATTCTTGTTCAATTTTTTAAAAAAATTATAAGCATAAACTTTATCGAATTTTACACATTTCATCAGTTTACATTATATTCAAATTCTAAACACAAATGCCACATTTATGTTGTTAAAGTTGAAAAGTTTTTGTTTTGTTGACCTTTTCCTTTATAAAAATGTGACACAAGTTTGTACTTTCACCCAACTGATTCTTACTATCTCATCTTATCATATTAATGAAGAAGAAATTATCATAATTTTAATTTCTAATTCTATCAGAATTTTGATACATGTCTTAATATTCTATGCTTCATTAAAATACATCCTCTTTCTATCAAAAATCTTATTAGAAAGGAAATATAAAATATTTTATATAGTTAAGGGTACATTGATAACAAATTTAACATAAGTGAAATAGTAACTTTAGATTAATAAGTGTTGAATGCACTCTGAGATTGAGAAGAGGTGTGAATCAGTTTCAATCAAAACTTAATCTTTTTACTTTAATTCCAAGAGATCTTGATAAGGATATATTTTTTAGGTCCAAATTTACAAGATTGGAAAGAGACCAAAGATTGAAGTTTCCACATTTTATTAAAATCATAATTTGTAAAATTCAAGATTGATTGGATCAATGACATGGAAGAGTATTTTGAGTATGAAGAAGTAGAAGATCATGAGAGGGACAAGTTTACAAAGACCTTGAGCTAAAAGGTCATGCCAATATTTGGTTGAAATAAAATCAATTAGTAATAATATAAGATAAAAAGCGAAAATAAAAATCTATGGGATTGTAAAGTGGAAAAATTTAAGACATAATTCATCCTTGCTGACTATAATATTGATTTGTTTGAGAAAATAAGAGGGTTGAAGCAAGAAGGAAAACCTATAAAAGAGCATACAGAGATTTTTATTATGTCTTGATCAAAATAGGTCATTTTGAGGCCAACAAGTAGAAATTTGTTTGTTACATAAATAGGTTTAAGCTAAACATTCAAGAAGAGTTGAGTTTGGTAACAATGTATAAAATTGAAGATGCATATTAGTTTTCCTTAAAGGTAGAAGAGAAGTTGAAAAGAATATTTCAAAGAAAAAAAAATGAAAGAAGTCATGGTAGAATCACCAGTGGATGGCCTTATGGAGGCTAAAATGAAGACCAAAAGAAGAATGAATAATCTAGTAGAAAGAAAATCTAGATGGGAAATAAAACATACCAAAAATAATGGAGATCAAAGACTAAAAGAAGATTTAGAAGAGGATATGAAAAAGGAGGATTTCATGGAACCTATTTCTAGTGTGGAGAAGAAGGAGATGTAGAATATGAATGTCCCCAATATCAAGGGAGGAAGAATAGGAGACCAAAGGATAATGCATGAGTTTCATATATAGATGAGGATAAATTAAATCTTCATTTTATGAAGATGTTAAAAGAGGGGAGGTTATTTTTACCAGAAGAGTCTTTCTAAATGAAGTGAAATAAATAGCTTAAATGAAGAATTTGTTTCACCAATATGTAAGTGTGGAGGTAAATTTTTTAACATAATTATTGATGAAGGTATTATTGATGACCTTGTTTTAAAAAAAAAATAGTTAGTAAGTTGTACTTAGAGAGAATAAGGAATCCAAAACAATATTTTGTTGCTTGGTTGTAAAAGAAACATAAATCTTTGATGAATACACAATGCTTGGTAAAGTTCAAGATTGGAAATTATCATCATGAGGTATTGTGTGATAGTATGCATATGGATACTTGTCATATGTTGTCATGGAGACTCTATAAGTTTGATTTGCATGCAATACATTATGGAAATTCCAAAACCTATTCCTTTTCAAAGGATTGAGTTTGTCATGAATTGACACCCCTAAAAGAGGAAAGGGAAAATGTTTTTTGTAATGTTAGAATATGTATACTTGATGGAAGAAAATTTCCTTAAGATATGAAGCACAAATATATGGGTTATAATTTGATTCTTAGATAGAGAAGATGATAAATAGATACCCATAGAGGCTTGAGAATTTTTGAATGAGTTTTTAGACATTGTGGCTAAGAGGATTTTCCTCTAGTGAGAAATACTTGGCACTAAATGGACTCGATTGGAAATGCTAGTTTGTTGAATAAGGTAGTCTATACATCATCTAAAACTATCAACTTCCCCATCTTAAGTTCTTAAATTTTTCAGCTTTATTCCTTCATATTTCTATTTACACATTATACTATGGTGGTACAAATGATAACATGGTTCTCTTTTCTAACTAGGATAGGGACTAGAATTCAAGTATACATGTCACAACACCACATGTTAGAACCAAAAAGCTTTAGCACAACCTCAAGAGAGGAAACTCAAATTTAATTTCTTGCCTATGCGACATGTGTCTAGGCCACAATTGTATCATCCAAAGACATAGTGGAACCCACATCATAAAAATTTTAACACCACTTCTATATTTTATCCAAGATTTCCCAATGAAGATTTTATCCAATTTGGAAACCACCACCATGAATTTAAGATAAATTACTCATGTTGAGTGGAATTTCCTACTTATCTTCCCATTATGGCAAAGAAGATCAAAAAGATACAATTAGCACTCATGCATTGAGGTTGTAAAGAATAATAATGGAAAAATCCCCAACATAAGGATGTTAGTAATGGATTATATGATTAAGAGATCATGATGTTATCATGCAAAAAGGGCCAGAATGATTTATAAAACCCTCAAATATATTCTAAACAAAGGAGAGTTTGAAATTTTAGCAAAAGACTTTTCTTTCTAAAGACCATAAGTGTTCACCTTTCTTGAGAAATATTTGAAGGTCCATATATTCTATAATTAATTTTGTAATGTATGACCTATATTTTGTCCTTAGCATGTTTGATCTTAATTAAATATTGAAATTTTAAGAGTTGTCAACATGTTTTGTGTTGAATATTAATAACATGCAAATGGAGCAATCAAAATGGACTCATTTGCAGGAAATTATTTTGAATCACACCACTGTAGGTAATGGAAGCTAAGAGGCACAAGGAATTGAATTAGATTAGTGTTGGAGGTGATTTGGTAGCATATTTTCCCATAATAGATAGTCATGGGGACCCTGGAACTTCTTTTGGCAGCAAAAAGAAGACCTAAAACACTAGATAAATGGCCACATCCAGTTTTTGATATTTTTGAGGGATCTTTGATTCATTCTCCATGATCTAAAGATGTTGTTGAAAAGGATAGACCATTCATTCAAGAGTGGGACTTTGGGGAATTTTTTTGATGAATAGAGGCCTTTCCATTAAATTATAATATAAAAGTACACTATTCACAAAAAAGGCTTGGGGGATACAAGATCACCCCAAGAAAGTCAAATAGCCAAATCTGAAAACATTAGTTATTCATCAAAAAAACATAAATCCCTCACGCAGCTAGGACAGTCGCAACTGAGGGAGGGTGATCTTTATCATCAGGATTTCCCCATACATTGGGGCTAGGAAGTGGGTCTGGAAGAGACCATCCCTCATCCTCTACATCTTTATCTTCAAGCTCACCTTCCCCATGATTGGAAGAGATAGCCAAAGAAAGGAAAGGAAATTTTTCACCACTGGTAGAAGGCTAGCTAGTATCATCCAGAGGAGTAGCAGCAGTAGGAACATGAGCAATAAGAAAATCATCAGCCAAACTCCTATGGGGAGGAGAGGTCGAGAAACACCTCCAACCTCTTCCACTAAAAGAGTGGCGAGGATCCTAGGACCGAGGAGTTTGGGAACATTGAAACAAAGAACTATAGCCATAGGGTAGAGTGCAATTGGTAGAAAGAGAGTCTGTTAGCACTTTGGAAACCATACAAGGAGATTCTCCCCAATATTATAAAATATTTTGAATGTGGGCCACCTCCAAGGAAACCTTATTTTCCTGAACTTGAATCTGCAATATTATATTGTTACATATATAATATTTAGTATACATGGAAACATTAATATCTAGAAAGTTGTGAGTGAACAAAACAACATTTCTATCTTTCCAAAATGAAAAAATAATTTCCATCCTGAAAGCATGCCAAATCTTGGTATAGAAAAAGGGAATTCTGGGAGGGTCACCCAATAGATCCATATGGTAGGAAAAGGGCTCTAGATGAAATGGCCTATAAAAATCATGAATTGAGCTCCAGTATTGTTGAGCTCAATGACAAAACCATAAAATATGCAAACAAGATTCTAGGAGACAACAAAAAGGGCACCAAGGTTCAAGGACTCCCAAGTGTCAAAGCCTGGATCCTAGAGGTAACCCTTGATAAAGAACACACCAAGAAAATGTGCAATATTGGGCTCTAAGATAGTAGACCAAATGGTAGTGAAGTGCATCCTCCAGGTCTTTTGGGAAGAAACCAGATGCCACCTGAGTTTAAGAGTGTCAACCATCGGTAGATAGGGCACCAACCAACTATAACCCATACTCAGTGTGTAGTTAGTGAGAGGAGTCCAAGGATACCATTTCCAATCCTTCCACTAGGGCTTGGAAGACTAAATACCAAGTTTATGAAGCAACTTTGGTGGAATAGTAGACATTGAAAGGTCATAAGTCTGTCGATCTGGGCGAGAAAGCCTGAATTGAACTTTTAGGTCTTCCCATGACCAGAGACTCATAGTAGCTCTAGAAAACAAATCTCTAGGTGTTCTTATGCCATGTTTATGAAAGTGCAGAGCATGAAGACCCTGAATTTGGACAAGCAAATGACCTTATTGGTGAAAAGAGGTGACCGCCAGATGTTATACTAGTTAAAAGAGAGACCATCTCAAAATCCATCACCATCCCACCAAAGCCATGGTTTTACCACTTCCCAAGCTCTCCAAGTGCTTTTGACAACAAAAGTGCCCTGGATATGAACTGGTTCATCCATGAGAAGAAGGGTTTGAAACCCAATCCCCTTCCAGGAAGGTCTGTGAATCGAAAACCCAGAAGAGATATAATGTCTCAGAAGAATCTTCTAGGATTTATCCCCAAACAAGGCTTGAATCACTCATTTAGTGCAAAGCACAATACATTTCTTTTGTGTGGAAATGAGACCAAGCACACTAGAATCCTTAGGAAGATAGCAGTATTCCCAAGAAACCTCATGAAAGTAATGAGAATCTTCCCCTGAGGCCCATAAGAAATCCCTTACAAGATTTTCCAATTTCATATAGGATTATTTTGAGGCAACCCAATAGGAAGAGTAGTAAACATGGGTAGCAGCTAGCACTTTTGGACAAATCTAGAATTTACCAGCTAAAGAAAAATGTTTGGTGATCTGTCAATCTAGATTCTTCTTAATTTTGGCAAGGAAAAAGTTCCTTAAATCCATAGGAGAAGCTTGAAAGGTGAAGGGAATACCCAGAAAATGAAAAACCTCACCATGTTGAATCCACTTCCAGCCAAATTGAGACATTTAAGAAGAAGGTGGAAGAATGGATTATTTATAACACTGAGTCTTATTCCATTGAATAGAAGAACCAGAGGCCAAACAAAAAGTGTTAATGCATATAAGAGCTTCTAAAATATTATCCTCATCCTCAATGAGAGTGAGAAAAGAATCATCTACAAAGAGGCCATTGACAAGCTAAGAAGATGACTCGGGAAGGGAAATTCCTCTGACCAGCCCAGAGGAAGTGGCATTGGTGAGCAAGTATCCAAACCCTTCAACCACAAGTATATATAGATATCGAGCCAAAGGGAAACCCTAGTGGATAGACCTGAAAAACCAAAATGTTCTAAATGCCTACCATTAATAGTGATGCAAGCTGAGGTGTCACCAAAAATAATTTGGATAGACTAGATGAATTTGGGCCCAAAACCCAAAGCTTGAACCATAGACAAAATAAAAGGCCACTCAATACAGTCATATTCCTTCACAAAATCAATTTTAAGAAAGAGAGCCTTCTGGTTTGACCAGCGAGCCTATTCCATACCTTCCTAGACAATAATAATGTTGTCAAGAATGAATTTGGATTTGATAAAACTAGTTTGTTCAAGTCTTACAATCACAAGAAGGATGTGATAAATTTTTTAAGCTAAAGCTTTGGCTATGATCTTATAAGAAACATTGAGAAAAGTGATAGGCCTCTAGTTGTAAATGTCTGCTGGGTCTCTTGCCTTGGGAATGAATTTTATGCTCCCCTTATTAATGATTTCCCCTAGTGAGCAAGAATAGAAGGCTTCCAAATACACTCTATGAAGATCTAGGCCAATAGCATCCCAAGGAGCCTTGTATAACTCACAAGGGAAGCCATCACAGCCAATGGATTTTTCATCATCCATAGAAAAAAGAACTTCTTTAAGATCATCAATAGTGAGAATCTGGTCACAAAAAGACTTCTAGCTCAAAAAGAGACGGTGAGGAACACTGTCAAGAAATTTGCAAAAAATTTCTCTCTAGCAGATTAATTTCCCTACACAGTGAACACCTTCTCATAGTGTCTAACAAAAGCTGTAGAATTTCAAGAAGCTTTGTAAGTAAATGCTTCCCTTCTTTTATTTTTTTAATACCAATTTTTGTATGGTGAGATCTGAGAGCCGAGAAAACCATTTTCTCATATAAAACCATCCATTATATAGACAATTTTTGTCACTTAATCTCCTTTATTACATTTTCCTTTTATCAATCTTAGTCATCCAACTCATTTCATAAACTTATTCACTATATCTGGATCTCGGTAACACATTTTACTTTCACCTAGGAACTTGAACTTTTCTTGAAACTTGTTCCTTCTATTTTAACCGTTTAGATCTAAGTCGTAGATCATCATCATGAATTTTCTTGATCATAGATCTCACTAACTAACTTTCCTTGTCATCTTCATCATCTATCTCATCATAGCTAATCATTAAATGTCATTTATATCATTGTATTTAGTACATATTCCTTGCTCAGTAGATAAATCTATATTTCGATTAACTTCGCTCGGTGCCTAAAACTTTCATGTTTGGTGTCTTGAGTTTTTTTTCCTTTAGCGAGTGACTTTTCCTACTCGGTATCCAACATAGTTTTTCTTAATGACTTGACAAATATTCATTACCATTCTTTATCAACTTAGCATAATCATATGTTAGGTAGAAAACAATTATATCAACATAATCTTAACATTGTCTGATCTATATCAGTTTCCCATATAAGTTCTACAACATCTCATTTCTTCTTCTTCTTAACCCATTCAACTTATATCATATACCGAATGATATAGAAATATAATATAAACCAAAAATAAATTGCTTGATATCAATGACAAGAAAATAACTAATCTAACCTTTCTACTATCTTGTATTCCTCGGATCTTGGTTGGTCTTCATCATCATCACCATCATTTAATCAATCTCCAACATTATTATCAATTAAATAGTAACACAATCTTCATTCCTTCATCGATGAGATTATATTATCGATAAGACTTTATAATTTCTCATTAATATTATTTGTTCCTTTTTAATTATAAGTACTATATATCATTGTATCTTTATGATGGTATCATCAATCATTCCTAATATTTTTAGTGGAGCTTCTCATCTTTTTGATAAAACAAATGCTTTTTCCAAGACATTTCCTTTATTTGGGAGATCCATGTTACTATATCAATGTCACTCATCTAAGTAACCATCATAGATGTCACATAAAATTTTGTCTTTTCGATATAATAGTGCTCTTTGATAACACATCTTCTAACTTTGTTAGGTATTAAAAACTTTACCAATGTGAACCTTTTTGATGAAGTATTCATGTCTCTTCAAAAACCTCTTTGTCGATAAGATTGTTCATGTCCTTATTAGAATCCTAGTATCTCACATTTGGGGAATTTAGTTACTTTTCTATAAGAGTTTTGATGAGTCTCATCAAAGTTAAAAATTTCAATATAACATCATCTTTTGATGTAACACATTTCGGCTTTAATAGGCACTTGAAGTTTCATCGATGTAAATATTTTTTATAAGATACATTTACATATTTCATCGATGGCTTGTGACCTCCTAATTTTGGTAAGACTAGTCTTCTATTTGTTAGATACATGGTATCAATTTTTTTTCGATACCCTTCATTTGTATTTTGGTGAAGAATATTGTAATTCTTACTAACATATAGATTTTTTATGTAGCTTCACCTATCAATGTGACACTTTTCAACTATTGTAGATTCTTAATGTTGTATCAACATTTAAATCATCTTTATTTTCAATGAAGGTGTATTCATGTCTCTTTAATGAGTAACCTTTTGTTGTTTCATTTTCTTTAAGTGTGACACATCTTTCACCCCATTGTCTTGTCATGTTTCTTCGATGGAATTGACAGAAACATGTGTAGGAAAAATTTTAAATCTCAGGGAAGAAAATGAAAAAAATATTTTATTTTTTGAGGCGCTAACAAGTGGTATCCTTAATGAGAAAATATGATGGAAAATCATATGTGAGATATCACGTAATGCTTTGACTATTGAGAATAGGGGAAGATAGAAAGAAAGCGGAAAAGGCCTAGGGAACTATGGAAAATATATGAAAGGAAAATTTAGATCAAGGGAAAGGCTAGAGTGTTAGCATTGTGGAAAGAAAGGATGTCTAATGAAATATGGTTGGTCTCAAAAGTAAAAATAAGGAGAAGGACAACAAGAAAATAATAAGGAAGAAAATGTAGTAGGTGATGTATTAAAGATTCTTTGATTATTTCTTTAGATAATATTACTAAAATCAATGATTGTTGAAAGAGGTGAGACATGAACTTATGATTTGAGGAGAAAATTAATATTAGCACTTCTAGGAAGTGAAGGTTACATAGTTACATTTATAAATAGTTAATGGAAGGTCACTAAAGGCTCATTAATAATAGCAAAAGGGGAAATTGTACATTATATTTATGTACTAGAAATTTTGATTATTCTATTTTTTTAGATTACATAGGAACATATACAACATTATGGCACAATGGACATCATGGGAACATGAGTGAGAATGGGATGAAGTGTCTCCATTCCAAAAATTTATTACCAAGTTTGAAGCAAGCTGAGTCATATTCATGTAAAAAATATGTTTATGGAAAATAAAAAAGTTAGATTTCTTAGAGTAGGGAGAGAAAAGAAGAGTAAAAGTTAGAGCTTTTATGGTTAAATGTATGGGGGATATCATGGGTATCATGTCTCGGTAGGTCATATTATTATGTTACTTGTATTGCTGATACAACTGAGAAAACCTGGGTTTACTTCATTCCTATAAAATTTGATGTATTTCATAATTTTAAGAAATAGAAATGTTTGGTTGAGAATGAGATAGGAAATGAGTTGAAGTGTCTCACATCAAATAATGGAGGTGAATATTTGACTAAAGAGTTTTCTGGTTACTATTCATATCATGGGATTCATAGACAAGAGATGATTCTAGGAACACCATAATAAAATAGGACATTTGATATGAAGGACAAAAAAATCATAGAGTGTGCAAGAAGTATGAGATTACATGAAGAATTTCCATTATAGTTTGGGGAGATGCTATATATATTATTGTTTACCTAATAAGAAGAGGGCCTCCAGCCCCCTCAATGGTTATATTCCAAACAAGGTGTGGATGGCTAAAAAGGTAAATTAATAATTCTTGAACACTTTTGGTTGCAACTCATTTACCTACATTGATATTGAAAATGTATAACAAAGCTAAGTGAAAAATCCAAAGCTAGATGAAAAGTAAATGATTGTGGTTAATATTTATGGGATTATGAAAATTACAAAATCATGAGGAGTAGACATGCCATTTTCAATGAGAGTGTCATATATAGAGATTGCTTTTAGGGAAAGAAATAAGAAAAAGAAAACACAAAACACATTATTCTTGGTGTGATCCCAAAAAATATACTACCATTAGTTCCTTATAATATTGAGAAACCATAAAAAAAATACCTCAAACTCCTACAATAATATCTATCAAGACAAGTAGACTCTCTAAATGATACTATCCCTCATTATATTATGCATTATTGACTAATTTTGGTGTACCAAAAAGTTGTACAAAATTATTGCAAGTACAAACTAGAAAGAAGTGGGATTAAGGGATGAAAGAGGAGATGGAGTCTTTTATATAGAATCTAACTTGGAATTTAGTTGAGTTGCACAAAAGGTAAAATAGAATTGCCAATTAAATGGGTTAACAAGTTATCAAAAAAATATGGAGGCAGGAATTGATATAAGGCCAAGCTTGTGGTAAAAGGTTTTGCACAAAAAAAGGGTATCAGTTTTGATGAAACATTTTCTCATATTGTTAAGATGAATTCAATTTGAACTATTCTAAGTCTTGTGGAAATAGAAGACTTGTATCTTAAATAATTAGATGTGAAGATGACCTTTCTCCATGGAGATTTGGAAGAATAGTTTATATGCAACAACCATAGGGATATGAGGTCTAAGTGTTAGAATAACTGAGAGGGGGGTGAATCAGTTATCCAGTGCCCCAAATCAAAATGTATAATCTAAAAAAATTCTACTACTTATGAAAGTCGGTAAACATAAAATACTTTCACTGTCTATGTACTTACCGATTGACAGTCTAAACTTTGTAATAATTACCGATTAATTCTAACATGTAATATGCAAAGTATGATAACAAAAAAATATCACAATCAACACATAACACAAGAGATTTAATGTCGAAACCTTGTAAAGGGAAAAAATAATTGGGATCGGCAACCCAAAATTGTTCACTCTTCTGAAGTGAGGTCGGTGAAGACCCAACCCTATTAAAGGTTTACAAACACACTGTTAGGTGTGACCTTGTTAGAGGATTTTAGACCATAAGTTATCATCCAACTAGTAGTCACTCTGGGGTTAACAGGATAACAATGTTCACTCTATGAATGAAACATCAAAAGACTTTCATAGTCCACTCGGTTAAGAGATTTGACTATGTACAATGGTTAAATGTGTAACAGTAGATGATCTACCTTAAAACAACTTTAGTTTGCAATTTACAGATCAATGTTCAGCTCATAAATATTTCTTATCAATATAACACTTCAAATTCAATACTATATCAACTTACTATCCATCGGTAATAACTCTCTGTAGCTCGGTAACTATTTTGTAGCTCGGTTCTTATTAACCAGTATGATCAAAATGCATGAAAACTTCTCCATGTGATAATTCTGCAATATCTTCTTCTTCCAGCATATTTTCATAATGAAACCAATGTCTCTTATATAGATGAGTAAATCATTTTCTTTTACTCCATCAGATATTGCCGCTTAATCATATTCATAGATTTTTTTTCTTTAAGCTCCCTCGGCTGATGTGTCAATAACACATTTCAATCTGCTCCATTAGATCCTTTTTTATTTGTGTTAGTCATCGATCTTCATAACAAACATTATCTGTTACCTCGATTTCATACACTTTACAGCTCATCACTTTATCAGCTAAACTAATCATTTAATTCCTTTCTATTTTTCTCGGTTAACAAAGAAATGCGTCGGTGAACACAAGCTTGGTTAATAATGTTCTCGGTATACACTACACTTTGTCAGTGTATACTGAAATGATTTATTTACCGACAACACTGCTTTGTGTCTTTCAGCTCTATTCTTCATCATAGATGAATGCAACATAATAAAGTCAATTTCATCAAGTCATAGACTCCCAACAAGTTACTCAGTGTAATCCTTATCCTCATCTGTCATATACATCTTCCTCATGTAGATATTTCTGTTCTTCATCTCTTTCACCTTCCTTCAGATGTGTCAGTATAGTAACTTACAAGATAAGTACTGTCAAGCTAGTTGACATCAATGACAACATAATACTAATTTAATCATCTTGCATATCTAATCATCAACTTCTCAGTAATCTTGAATTACAGATTCTTCATTCTGGTTCTAAATCAGTTGTAGTTCATCAATCTCTCCCTTTGGCATTGATGGAAACTCAAGTAATATGAAATGTACCATACAAATACCAAACAGTTCTCTAAAACTTTGTGATCAAATGTTGTGTAGTGTAAGCTCTCCCTAGCTTAACATGTTTAATCACTATGTTACTAAAACAACATTATAAAATATAGCTTTGTCATTCTGTAGATATAACCTTTTCAGTTCTCAAGTTCCTTTCAAATTATCTCTCCCTTAGATAGTTCTCATCGGTGTATATCTCCTTTTCTTTTCATATTATTTATCTCTCCCTTTGACAACAATGCCAAAGAAACAAATAAATAATCAGCTTTGTAATAGCTAAGTAACTCTCTGTTGTCCATTACTTCCTCTGTATCTTAGTATACTGATATCCCAATCTATTTCAATTCTTCAAACTTAATCACAACCTTGAACAAAATTCAAAGTGTGAACTATGATGCATCAACATGAATGATCTTCTGATAAGATTAGGCTGATGCAACATCCAGATCACATTAGTGACTGATAGATAGGGGACAGACCCCAAGTCTAGTCCTCAAATATTCAAAAGTGTCCTTCGATAGAGGCTTTGTAAAAATGTCTACAAGTTGTTCTTTAGATGTAACAAATTCTAACTTTACTTGCTTCTCTTGCACTTGTTCTCTTAAGTAGTGATACTTAATTGATATATGCTTTGTCTTAGAGTGCATCACAGGATTCTTTGAAATATTAATAGCACTTGTTTTGTCATAGTATATGATCACCGGGTCAGTGATTACCTCATTCATTCCTTCCAACACTTGCTTGATATATGCAATATTTGAGCAATTAGTAGCAGCAGAAACATACTCTGCTTCAACTGTAGATTGAAAAATACAAGCCTACTTTTTACTTGTCCATGTTACAAGTCTTTCACCAAAGAAAAATGCTCCTCTGGTGGTACTTTTTCTGTCATCCACATTTCCAGCCCAGTCAGCCTCAGTATAAACTTTCAGCTCAAACTTACCTTCCTTAGGATACCATAATCCATAATCCTCTATCTTTTTCAGATATCTTAAGATTATTTTAGTAGCAATCATGTGTGATTCTGTAGGATTATTAGAATATCTAGCAACAATTCCCACAACATGTGCTATATCTGGTCTACTGTGAACTACATACATGAGCTTACCAATCATGGATCGGTAAAGTGTCTAGTTTACCTTTGCAGTTTCATCTTCCTTTGTCAATTTACTTCCAATAGCCATTGGTGTTCCCATAGGTTTAGCATCTTCCATGCCAAATGTCTTCAAGACTTCCTTTATGTACTTAGGTTGTGTGATGAATATCCCATCACTCTGTTCTATCACTTGTAATCCGAGAAAGAATTTAATCTCTCCGAACATAGACATTGCAAAATCATTCCTCATGTCATCTGCAAAATATTTACATACATGATCTTGACCTCCAAAAATAATATCATCAACAAAAATTTTAGCAATAATAATAGTGTCATCAGTATCACCTTTCATATAAAATTGTTGTTCTCACTAGTTCTTACAAATCCAATACTTAACAAGTAAGTATGCAGTCTTTCATACCATGCTCTCGATGCTTGTTTCAAACCATATAAAGCTTTGTGTAATCTACATACCATATTTATGTTGTCTAGATCAATGAATCCTTCAAGTTGTTCTATGTAGACCTCTTCTTCAAGTATACCATTCAGAAATATTGATTTCACATCCATTTGATAAACCTTAAATTTCTTGTGTGCAGCATATGCAAGTAACATTCTAACTCCTTCCAATCTAGCAACAGGTGCAAGTGTTTCACCATAATCAATGCCTTCTTCCTGTGCATATCCCTTGCATACCAATCTCGCTTTATTTCTTGTCACTTCACCATTTTCATTCATTTTGTTTCTGAATATCCATTTAGTACCGATAACATTCTTATCTTTAGGTCGGGGTACTAAGGACCAAGTTTTGTTTTTCTCTATTTTTTCTATTTCCTCCTTCATTGCATTAACCCATTCTTCATTTTCTGATGAAACTTTCACATTCTTTGGTTCAAATTCACAAACTAGACATGTACCTTGTCTTGTTTTGCTTCTTGTTTACATTCCAGCTTGTCTGTTTCCAATAATTTGTGTCTCAAGATGATGTCTTCTGACAAAACTAGCTAGTACTCAGTTTCTTCTTTCTTGTTCATCCTGTTCAGGTTCATTTGCTTGCTCAGTAGCACCATCTTGTTCATCGGTTTCCCTTTCCTGTTCCTCAGGGTTATTTTCCTGCTGACCGGTTATCATAGGTTGTGACTTCGGTAGATAGTCAAGAAGTTCAATGTAAGTGAATCTACCATATTCTTCCAGTTCTTTTCTTTCTTCTATTTTTATGTCATCATACTCATCAACACGAACATTAGTACTTTCAATCATCTTATTTGTAACCTTATTCAAACATTTGTATGCTTTACTCTTAGTAGAATATCCTAAGAATATTCCTTCATCACCTTTAGAATCAAATTTCCCATTTCTCTCATCTTTCAAAATAAAACATTTGCTTCCAAAAATTATGAAATAACTTACTGTAGGTTTGTGTCCAAACCATAGCTCATAGGGTGTCTGATTGGTGTCCTTCTTTAGTTGTACTCGGTTAAGCACATATATAGTTGTGCTGACAGCTTCCCTCCAATATGTCTAAGCAACATTATTTTGTAGCATTAGTGTTCTAGCACAGTCAATGATTGACCTATTCCTTCTTTCAGCAATCCCATTCTGCTGAGGTGTTCTCGGTGCAGAGACCTGTCTCTTAATACCATTCTCATTACAAAAATTAGTAAATTCATCAGAGATAAATTCACCTCATCTATCAGATCTTAAGCATTTGATTTCTTTTCCAATCTCTTTTTCTACCTTAGCCTTATACCATTTAAACAACTTAAAAGCTTCAGATTTCTCTTTTAGTAACATAACAGTCATCAGTCTAGTATAGTCATCAACAAAAAGAATAAAGTATCTATCACCATAATAGCTCTGAGTTCTCATAGGACCACATAGGTTGGTATGAACCAATTCAAGTATCTTCTTTATTGAGTAGTCTTTGCTTTTAAAACTGGACTTATTGATCTTACCTTTATGAAATTCATGACACATAGCATGATCCGGTTTTGACAAGTTAGGCAATCCTCTAACTCTTTTCTTCTTACTAATCTTGACCATGTTATCAAAATTCACATGACATAACCTCTTATGCCATAACCATGCATCTTCATCTTTCATTAATAAACAAGAAGACTGATCAATATCAAGATAAAATAGATTACCTCTGGATTGTGTACCGGTTCCAACAAGTCTTCCTCCATCATCATAGATTCTTACCTTTCTCCTCTCAAAAGCAAGTTGGTGACCTAAGTTGTTCAACTGTGCCACACTTATCAAATTGTAGTTCAGTCCATCTACCCAGTATGCATTCTCACATTTTATTCTATCATTAATCATCAGTGAACCTTTACCTCTCACCATACAAGGTGCATCATTTCCCATTCTAACAGATCCACCATCATATTCATCAATTAGATCAAATTTATCTATATCACCAGTCATATGATGTGTGTAGCCACTGTCTATGATCCATGTATCATTTCTTCTTACTTTAGAGATCAGTGTTGTCTCTTCATGTTTCTCTTCTTCTTCTGAATCATCCTTCATAGAAACAAATACTACTTCTACATCATCATTAGTGTCAGATTCAAATTCAAATTCTTCGGCTATGTAACATACATTTTTTCCTTTGTCATAGCTATCTTGGTTGTCTCTGTTGTTGTGTCAGTAGCCTCTATTGACTCTTCTCCCATAGCTTCCTTCAAATCAGTCTTTGGATCTATCATCATCTTTCTTATTCAAACATCTAGCAGCGATGTGACCAACTTCTTTACAATTAAAACATGCTAGAGGTAACTTGCCTCTATATCTTCCCTTACCTTTGGGCAATCTTCTGGCCATAAGAGCTTCAAGCTCATCAAGTTCATCATCGGTATTACTATCACTATCATTATTATTATCATTCTTGCTACTAGACTTACCAATCTTCAAAGAGGACATGAAAGTGGATTCAATAAAAGGTACAACACTATTGTCAAAGTTATTCAATTCAAATGTTGTAAGCTTACCGATCAGAGTGTCAAGGGTGAGGTTGGATGTAGCCCTTGTTTCATGAATTGCAAAGATCCTGATCACATAAACTAGCAACAAAGTTTTGAGAATCTTGCTTATCACTGTTTCATCATCAATAGCTATGCCAGATGCTCTAATAGCATGTACTACCTCTTTTAGTCTATTTGTGTATTGCACAATGTTCTCACCTTCTTTCATCTTCATATCATCAAATCGACCTCTTAGGCTTTCTGCTCTGGCTCTCCTGACATTCGCATCTCCACTGTATATTAGAGTCAGTTTATCCCACATGGCTTTAGTAGTAGTGCATCCCTTAATGTCTTCAAATTTGGTGTCGGTACAGGCAGCAACAAGTTCCATCATAGTAATATTGTGTTCATGCCTATCCTTCATTTGATCAAGAGTCAAGGGACCTAGTGTTGGTTCAATGTAGCCATTCTCCATCAGTTCTAGTGCAGAATTCCCAATTCCAAATATGTGCAACTTCATCTGGCTTTGCCATACTATGAAGTTATCTTTGTTCAGCTTTGGCACTTCCCTCTTATACATCTTAAGACCTTTTTGCTGAAGTCCTTAAAACTCTATTCTAAGCAACCACATCTCTGATACCAATTGTTAGAATAACTGAGAGGGGGGTGAATCAATTATCTAGTGCCCCAAATCAAAATGTATAATCCAAAAAAATTCTACTACTTCTGCAAGTCGATAAACATAAAATACTTTCACTGTCTGTGTATTTACCGATTGATAGTCTAAACTTTGTAATAATTACTGATTAAATCTAACATGTAATATGCAAAGTATGATAACAAACAAATATCACAATCAACACATAACACAAGAGATTTAATGTGCAAACCCTATAAAGGGAAAAACCACCTGGGACCGGCAACCCAAAATTGTTCACTCTTTTGAAGTGAGGTCGGTGAAGACCCAACCCTGTTAAAGGTTTACAAACACATTGTTAGGTGTGACCTTGTTAGAGGATTTTAGACCAGAAGTTATCATCCAACCAGCAGTCACTCTGGGGTTGATAGGATAACAATGTTCACTCTATGAATGAAACATCAAAAGATTTTCACAGTCCACTCGGTTAAGAGATTTGACTGTGTACAATGGTTAAATGTGTAACAGTAGATGATCTGCCTTAAAACAACTTTAGTTTGTAGTTTACAGATCAATGTTCAGCTCATAAATATTTCTGATCAATATAACACTTTAGATTCAATACTATATCAACTTACTATCTGTCAGTAATAACTCTCTGTAGCTCGGTAACTATTCTGCAGCTCGGTTCTTATTAACTAGTATGATCAGAATGCATGAAAACTTCTCCACATGATAATTCTTTAATATCTTCTTCTTCCGGCATATTTTCATAATGAAACCAATGTCTCTTATATAGACGAGTAAATCATTTTCTTTTCCTCCATCAGATTTTGCCACTTAATCATATTCATAGATTTTGCCACTTTAAGCTCCCTCAGGTGATGTGTCAATAACACATTTCAATCTACTCCATTAGATCCTTTTTTATTTGTGTTAGCCATCAATCTTCATAACAAACATTATCTGTTACCTCGATTTCATACACTTTACAGCTCATCACTTTATCGACTAAACTGATCATTTAATTCCTTTTTGTTTTGCTTGGTTAAGAAAGAAATGCGTCGGTGAACACAAGCTCAGTTAATATTGCGCTCGGTATACACTACACTTCGTCAGTGTATACTGAAATGCTTTATTTACTGACAACATTGCTTTGTGTATTTCATCTCTATTCTTCATCATAGATGAATGCAACATAATAAAGTCAATTTCATCAAGTCATAGACTCATCAACAAGTTACTTAGTGTATTCTTTATCCTCATCTGTCATATACATCTTCCTCATGTGGATATTTATGTTCTTCATCTCTTTCACCTTCCTTCAGATGTGTCGGTATAGTAACTTACAAGATAAGTACTGTCAAGCTAGTTGACATCAATGACAACATAATACTGATTTAATCATCTTGCATATCTAATCATCAACTTCTCAGTAATCTTGAATTATAGATTCTTCCTGGTTCTAAATCAGTTGTAGTTCATCACTAAGATGAGTACTTATTGTGCATGATAAATAAAATCTTGTATGGCCTAAAGCAAGTACCTTTGAAATGGTATTTAAAATTTGACAATTTTATGGTTGAACAAGATTACAGCATATGTTATTTTAATTATTGTATTTATTTTAAGAGATTAAATAATGGTAGCTATATCATCTTGTTATTATATGTTAATGGCATTCTTGTTGATGGCTTTAATATGAAACATATAAATGAGCTTAAATGAAAACTAGTAGAGTCATTTCTCATGAAGGATTTAGGTGCATAAAAATAAATCCTTGGTACAAGAATAACTAGAGATAGGAAAAAATTGTACATTAATGTTGTCTCATAGTGATTACATAGAAAATTGTTAAAAAGATTTTAGATGCATGATGCAAAAGTAGTTAGTACACCTTTACCCAATCATTTTAAATTGACTAAGGAGATGTGTCCCAAGATATAAGAAGATATGGACTGCATGTCCAAGGTTCCATACTTTTTAGCAATTCCACATAGTTTGATAGATATCATGGTGTGTACAAGGCCAAATATTACACATGTAATGAGATTTGTGAGAAGGTATATGAAGAATCCTAGAAAAGAGCATTGGAATTCAATAAAGTGGATTCTCATGTATTTGAGAGGTGCCACTACATAGTCATTCTAGTAGGAAGTATTAAAAATAGAAGGAGAACAACAAGGTATGTTTTCACTATAGGTGGAACAACAATTAGTTGGATTTCACAATTACAAAAGGTTGGTGCACTCTTTTCCGTAGAATTAGAGTATGTTTTTTTTACTGAGGTTAGTAAGGAGATGATTTGGTTACAAAGTTTTATGAAGGAATTGGGCAAGAAGAACAAGAATAGAAAGTTGTAAAGTTATAGTCAAAGTACCATTCATCTTGCAAAAAACTTATCTCTTAACTCTAAGATGAAACATATACACCTATGATACCATTTTATATGTTTAGTTTTAGAGGATGGACATTTAAAGTTACTGAATATACACCTTAGAAATAATCCTGCAAATATGTTGACGAAGGCAATAACTTGAGAGAAACTAACTTCCTCCTCAATTTTTGTGTGCCTTTGAGCATGATACTAGTGGAAATGAGAAACAAGCCAATTCTTGGCATGTCAATCCAATGGGAGCTATAGGTATGGTGATGCTCATTTAAGATTAGTCTCCAAGTGGGAGATTTTTCTAGTATGTGATGACTAATCATATTGTTGGGATTTAATTTTGATGATGGTGTTAATCATGTTCTCCCCCAAATCATGTAACAAGGGAGTGTAAGGGGGATAGTGCCCATGGTAGGGGTCTTGTGGCAATGCCCCTAGTGGGGTTGCTGGGGAAACAACCCCAAAGAAAATGTTACCTATTATTTAATAAAGGAATGAGGTGTTATAATTGCATGTAAACTTACCTTTGTGAACCACCAAATAGGACTATAAATAAGTGGTTGTGTAATGTGAAAGACATCATTAAATAACTTTTTATTAGCTAGCTAATATAAAAGAAGTGGATGATTGTTTCTCTATTGTATGT
This sequence comes from Chamaecyparis obtusa, assembly GCA_027943335.1. NCBI lineage: Eukaryota > Viridiplantae > Streptophyta > Pinopsida > Cupressales > Cupressaceae > Chamaecyparis > Chamaecyparis obtusa. The sequence goes on from BSBK01007534.1 coordinate 497,932, forward strand.
ATCCTGCATCGGGTGAACCATTTTAATTATATGTGCTATCGCATGTTTTATTATTATTTTCTCTCTTATTTTTTATTTAATTTTAATATTATTTTTTGCTTTGGGATACTTTAAAACCCTAACACATCATTCCAATTGATCTAGGAGGATCCTCCACAATCAATCTAAATTGGTGGTGACAAAAATGATGATGTCAAATGTTGATTAAAATTCCTTCATATTATAGAGCTTGTGAAAGAGGTCAATTCGTGCATATGGCACACTCACATGTTGACACTTGGCATAATGAGGATGACACATGGCATGGTAAAATAATGACATGTGGATAGAATGGTGATTAAATTTAACAACCTAGTAAATGGGATTTTTACCCACAACCTACTCAAGGTAATTCAATGTTTTCACCATTACTCCACATAAAGTCATATGGACTCATTTAAATTTAAATTTGAGACTAAAGTTGTATTTTAATGAAAAATTAGGTTGGATGGGATTTGATCCCACAACCTACCCCACACCAACTAAATGCATTAACCTTGATGCACCACATATGTGGATGTTGAAACTAAATGGGAGCCTTTTATCTTTATTGTGTGGCCCAATGCTAGAGGAAAAAGTCACTAAAGGATGCTCACATGTGGATTTGAAGCAAAAACCTCATAAATATGAGGATAAGCATTACCCATTGCACCAAACATGCAAGCGTTTTTGAAATTGGATGGAAATGTATTTAAATTATATATTTTTTAAAAAGGTAAAATATGTAATACCCCAAAAATGGGCTTCAGTACCATTGACCTCCTACATCAAAAAAATTGATCGAAATTGACCCTAAAGTCCTAACCTAAGGCACATCTGCACATCAAATAACCCAAACCCTAATCGATCCTATCTCAATTCTGCATCAGGGAATATTCCTAAATATTCCTAATCTATCCTAATTATTTCTAATTAAATATTATTTGGTGATAAATGATATTATTTTGTTTATCCTAAAGTCAATTAATTGAATATGTTGAATATTTAATTAATTAAACTTAATTTGGCCACTTAATTAATTTAATTAGATTTAATTGAATTTATTCCTAATTAATATTATTTTTATTTGACAATAAATCACATTTTCTAAAAATAATTGATTAAATCAAATTGTCAAATTTAATAATTTAATTTTGAATAAAATTTGATTAAATAATTGATTAACCCGTAAATCAATTATTTAATTGTTCAAATTAGTTAAGTTGAGAATAAATTACATGGGAATTAAATAAATTCATAATCATCTATGCACAAATCATAAGATCAATTGAACTTTAAATCAACTATTAAATTCAATTTGTTAACGTTTTAAACTCAACATGTGATTGTGAGTTGAAAAGCAGATTGGAGTAATCTGAACTTCTAATTTGAGTTAAAAAGTTGATTTTGCATGATTTTATGAGATAACTATTTCTAATTTCCTGATAACTCAACAATCAATTCGTATTGATCAAGGAGAGATTATTGGCTTTCCATGAGTTCTCAAAACCCTGCATTTCTATATAAACAGGCCTCAGTTCTTTACAAATGACCGCAAATTTGGAGAATCTTTGCACATGCGATCTGGAGAATTTGGAGATTGTGCAATTTTTGAGATTCTTTGCTAACCATTGTTTTCTTGATTTCATTGCTTTCATAGCATTGATAGCTTAGATTTCAATTCATCCTTCAAAGTTTTAGATAATTTTTACATTGTTTTCATCATTATTGCATATAAAATACCAAAAACATAGATTAAATTTGCATTCATTTTCATTAGATTTTGCATTCAAATCCTTCATTTAGGTGTTGCATTGTCACTAATCTCGGTCAATTTCTGAGAACACCATACTCACATCTACTAGAAGGCACTAAATCACCTGGTTAATGATATACTCATTTATTGCTTATTTTTTTTATTATTAACCAATAATATTTTACTGAAGTGTTGTGTCCATAAACAGGTACAATTTTCACACACACATAATTAAATGTAATGAGAATACTTGAACCTGTGAGCTTGCCTATATAATGGTTGGGTATTTCCATTGCAACACACACCTATTTTTGGTAGAGAAGTACCCAAACTTGTTTGTATAAGATAATTTGGAGAAGTAAATATTTTTAAATAGTCTTTTTATTTGTAGGAAGAGTTTATTTAAACTCTACATGAGTTTATATCTTCCTAGAAGAATCCAGAAGGCTATTTTGCAGGTTTTTATGTATGAAGGAGATTTGATGTATTTTTTCATCAATATTAATGGATCGATTGCACATTTGAAGAAGACCTAGAGATGTATCCCTTAAGGGGTGAAATTCATTATCAAATTTGATGAAGGGTGCTCCCCTTAATACCACAAACACATAACAGAAATAGAGAAATAACAGCAATATGCAAGAACAGAAAATTGGCTTCTTATTATCTCCACAAATGTGGAATTACAAACTTTCAGAATTACAATATGCAACGCCACATGGGCATTCCCTTACAATATTCAATAGGACAAAGCCTCGAATCAATACCCAGATCTACTACCCAGAACTGTCCCGAACTGCCTAAGACAACACTACAGCCTTCCTTATATAGGCAATTTTCCACCGCCTGGGAAGGTTCTAGAATTTTTAGCCAACAAGGCCGACCAAACTTAGAATTATTTTATTTTTCATTTTATTACATTAAAGTCAGCTCAAAATAACTTTTGAAACCCAAATAGAAATTTTGAAGGAAAATCATTTTCTACCATTTCAGGTGACCCAACTTCCAGAGACCATAAGTCATCACCCGTTGACCCGATTGACTATTATAACCCCATTTCGAAAAGGGCACGAGGAGCTCTACAACACCTAAATCAAGCAAGCTTCATTCAACCAAAAATTTGACCTCATCAGGGGCCTCTAAAGCCTTCAAAATTGAGTTCAAAGTTTCTGTACCCTATTTCCAAAACTGAAAAGTTTCAATATCTTTAAAACCAAACTTGATCTAACAATGAAACTTTACAGGCAGGCTGATATGACTAAGATGAACCTCCAACCGTGAAATTAGAACATTATGAGATCATATGACCAGCTTACTAAAAATAGCAAGTTTCCATAAATAGCAGCTCTACACAAGATAGCCTTTATTGAAAAGAAACCAAAAATATTTTTGGGTGATGCAAGATTGCTCTCACACCCAAGATGCTCCTGCATCAAAATTGAAGTGTGTGATCTTTATGTTATTATGGTTCTTATTCAATTTTAGTTATTTACATTACTTATTAAATGTTATTTATTTAATAAATTGTTATAAAAAATGAACAATGATATTTCAAATATTGGAATTCAAATTAGTGTAACAGTAAAAATACTTTTAGCACTTATTTTGGATCAAGTTGGTATCAGAGTAGTTGATCAAGGATTTTCAAGCACTTTTGTTGAATGCTAACTAGATCTAAGCTCAAGTGTGGAGAGCAATCGCTTGAAGAGTTTAATCCTGAGATTGGTACAAGACGTACATTTCCATAGCAATAAATGACATGTGAAGGAGGTGAAAGCCTTTATTTTTAAATAGCATTCCAAAAATATTTTCTTGACATGAAATTCATGCTGGAAGAGTTGCACAAAGATCAAAGGAAAGGTGGAGAAGGCACTAGTAAAGTTAAGGATGAAGGAGTTGGTGGAGACTCTCTTACAAGTCCTCATATTCCTTCTACATGTTCTCACCTTCATCTTCATCTTAGAAAAAGGATCTAGAAAAGGTTGAATTCAAATTACCTTTGTTAAAATTAGATGTAAAATTTGATTTTCCAATGTATAATGGTGAGCTGAATGTAGAAAATCTAGATAATTGGATTAAGAAGATAAAAGTCTATGGTAGGGTTCAAACATTTGAGGATGAAGGATCCAAGGTTCATCTAACTCCTCTCTGACTATGAGGCACTACACTGATATGGTGGGAGAGTAAGATTCAAGAAGATCTTAAAATGAAAGGTAAAATGTAATCTTCTTGGTATGAATGTATATTTGCATTAAAGAAACAATTCTATCCATTAGGATATATATGAAACAATCATTAATGGATTGGAAAAATCTAAGACAAGGTAAAGGAAAAAGTGTGCAAGATTGTACTCGAGAGTTCAACAAGAGGGCATTAACATTGAGAATTCCTCTATATACACAAGAAACTCTTTTGTACTATTCTCACATTTAACCTAACTAATTTTGATGAATTTTGTGTCCAAGCTACTCACATTGAGTCAAGAGGGAATAATGTCCATGAGAACTTCTCCAAGAAGCTAGATCCACCAACCATACACAAGAACAAAGGAAAGGGAAAGGTCAAAAGAGTAACTATGGTGAAGAAATAAAGTGAGAATCCCACATGTTCATATTTCAAAAGGGAAGGACATGGGGAGGACAAGTGTTGGGGGCTCCATCTAGAGCTTAGACCAAAAAGGTTTGGCAACAAGAGGGTGATAAGAAGACCTCTTCTACAATCCAACAAGACCTTGGATCATATTTAGGTGATGAAACCAAAATCATGGCCATGGGTTTACAAGTTATTTCTTATGTTACCAGCTCTAGCTCTAGTACTCATTCTTCAAAATCCAAAACTATGCATGATGAAATGAAATGAATTGATCTATTTCATATTATAGTCATCTCAAAACACACAAAAAATGATACACTTTTTGATAGTGGTTCACAAGTTAATTGTTGTCATATTTTTGCACATTTTGGAAACCTAGTTACTAGATGTGCTATGTACCCTAGTTTGCATTATTATGTGGTCTTGATTATGATTTGTGTTCATTCATTGCAAATACATGAAAAGGAAAGATAAATAACTGCATCTGGAGATTACATGTCATATCTTGAATATGTTGTACAGAAAAGAGAGAACTGAAAAGAAAAACATTCATATGAGCTCACACATGCCATGAGCATAGCAAATGAAAGAGTTGCATAAATGAATACAAATATACAGAATTAATGAAGCTAGATGCAGAGGTACCAGACATTTCCTGGTAGTGAGTTGATCTTCTATGTGCCCAGTGTGCTCTTGTGATCCTGAACCTGCAGAGAGAGAAGAAAAGGGGTTAGATCCAATGGATCTAAGAAATGAATGGTACCACAACATCTATAACATGCATACATGTACTTAGTCATACACCTCTAGCACGGGCTATGCTCAGGGCATGTGCATCAAGGAGCCTCTGGAAATAAATGAAATACCATTGTTTTTTACTAATGTGTTTGTTCCATGTGCAGATGAATGATGATGCCCTGTGATGTGGGCTCTCTCGAGAGAATATCAATTTCCTAGAGAGAGACCACATCACAGGTCAAAAACACCCATGCTCAACAATGTAGCATTCAATGGATGGCAGTATCAGTGAGACATAAGCCAAATCAAATGGAGCATGGTGAAACAGGGCATGAACCAGATCCAGGAGGCATTCATGATAGAATTTTAAGATGGCATGGTTAAAGAATAGAATAGAGCACTGGCATCATAGAGGACAACATGGCATCAAGTGTTGAACAGAGCTAATGGTAGAGTACATAGATCTATGAAGGAGATAAGGGCACTCTATTTCATAGGTGTTCACATGGCATTTATCATCCGAAAGATAAAGGTACATAAAAATCCACATGTTCAGAGAAAGTAAAACAAATGATGCTTTAAAAATAAACTCAATGCATTGACATTATGGCATACATGTGCTTAAATTTGCATTCTACACATGATGCTATGTTGAATATGATATATCTACATTGTGAAACAATACATGGAGCTTCGGTATGAATCAGTGATAGTTCTTTTATGTTAGCATGTCATCATGTGGACAATAATAAACATTGGCCCCATGGAAAAACTCAACATGTCATATCCCATGATAGACATTTGATACATAGTAGTACACTATATCAAGTTACGGGCCTATTTCATAAAGGAGAAATATAATCTACACAATGGCATGATGCTACTATAGAGATGTATTCAGGATACTGGTGTAGTGTTTTGGTTCACTAATCTTCCCTCATCTAATTCATAATCCACAGCAAAATACAAAGAGGCACAGGTCTTAGGATAGTTATAATAGTGAAGCAGTCGAGGTATGATCACAAGCTACATTAGATGGAAAATGTACACAATGTTATGGATGCATGCATTTTAGTAGATATTCAGATTCAATAGTACACTAATGGGCTGTAAACTACTAGCACATTGAAGCAATCAAGAATGCCATCAATAGAAACCAAAATACAAAAATGTAAAGCCAGAGCTCTCTACCATTCATAACAATAAGCCTCAAAGAAAATAATAGAAAATAATAGTCCCCTGAGTATAATGAATAACAGAAATACAAACAATGTTTGTGGGCCTATACATATTCAGTAGCAAGCATCAATTAGGAACTGCAATTACAAATACTAGTGCTCTAGCAACCCGTGTGTTGCATATGAGCATGGCGCCATAGCTCATGAGTTCACAATGGAGGTGGCATCAAAAATTACAAGCCAACAAATGAAGCTGTAAACAAGGCCATGCCATCAGTATGAGGGAAGAGATAGAATGTAGTCTCATCATTGTCCAAAATTCAAACATTTACAATGAAACAACAACAAATACATGTTGGCACCCGCGGTTTGAATATTGCACAACCATGCTCTAGAGTTCTCACGCTACCATAAATATTAAGCAGTGAATAACGATGCCTCATATCAGCATTGACAAACAACAACAGTGCCCTTGAATACAAAGGAGATGCAATTAATATACATGCAGTGTTATATTGATTCCACCGTGCCCTAGGTTTCACAGGCTATAAAAGGGATGAAGGAACAACACAATGCCCTCCCAAATGCGATAACAAAGAGATCTAGCCAATACACATACAATAGCACCCATATAAACAAATGCAATTCAACCAGTGCCCTAGTCATGCAATGCAATTCAAACATGCCATGAAGCTATCAAACAATAAACGGTGAACCTCAATATACAGTGCCATCATTAATACAAGGTTTCATAGGTTGTGATCATGAGAGATGACATGAAGATAGGAGCAAAACCATGCCCTAATCTTTTTAGAATTTCATAACAGAGATATCAAGGCAAGCACATAACAGAGAATATGAAAGAAACGTTGCCCTAGAAATTCAAACATCAAACAGAGAATTCAATCAAAGAAATACAATAGTATATGCCCTCGACAGAGATATTATCACCAACAAGAATGAAAATGCAGAGCCTTTTAAAATTGAAGAGAAGAAGATGTAACTCATTAAATGCCTACCTCATGTTGTTGATGTTTCTATTTCCAGAAATGGGAGTTGTCATTCAAGAGCTATAGAGGATTTAGAAAGTGCCAGGTGTCGGGTTGCAGTTGCCACATTTACAGTATTTTCCCATTCTCGAATGAGGGTTTCCATGTTGACATATCATTTATTTTGTCTCCCCTTTTAGGGTTGAGTATATTTTCAAATCCCTTTGATATGCTTTTCCATGGGCATAGTTTATATTTTTATAAAGATATTAATATAATTGTCTCTCTTAGAGGGTAATTATATTAATTATTTGTGATGCCCTAGGTTCCCTTAGAAGTCATTTGTTTTGACTTAGGTGATAATGTTATTACAATCATGTTTTTCATGTATGAGGAAGAAGGGCTATTGATTGGTTGAATATATTTTTGAAATATGGATATGCTTAAAATGTAAATATTATAGGTTTTCTCCTCTTTTTGAGTTGAGATTACCTTTAATATATTTAGGATCCACTTTGGCTTGATTTTTAGTAAAAGGGGGGAATATTTTTTTTTAATGTTATAAGTCAATGCAAGAGCCTCATTGTAAGATATTTGACATATGGCATTTTATAAGCCTTGTCAAAATATCATTTATTCTACATGACTTAGTGGGTCTTGGGTCTTTCTTTGACTAGTCTATTTTAGGGACTCCACTTTTTTTGTTCCCCTATATTCTAAGGAATTGGTCATTCAAATTTTAGAGTGGCATGATCATGGTCCTAGTGGTAGAGTTTTTTTTCTATTCTTGGTGAAGAGTGGTCTTCCATGTAGATTCTACAGATTTTCTTTATATGCCTCTCACCTTTGGTGATGGAGGCTAGTTCTTCCTTCCCTCATTCTCACGAGGTGAATGTTGTAGCTCTTTGAGAAGCAATCTAATATTTTGACTCCTTTTATTCTAGTTAATAGCAATTGTCCTTCTTTTCTACAGCTTTGTGAGTTGATTTGATGGGCTTAATGTCATGTGTTGTGATTAAAATCTTATCCTTTGCTCGATATTATGTTCACTTTGATGTTTGCAAGCATTGTTTTTCCTTAAGGTTTCAAATCTATGTGCATCTATATGTGTTTGACTTGTGGAATCTATCTTTCCTTCTCATTTACAATCCGCGCCTGATTATTTTCTAAGGGGAAAAATCAGATTTGGAAGAGTTATGGTGTTTATGTTAGATGTTGGATTACTTTGTGAGTTTGTTTTTCAGTTTGTGGATCTATCCAGTTTGGTGAATCACCTAAGTTAGATCTTAGTTATTTCAATCTTATGCAATCCCTATCCCTTTCCCTTCAAATTCAGTATAGTTCAGGTGATACAAACGGGGAAGCCAGCCCTTAATCCAGAGGTTTATTCTCAGTGAAGCAATCCCACATCCTGAGAGTATTCCCATGTTTCACGGGATTAGTAGGTTTTATACTTAGCCATCACGGGTGCAATCCCTAGTGACAACATTTTTTGGCACGCCTGGTGGGAGAACTTTATTTCCCATCATTCATTGGGATTTTGGTGTGATCTCAGTGCAATCAGCCTTCAAGAGGTGGTTTGTTTCTAGCACCATGGCGACTCTAAGTGAAATCTACTAGTTTTAGTAGTTCAAGTGCTGATAAGTTTTCAGAAAGTATCTTTTACTAGCTCATTTGATGAGTAAGCATGTTAATGCCTAACACATATTCTCCCTATCACCCCCCATATCATGAAAATCCTACCTGTGTTCCACCATTTGCACCATATCAAGCTGGCCAAGCAGCAGCATATAATCAAAATTCCCCACCAGTAGCAAATTTCCAGCATGCACCACCATACCCTCCCACCCAGCATCAAGCATCTTGGCAGCATTCCTATCGACCACCATATGAAAATTATCCTAAGCCTATTTTCAGCCCAAGCTACCATGCTTCAGGAGGATATCAATATATTCAGTATGCCCCTAATCAATATGCTCTTGTACAGGCCTATGAGCAGGCTCTCCAACAAGAAGGATCATGGGCATGGGCTCAAAGATAGCAAACTCAGAGTTATAACTAGAGGCAAAGAGATCATGAGGTCATTGCTACCCCAATGCAAGAAATCTCACCAAATCCATCCGAGAGCAATGCAAATATAATGCAGTCTTGGAGACCCTCATGGACTATGTTTCTAGGTTACGAGATGCTAGCTCTTTTTAGGGAGGAGATGCCTCATGTTGCTGAAGAGAACCTAGAAGCTTTACAGACCAAACAAGAGACTCACAAAGTTCAAATTCCAAGTTTCTTGCCTGGTAAGTCCACTAGCACTCCTATTGAAATTCCAAGCTTTAGGATTTCTCCTTCAGTTCAGAATCCTAGTCAAAAAGACCCTGATCTCCATGCTTCTTTTGAGCCTATTCATGAGCTTGTCTCAGTTTTCTAGCCACTTCATTCTACTTCTATAGATGAGACACCTGTGATGTTTGACTTCCTATATGATGGTGAGCCTGTCCTGCAGCAGATTAAGCCCTATGAGCTGATTCCTAAAGAGATCCCTATACCTCCTAGCATTTCAAAAAACCAGGAAGAAGATGAATTTTATCCTTTGAATGTACTTTTCCATGATGCGGATGAGGAACAAGTAAGTTTGACACATGTTGAGAAAGTTGAGTAGCCAAATTATGATCAGGAAGTAAATGAAGGTGAGATTCTAGCTGATTTGTTTGAAGAGATGCCTTCTTATATTGACCCAGATGAGATAGTTCAGGACCGACTAATTGAGTTCACTGATTGTGATAAGGAAGATGATACAGTTGCAATTAACTTAGAAAAACAAGATGATTTTGATTCAATAATTGATGTTTTCTGCTCCACTCTTGTTGATGTTCCCTATCTTCCTGATAAAGATAATGGCTTGCATGTTCTTGGAGAAAAGATTGTGTTTCAGGAAGTTAATGTTGTACCAGTGATAGAATCTAAGCTTGTCTATAATAAAGTGGTGGATGAATCTCAGGATTCATGTTCCTTAGATCATGAAGAAAGGCCAGTGGTTGCTAAGGACCTGATGCAGTTTGATGGATTTGATGAGCTATTAGATGTTCTAACTGATGACGAGGATAATCCTCTAATTGGAGAAGAAGAAATTTTGTGGTAGAACATCATAGAGGAGCAGAGTTCCAATCAGCATGCTAAAGATGTTCATGAGATGCATACTAATCAGTAGGAGAGGCCTAGTTTCATGCTCTCCAGGGGGTGTCCTATTAGATACCTGGCTCAGATGGGGTCAAGCAAGGCATTTATACATAGTGATTTGATGGAGGGTGATGTCAAGAGTTCACTCATTAATGAACATGAGCTTATTCAGTCTTATCAACCCCCCTGGGAGGATAGCACCTATGATCTAAGAAAGGTGAGTTTCCTGGACTACAAGTTTCAAGAGTTAATATGCTAGGTAGTTTAGTACATTTTTATGTTCCCTATTCTCTTGGCTGGCATTAAATGTGAAAAGTATAACTTTTTGAGAAGAAGAGGAAGTTATTTTAACAATCTAGTTAATGGATTTGTTTGACTAGTTTGCTGTGACTGGTTAGAGTACGGAAAAGTAGAAGTTTTGTTTCCTATTTCCCCTAAGTGCCTCAGCACAAGCTTGTTTCTAGTTTAGTTTTCAGCTCGGTTTTGTTAGCAATAAGCTTGAGTAGTTGCCAGGAAGTTGGTTTCAGTTTTGTTGTTGGGAAGGAAGGTTCTTTCAGTTGGGAGCCAAGTTCAATTTTAGGCTTAGGACTGTATTGCCCAATGGATCTATCAGATAGCTAGCCAGTATGCTTAGCAAGCAAGCACTCCATAGAGGTCGCTAGAATGTCATCCTATTTTTGCACATTTTGGAAACCTAGTTACTAGATGTGCTTTGTACCCTAGTTTGCATTATTATGTGGTCTTGATTATGATTTGTGTTCATTCATTGCAAATACATGAAAATGAAAGATAAATAACTGCATCTGGAGATTACATGTCATATCTTGAATATGTTGTAAAGAAAAGAGAGAACTGAAAAGAAAAACATTCATATGAGCTCACACATGCCATTAGCATAGCAAATGAAAGAGTTGCATAAATGAATACAAATATACAGAATTAATGAAGCTAGATGCAGGGGTACCAGACATTGCCTGGTAGTGAGTTGATCTTCTGTGTGCCCAGTGTGCTCCTCTGAACCTGAACCTATAGAGAGAGAAGAAAAGGGGTTAGATCCAATGGATCTAAGCAATGAATGGTGCCACAACATCTATAACATGCATACATGTACTCAGTCATACACCTCTAGCACAGCCTGTGCTCAAGGCATGTGCAACAAGGAGCCTCTGGAAATAAATGAAATACCATTATTTTTTACTAATGTGTTTGTTCCATGTGCAGATGAATGATGATTCCCTGTGATGTGGGATCTCTCGGGAGAATCTCAATTTCCTGGAGAGAGACCACATCACAGGTCAAAAACACCCATGCTCAACAGTGTAGCATTCAGTGCATGGCAGTATTAGTGAGACATAAGCCAAATCAAATGGAGCATGGTGAAACAAGGCATGAACCAGATCCAGGAGGCATTCATGACAGCATTTTAAGATGGCATGGTTAAAGAACAGAACAGAGCACTGGCATCATAGAGGACAACATGGCATCAAGTGTTGAACAGAGCTAATGGCAGAGTACACAGATCTATGAAGGAGATAAGGGCACTCTATTTCATACGTGTTCACATGGCATTTATCATTAGCAAGATAAAGGTACATAAAAATCCACATGTTCAGAGAAAGTATAACAAGTGATGCTTTAAAAATAAACTCAATGCATTGACATTAAGGCATACATGTGCTTAAATTTGCATTCTACACATGATGCTATGTTGAATATGATATATCTGCATTGTGAAACAATACATGGAGCTTCGGTATGAATCAGTGATAGTTCTTTTATGCTAGCATGTCATCATGTGGACAATAATAAACATTGGCACCATGGAAAACTCAGCATGTCATATCCCATGATAGACATTTGATACATAGTAGTACACTATGTCAAGTTACGGGCCTATTTCATATAGGAGAAATATAATCTACACAATGGCATGATGCTACTATAGAGATGTATTCAGGATACTGGTGTAGTGTTTTGGTTCACTGATTTGCCATCATCTAATTCACAATCCATAGCAAAATACAAAGAGGCACGGGTCTTAGGACAGTTATAATAGTGAAGCAGTCGAGGTATGATCACAAGCTACATTAGATGGAAAATGTACACAATGTTACGGATGCATGCATTGTAGTAGATATTTAGATTCAACAGTACACTAATGGGTTGTAAACTACTAGCACATTGAAGCAATCAAAAATGCCACCAATAGAAACCAAAACATAAAAATGTAAAGCCAGAGCTCTCTGCCATTCATAACAGTAAGCCTCAAAGAAAATAACAGCAAATAATAGTGCCCTGAGTATAATGAATAATATAAATACAAACAATGTTTTTGGGCCTATACATATTCAGCAGCAAGCATCAATGAGGCACTACAATTACAAATACTAGTGCTCTAGCAACCTGCATGTTGCTTATGAGCATGGTGCCATAGCTCATGGGTTCACAATGGAGGTGGCATCAACAATTACAAGCCAACAAATGAAGCAGTGAACAAGGCCATGCCATCAGTATGAGGGAAGAGACAGAATGCAGTCTCATCACTGTCCAAAATTCAAACATTTACAATGAAACAACAACAAATAGATGTTGGCACCTGGAGTTTGAATATTGCACAACGGTTCCCTAGAGTTCTCAGGCTAGCATAAATATTAAGCAGTGAATAACGATGCCTCAGATCAGGATTGACAAACAACAACAGTGCGCTCGAATACAGAGGAGATCCAATCAATATACATGCAGTGTTATATTGATTCCACTATGCCCTAGGTTTCATGGGCTGTGAAAGGGATGAAGGAATAACACAATACCCTCCCAAATGTGATAACAAAGAGATCTAGCTAGTACACATACAACAGTACCCGTATAAACAAATGCAATTCAACCGGTGCCCTAGTCATGCAATGCAATTCAAACATGCCATGAAGCTATCAAACAATAAACGGTGAACCTCAATATATGGTGCCATCATTAATACAAGGTTTCACGAGCTGTGATCATGAGATATGACATGAAGACAGGAGAAAAACCGTGCCCTAATCTTTTCAGAATTTCATAACAGAGATATCAAGGCAAGCACATAACAGAGAATATGAAAGAAATGTTGCCCTAGAAATTCAAACATCAAACAAAGAATTCAATCAAAGAAATACAATAGTATATGCCCTCGACAGAGATATTATCACCAACAAGAATGCAAATGCAGAGCCTTTCAAAATTGCAAAGAAGAAGATGTAACTCATTAAATGCCTACCTCATGCTATTGATGTTTCTATTTCCAGAAATGGGATTTGCCATTCAAGAGCTAAAGAGGATTTAAAAAGTGCCAGGTGTCGGGTTGCAGTTGCCACATTTGCAGTATTTTCCCATTCTCGAATGAGGGTTTCCATGTTGACATATCATTTATTTTGTCTCCCCTTTTAGGGTTGAGTATATTTTCAAATCCCTTTGATATGCTTTTCCACGGGCATAGTTTATATTTTTATAAAGATATTAATATAATTATCTCTCTTAGAGGGTAATTATATTAATTATTTGTGATGCCCTAGGTTCCCTTAGAAGTCATTTGTTTTGACTTAGGTGATAATGTTATTACAATCATGTTTTTCATGTATGAGGGAGAAGGGCTATTGATTGGTTGAATATATTTTTGAAATATGGATATGCTTAAAATATAAATATTATAGGTTTTCTCCTCTTTTTGAGTTGAGATTACCTTTAATATATTTAGGATCCACTTTGGCTTGATTTTTAGTAAAAGGGGGGAATTTTTTTTTTTAATGTTATAAGTCAATGCAAGAGCCTCATTGTAAGATATTTGACATATGGCATTTTATAAGCCTTGTCAGAATATCATTTATTCTGCATGACTTAATGGGTCTTGGGTCTTTCTTTGACTAGTCTATTTTAGGGACTCCACTTTTTCCATTCCCCTATATTCTCGGGAATTGGTCATCCAAATTTCAGAGTGGCATGATCATGGTCGTAGTGGCAGAGTTTTTTTTCTATTCTTGGTGAAGAGTGGTCTTCCATGTAGATTCTACAGATTTTCTTTATATGCCTCTCACCTTTGGTGATGGAGGCTAGTTCTTCCTTCCCTCATTCTCACGAGGTGAATTTTGTAGCTCTTTGAGAAGCAATCTGATATTTTGACTCATTTTATTCCAGTTAATAGCAATTGTCCTTCTTTTCTACAGCTTTGTGAGTTGATTTGATGGGCTTAATGTCATGTGTTGTGATTAAAATTTGATCCTTTGCTCGATATTATGTTCACTTTGATGTTTTCAAGCACTTTTTTTCCTTAAGGTTTCAAATCCGTGTGCATCTATAGGTGTTTGAGTTGTGGAATCTATCTTTCCTTCTCATTTACAATCCGCACCTGATTATTTTCTAAGGGGAAAAATCAGATTTGGAAGAGTTTTGGTGTTTATGTTAGATGCTGGATTGCATTGTGAGTATATTTTTCAGTTTGTGGATCTATCCAATTTGGTGAATCACCTAAGTTAGATCTTAGTTATTTCAATCTTATGCAACCCCTATCCCTTTCCCTTCAAAGTCAATATAGTTCAAGTGATACAAACGGGGAAGTCGGCCCTTAATCTGGAGGTTTATTCTCAGTGAAGCAGTCCCACATCCTGAGAGTATTCTCATGTTTCATGGGATTGCTAGGTTTTATACTTAGCTATCATGGGTGCAATCCCTAGTGACAACACTAATCTTATTTCTAAAGAATTTGTTAATATATTGGGACTTGAAACTAAGCCTCATCCAAAACCATATCCTTTAGGATGGGTATGTGAAAATGCAAAGTTACAGGTGTCTAAACAATGTAAGCTCATATTTGCAATTACATCTAAATTCATTAATGTGGTAGAGTTAGATGTCATGCCAATAGATAAATTTGTGAGATTGTTTTGGGAAGTCCATATTTTTATGATAGAAAAGATATCTTCTATAGATAGGAGAACAAGTATCATCTAGTTAGATATGGGACTGAGTATATTGTGAGAGCCCATCGAGTCAAGACTAATTTGTCTCTTGTTACGATAGGACAAATGAAGAGACTTGCAAATGCTAGCAAAATTTGTATACTCATGATTGTAAAAGCTAAGGATGATGCTAAATCTAATACTTTCAAAGGATGTGATCCTAAACATAAAGATGAGTCAATTAAGATTGTTTCTAACTATGATGAATTATTTTAGGAACCTAAAGGATTACCTCCCAAGAGAGAGATACAACATGAGATTCAATTGCAACAAGATCCCCCTCTTCCTAACATTGGTATGTATAGGTTATCAGTTATTGAGAATGAAGAAATCAAGAAGAAAGTGAAAGATTTACTTCAGAAAGGAGTCATTCGACCAAGTACTTCTCCATGTGGATCACTTGTTTTTCTAGTAGCAAAGAAAGATGGTATGTAGAGAATGTGTGTATATTTTGAAACATTAAACAAGATCACAGTGAAGAATCATTATCCTATTCCTCATATTGATGATTTTTAAGATCAATTAAGGGATGAAATCTATTTCACTAAGTTAGACTTAAGAAGTGGTTATCATCATATTAGAATTTATTAGAAAACTACTTGTCAAAAAACAAGGTTTGTTTGAATGGCTAGTTATGCCTTTTGGGCTTTGTAACACTCTTGCCACATTCATGCAAGTTATGAATGATGTATTTAAGTTGTTCATAGATGATTTTTTAATAGTCTACTTAGATGATATTGTATCATCTTAAAATGGAAGCACTTCCATATTAAGAGCATTAAGCCCTTCGAGTAAGTGGCTTGGGGTCATGTTAAGTCCCTTGATCAGGTCTTTGCATGTATTTGGCTTTCTCCCTGCTTTCCACTTCTTTCCTGCACTTGATTTCTTCATTCTAGGTGAAATTAGGGTTAGGATCTTGAGTATTCTCCTTAATTTCCCTCTTTCATGGCTCTATTTTCTAGGTAGGATTTAGAAATAGGTCCTCCTAGCCTTCATCACAATAATCATAGGATTTTATGTCTATCCCTAGCATTTTGTCCTATCTTGATATCATTTCTAGGTTTCTAGGCATCCCCAAGACCTCCTGACCTGGTTCTGACTGAATCTGGGCTCAAGGTCAAATTTGAGGTTGATCTTGACTAGGTCAAGATTGAGCTCGAACCTGACTAGGTCAGGTCCAACCTCTATTTTCCCCCCTCATTCAAATTTCCAGAATCCTTGATTTCTGGGCATCGGGCTTTCGGGATATTTATTTTCCCACCTCTAGGTTGGCCATTTCGGGTTTCAGGATGGTAAATCCTCTAATTGCATTTAATCTAGGTATATTTTCTAAAGGTTAGGACCTAATTGGGATTTAATTCTCCAAGGTGGCCCCTCTAGAGGATTGTGTCCTAGTTCACTATAAAAGGAGGCATTCCTCTCTTATTTTCACATCTCATCTCAAGCAATTTCATGTGCAAGCTCTCAAGGTGATCAAGAAAGCATCCATTCAAGCATTCAAGTCCTCTTCTCCATTCAAGTTCTCCATTGAAGATCAAGGGATTAAAGCATTCAAGCCATTGAAGGGATTTGGTTCAAGCATTCAAGATTCATCATTCAAACCCTAGATCTAGCCATCATGATGGTGTGATCTTCCTTTAAGATCCTTTGTTCATCTTCAAGATCCATTTCATTCTTCCTTCAAGGTGGATTCCAAGCATACAATCATGGAGGTTTGATTTACATTTATTATTTTGTTCAAGCTTTCATATCAATATACTTGTTTACATTCAAAATAAAATTACATATCTATTGAATTGCATAGCTTCATTGTTAGATCCTTTTCGACTACTTGCTAGCATTCCTATTTCAATATTAAGGTTGATTCCAAACTGGGGTTTGACCAAGGCAAACCCCTCAAACAAACAACAAAAAACCTCTTTTACTTGTAGGTACAGGTGTGGGATTTCTGATCTGAGAGTGAATTTGGATACCCTTTTCGGTGAACTTTCGAGATCTGCGAACAGAATCAGAATTGGACTTCAAATAAAGAATGTAGTATTTGACCTTTTATGAGGGTCAAACCCGACCTGAGCTCATCTTGGAAAAAGATTTATGGGTTTTCTCTGTCTCGGCATTTCCAGTCTAGAGCAAGTTGCAGAATTGCCCAAAAGTATACACAGACATCAGAATTTGACATTTTCCAGATCTGCCCTAATTTAAGGTTAGTATTTATATTTCAATTACTAAAGACTTCAATTCAACCATAGGGAAACATAGGGTTATTCTCTCTCTCTCTTCCATATTCTCCGTAGATTGATTCAATTCTGTATAAACCTTTTTGGTTGATCAAATTGGATTTCTCCTTTGGGAATTTGGATTTAGGAGTGAATCTCATACAATATACACACACATTTCAATAAAGGTGAATCCATTTTACCTCTATTTATTTTGGTGAACTCGACAAGCTTACTCTCTTTCTTTTTGGTGTTAGATTTCCCTTTGTGTGTGTTCACTATCACTATTCATTTTGGTGAACCTGACATACTTACTCTCCTTTATTTTGTGGAATTAGATGCCCTATTGTGTTACATTTTAGATCCTTTCTTGCATTTAGATTAGATCTAGTTTATGCTCTTTCATTTTAAAATTCAAATATCCAAAAAAAAAATCTATATAATCAATAAAATCCAAAAATATTTCTTGCATTTCATTTTCTATGGTGATTGTTAAGATGCTTTGGTGTGCACTTATGTTCATTATTACTCTTCTTTTA
The DNA here is from genome assembly GCA_027943335.1 of Chamaecyparis obtusa. Classification (NCBI taxonomy): domain Eukaryota; kingdom Viridiplantae; phylum Streptophyta; class Pinopsida; order Cupressales; family Cupressaceae; genus Chamaecyparis; species Chamaecyparis obtusa. The sequence continues at coordinate 516,120 of BSBK01007534.1, forward strand.
GCATCCCTCTATAATACCTATGATGTTTATGAGAGTATCATTCACTTCGCTATGTTGATGACCCTTCATTTTTCTCTTGCCTATGCTTTTGTGAAGTTGACCGACACTAGTCTGCCTACATTTAAAACTTTTCTTAGGGATTTATGTGGTAGCCTTATTCATCTTTTAGATTATGTGAAGAATTTGGTAGATGACACACCATCTCCTAATCTTCCTAATTTTAATGCTATCAATCCTAATCCTAATCCTATCAATCTTAATCCTAATATTCCTAATCCTAATTTGATACCTAATTCTCCATCTGTCCATCCTCGCTCTTCTCATACTTATGATGGGATTCAAGCTATAGTTCAGGATGTGGATGTGCAAGATTTCTTTGATTTACCTTCTCCAATTCATGATGATATTAAAGGAAAGGGTAAAGAAACTTCTTCAAAACCTATTATCCCACCTTACACAACCTTTACTCATGAACATGATAAACAATCACCTCCTCTAAAAGCTTTACATAATATGTACACTACTAGATATAATATGGTGACTAAACAAGGTTATAAAGGTTTAGGGCTAGGATTTAATGACCATGGTATTAGGTTTCTAGTTCATATCCCCCCTAAATCGGATAGGTATGGTGTTGGTTGTTTGAAGTCTCAAGTTAAGGTCGGTGATGCTAAACATCATCCTCCTCTTCACATTCTTCTCCCCACACCTATATTAGATAACTCTACTACTCGTCAAGAAATTTTTAAGAAGGTATATGTTAAGCTAATGAATTCTAAGAAAGAAATTTGTAGACCTATGTTGATAGATGCTCTATACAAATATAAATGTCCTTTTCATTATAGTAACAAACATTTACTTGCTGATTGTAAACATTTCAAGTTATATGTTAGAGAAAGAGCTGCTTTATGAATTATATCTCACTCTCGTGTAGTTTTACAATTCCTTCATAATTTTGATATAGGGGATTCCCCTCCTTTAGATATAATGTATATGTTCTTTCCCTCTTGTCTCATGACTGGGGGGCAAGAGGTGTATCTTCGTCCAGTCTCCTAGGATCCATTAGGCTTTTAGTATATATATTATGTCTTGAGCTTAATTGGTATTCTTTTTCTCCTACTTTTCTATCGTTTTGCATTATGTTTTTAATCATCTATAGAATATTTCAAGATATATTTTTTAAGACATTTGTTTTGAAAAGGTATCCATTGTCTCTATCTCTGGGGGGTAAGGTACCTCTTTTTTTCTCTTTGTCTAGGGAACTGCTTTCCTTAGCTTAGTGGCATTTGTTTATATTGTAACATTATTTCAACATATTGATAGATGTTCTGACTATGGATAACCTTTTTACATGAGAAGTTGTTGTCCTAAGTCATCACTTCTTCTCCATGTTGCAAATTGTGTTCTTTATAAACTCTCACCCTTGCTTTGGTGTTAGAGTTGTTTCCCTCATTCCAAAGATTCCTCTTCCTCTTGTTTGCAGGGGCTTGATGATTGAATCTTTGTTCCCGCTGTTGAAAGATGATATTTTATCTAAAGCACTCCTCTTTGGTGGGGGATCTTGTTGATAAGATCTCTTTCTTTGAGGATCCTTTTCCATGAGTGACATATCCTTTTCATGATTATCTATATTCTTGGATGTAGGGGTCAATATCCCTCACTCAGGATATGGTATACATTGTTGCTAAACTGGATATCTCCTTGCATTGTGAAGTAGGTATCCTCTTCCATCCTTGTCCTACACTTGGGGGGAAAGGATGCCATTTCCTTCTGTCTTTCTGAGATTCACCTCTTTCCTTGGGTAAGCAGTATCTATCTATTATGTGACATTCAATCATACATGAAAATTTTGGTTTGCATTAAGGATCTATGTCCTTGATCATAGCCTATTTTATTGTTTGACATTGGGTTCCCATGGTTGATATATCTCTCACATTGGAAATTGAGTAGTGTGCTATCCCTCATAAGGGTTACTTTCTTTTCACTTCTTGCATGATATCTCTTTACATTCATCCCTTCCATGGCCTCATAAGAGCTGTGATCTTCTTGGCTTGGACTGGGTGTTGTTTGTGGATATTGTCTTGATGCTGAAGAAGGCTTTATCCTTGTTCTTTTCTTTCCTTAACATGTCCAAATAGTATTTTTTTTCCATATTAAGGAGGGGGGCATATATAGGGCCTCCCTTGTATTATATTTTTTTATTTTTGTATGCTAAATCTTGGAAGGTAATGCACATAAGTTGCTAAATCCTAAAAAGACACGCATTCGTATGCTAAATCTTTCGAAGGTAATAGACATAAGTTTCTAAATCCTGAGGAGACACGCATTTTTCAAAATTTTCAATATGCTAAATCCTCTAAAGGTAACGCATATAAGTTGCTAAATCCTGAAGGGACATGCATTTCCAGTTTCAAATATGCTAAATCTTGTAAGGTAACACACATAAGTTGCTAAAGCCTAAAAAGACATGCATTTATATGCTAAATCTTTCAAAGGTAACGCACATAAGTTTCTAAATCCTAGGGAGACATGCATTTCATATTCATAGTGATACAAGAAGGTGGATCTATGGGTATTCCAGAAGCCATCAGAAGATGCATTACATTTGCAAGCATAGTTTATGGGTGAACCTGTTGGGCTCTCCCTCTAGGGTGATTCATAGTAAGGTGGGCATCTTACTAGGCGAGGTAATCACTTTCAGTTTTCTCTCTTTTTGCTTTCATGCTAATAGGATGGGATCATGAAGCTATGTTATTTATAGTGTTGCTCTTGTCTTTCTTATGTAAACATTTATGCTTTTATGATAGCTTTCCAAATATGATACTAGTATGAGAAATATTTCTTAGCGAGGTTTCTTATGCTAATTGATGTGGGTTATTTAGTACTAACCCTTGTTCTTTTGGCACCCCTGGGTGTGTATGTTGAGGTAGAATCCTTAGTCTGGGGGCTCGTGTCCTTAGCTAAGTGTTATTTTATCTTGTTGTGAATCTACTTGGATCTCCTCTTTCTTCTCCTTTACCAAGAGTTTGCATCGAGTCCATACTCTTGCTAAAGTGGGGGCTTAATGTATCATCTTAAAATGGAAACACTTCCATGTTAAGAGCATTTATCCCTCCGAGTAAGTGGTTTGGGGTCATGTTAAGTGCCTTGATCAAGTCTTTGCATGTATTTGGCTTTCTCCCTGCTTTCCACTTCTTTCCTGCACTTGATTTCTTCATTCTAGGTGAAATTAGGGTTAGGATCCTGTGGATTCTCCTTAATTTCCCTCTTTCATGGCTCTATTTTCTAGGTAGGATTTATAAATAGGTCCTCCTGGCCTTCATCATAGTAATCATAGGATTTTATGTCTATCCTTGGCATTCTGTCCTGTCTTGATATCATTTCTAGGTTTCTAGGCATCCTCGGGACCTCCTAACCTAGTTCTAACTGAATTTGGGCTCAGGGTCAAATTTATTATATAATACTAATTAATAATTATTTATAATTAGTATTATATAATAAATAAATATAATTAGTGATTAAGACTTATAGCTTTCATATACTAATTTAATAATAAGTTTGACGAAGCATTCATGAATATCCTGTATTTCCAATCAAACCAATTAAGCTCCATGAACAGATTGGACTTAACGTAAACATTAGACATTCTTTATACTTGACCTTAATTAATGTTCCTATAGCATCCTTTATAGACCACATTGTCGAGGTTGTTTACCTGAATCATTGTAGCCTCGTCGTTGAACTCTTTAACCCGCATCCTGTTTGTAGGAACTTTATCACTTTTTTAAAAAAATTTGTTGGTTGTGTTTTGTCCCAACTTTTGGGCATCACAATTAGCCTTTTTGGTTAATCACATTGGATTTCTCCTTTGGGAATTTGGATTTAGGAGTGAATCTCATACAACATACACACACATTCAATAGAGGTGAATCCATTTTACCTCTATTTAGATATATTATTTTTTAGTAAAAATTAGGATGATCCTGTAATGCATGTTAAGAAAGTCTTAGATGTTCTGATAAAGAAGAAGTTGTGCCTAAAGATGTCCACATGTGAATTCACAAAAATATCTTTAGTTTATTTAGGCTATATTGTAGGGGGTGGTGAATTGAAAATTGATCCCTCTAAAGTTGAAGCCATCAGTAAATGGCCTAAGCCTAATAATGTTACTAAAGTTAAGATCCTCCTAGGAACAGTTCAATATTAGAGGGAGTTCATTGCTAACTTTTCATTATTGCATCTCCTTTACATGCTTTAACAAGTACTGAGAAGGTCTTTTAGTGTGGAGGAAAAGAACAAAAAGCCTTTGAAACTTTGAAAGAGAAGATCAGTAAAGCCCTAGTTTTGGCATTGCTAGATTTACAACAACCATTTGAGATTGAAACTGATGCAAGTGACAACACCATGGGAGTAATATTAATACATTGAAGGAAATTGATGTGTTCCCATTCTGAGACCTTTAGTAGTACAGTAAGAAACTATCCCACTTATGAAAAATAATTGTATGCTTTGTTTAAGAATGTGAAGAAGTAGAAACATTATTTCATGGGAAAATAGACAATTATCCATATAGATCATCAACCTTTTCAATATCTTCAATCATAATCCAAGTTGCAACAGTCACAACATTTTGAATGGATGGGGTACTTGTAGAAATTCTATTTATCCATCAAGTATAAGAAAGGTACATAAAATAAAGTTGTTGATATGTTATCAAGACCTTCTATTAATGCATCCATAATTTCTACAAAATAGTTCTTTAGCTCAGGACAGCTATATTGAATAGTATGCTAGAGATGAATATTATTATCATAAATTCATGATAAATTACTTTATCATCTTGGTAAATTGTGTATTCCAAGGGATGAAAGAGTACATGTAATTAGAGAAGCTCATACTTCTCTCATTTCTAACCATTTTTTTGTAGGAAAAATATAGCTCAATTGCAATGTTATTGTTATTGGCCTCGGATGAAAGAAACTATGTCCAAATATGTAAAGGGATATGTCATGTGTTCTACTAGCAAGCCCAATAATAGAAAATTAGGTTTTTACATGCCACTTCTAGTACCTTATTATCCATGGGAAATTATATCTATGGATTTTAAAGGGGGTCTCCCTATGTCTTAAAAAGGGCAAGACTACTTGTATGTGGTAGTGAATAGATTTAGCAAAATGTGTGTCTTAGTGTCTTGTAAAAAGAAAATCACAGGAGAGAAAACTACACATATATTCTTTCATAATATTTGGGTTCATTTTGGTTTTCCCACATCCATTGTATCTCATCAAGACTCTCGATTCCTTGTGAATTTTTCATCAAATTTGTGGAGATTAATGGACACCAACCTTCAAAAAAGTACCACTTTTCATCCACAGATTGGTGGACATGTACAAAAGTGGTGAACAAGATGATAGTACATCTACTCTGAGGATATTGTAGCAAGTATCCTAAGATTTGGGATGGACATTTTCATTATGTACAACATGCCTACAATCATGCCATACATTCTTCTACACATAGGTCTCCTTTTGAGAGATGCTTTGTTTATTTGCCTAAGTCTCATTTTGATTTTGTTTTTGGAAAAGATTCAATGGAATATGCACATGGTGATGTAGACAAAGCCACAAAGTTCATTCAAAAGATCCAATTGGTTCACCAAGTTGTATAGGAAAAATTAGAGAAGAGCCAATCTAAGTATAAGGCTAGGCATGACAAGCATCGATTTAATCATCATTTCCATTTTGGTGATCAAATTTGGTTACACATTAGCAAAGAACGTCTTAAAGGTAAAGGTAAAAATCTCAAACCAATAAGGTATGGTCCATTTACAATTTTGGAAAAGAGTGGTAATTATGCTTTTCGATTACATTTACCTCCATATATGAATATGTATTCAATAGTGAATATTGAAGAATTGAAGCTATAGGAGCCTCCTATAATCATGGATCAAGGTGAGAATATTTTAGTTATGTCAATTGATGATTTCGAGCTCTTGAATATCTTGATAAGTTATAGGAAGATGTTATTCTTGATAGAAGGATTAGAAATTCATAAAGAGGTGATGTGGAATATCTGCAGGTATGATTGGAAGGAGTACATCCAAGTAAATTATGGTGGATGGAAATTTGAAGAGTGGGGGAGCTATACCCTCACTTGCTGAATAAAATCAAACTTTTGCTGGTCCAAAAGCTTCTTAGTGGGGAGGATTTATCTAGGAGGATCCTCCATAATTGATCTAAATTGATGGTGAAAAAAATAATGATGTCAAATGTTGATTAAAATTCTTTCATATTATAGAGCTCGTCAAGAGCTTTCGAATGCATTTTGAATAGGTTCAAACAGATGTTGTATGCAAAAGTTATGGCCTTCATAAGTTGAAGGCATAACAAAGGTGCATTCACATGTGACACACTCACATGTGGACACATGGCATAATGAGGATGACATATGTGGAAAGTTAAAATAATGACATGTGGACAAAATGGTGATTCAATTTAACAACCTAGTAAGTGGGATTTGAACCCACAACCTACTCAAGGTAATTCAATGTTTTCACCATTACTCCACATGTTTTCACATGCATGCCTATGGACTCATTTAAATTTAAAGTTGCATTTTAATAAAAAAAAAATAGGTTCAATAGGATTTGATCCCACAACCTACTCCACACTAAATGAATGCATTAACCAATACACTACACATGTGGACATTGAAATTAAATGAAAGCACTTATCTTCATTACGAGGCCCAATGCTAGCTAGAGGAAACGTTCAATAAAGGATGTTCACGTGTGGATTTGAACCAACAACCTCATAAATATGAGGATAAGCTTTATCCATTGCACCAAATATGAAGCCATGTTTGAAATTGGGTGGAAGTTTATTAAAATTATATCTTTTTAAAAAGGGTAGAATTAAATGCAATGAGGAAGACCTAAACCTGTGACCTTGCTATATAAAGGTTGGGTATAGCCATTGCAACACATGCCTATTTTTGGTAGAGAAGTGCCTAGAATTCTTTGTATAAGAAATTTTGGAGAAGTAAAGGCTTTTAAATAGCCTTTTCATTTGTAGGAAAAATGTATATAAACTCTAAGTGAGTTTATATCTTCCTAGAAGAATCTAGAAGACTATTTTGTAGGTTTGATGTATGAAGGAGATTTGATGTATTTTTCCATCAATATTAACAGATTGATTGCACATTTAAAGATGACCCAAATGCATAGCCCTTAGAGGGTGAAATTTGTTATGAACTTGCAGTATATGGTCTTTATGTTATTATGGTTCTTATTCAATTTTAGTTATTTACATTACTTATTGAATTTGTTTTATTCAATAAAGTGTTATAAAAATTGAACAATGATATTTCAAATATTAGAATTCAAATTAGTGTAAAAGGAAAAATAGTTTTAGCACTAATTTTAAATCACCAAACTAAAATACTCAATTAATTCCCTTGGTTGTCTTAAATAATAATTGGCACCTCTAGAGTGCTCAAACAAGCGTGATAGCCTTAAGGTTTCCTTTTTTTATAAAGATGAAAGAAGAGAATACTAAAGAAAATTTCTTAGATTGGGTTTGGTCAATTACTGCACTAATTTAATTTTTATGTATATTCTCAATTTTTGTATCCTCCCTAGTCAAGCTTAGCTTTTTTATATTGAGGTATACAAGTTCAGATAGTTTTTGGTATGCCTATGGTTGAATAAGGTTCCTATTTTTGATATTCACCACTTAATTGTGAAATCACCTATATTTGGTTGAACATTACTCCCAATCAATCCTCGGATGTTTTTTTGACAAATCCTTGATACTTCCATGCAATATACATAATTATACATATATATTATTATAATATATATGCTTTTTCCTTTTGCCTAAAAAAGTAACAAAATATAGAAAATAAAAATGTAAAATCATAACCTTCTTGAAACAAAGAATGCCCAAGTGTACAATATTTTTCATGTATTCTACATTAATTTCTTGCATGGTATGTCAATTTCTCAAACATTTTGTGAGAGAATATTCTTGGAATGTGATAATTAAGAGGCACACAATCTCTTAAAATTCCTTCAATATTTTTACAACTATTTTACAAGCTCTAACTTTCTATGTTTAAATTATAATTTGATAGCTAGTATTAAATTTCTCTTCTTGTTTGGAATATATTTCCTATCATTAAAACTCTAAGTTGAACTGTGAGAGTACCCTAAAATCACTCAAGGAGAGAAGGAAGCAAAAGAGGTCAATATTTATATTTGAAATGATTGTACATTGACAACCAGAAGTGTACTATAAAAAAAAATTACTCATCTCTTTGGAGGATTATTCAATGGGTTGGGAGATGGTAGTCTACTTCAACTTGTCAAGAGGATTTAAAATTAAAATGCTAACACTCAATTGTTGTGATCCATTATTAGAATATGAGTTTTTTGACCTATTGATCTAGTTATTATTATAATTCCCCAACTCATCCTTCCTCATTCTTTTAGTTGGTCTGATACTAGTAGGTTTAGGACTAGGCTTGATCCTTAACATTATTCAGCGATGATCTCTAGTTTTATGTTTTAAAAATTACCTCCAATAAAAAGTACTCAACAAATTTAAATAAATAACTAGATATATGTTTGGTGTACTTTCCAATTTAAATGTCAATTTAAAGGTCAAACTTAACACAAACTTATTCTTAAAGATCCGAGAGTAGTAAAAAACTATCCATATCAACATAGGTAGCAATATCTAAAGAGGTGGTGATATTGTTTAAGAAATGTCAATAGGGCAAGGATAAACCAAGAATTTTAAACTAGTTTACAAACCAACTAGTTTGTCCTCAAAGACAATAAATTAAGTCTAAGGGTGAAAACCAACAAATAGGTATGCACATATCAAGAACCATGTTTAAGAATGGAATCCATGTGATTTTCTTTTCTGAAGACGAAAAGGGAAAATGACTTTGTGATTTTAGACAACATCAAAATAAAATCAATGAGGGATCCTAGCTTTGTTGCCCACTTATAGAGAATGCTTTTAAAGAGGATAAACACATCAAAACAGCAAATCAAATTATAACTCTCAAGCTATTTAAGTATTATTAAAATCAAAAATAGGCAAAACCACATTAGACAAGAATCTCAAAGACTTACTTCATGAAACATCTTTAGTACAAATTTTAAAGGTCTCTTTAGAGGAGGATCCATTTTGTCATGTATTCAAAATATTAAAACTAGAATCAATTGATAGATTGTTAAGGTTTGAAGCCATTTAAAAGAAAAAAAAATACTTAAAGATACATCTATCTTTATCTAGTATTCATCGTATATTTATAGATTTTATAACTTTCCAAACTCCAGTTATCTCTTTCTTGAAAATATCTTCAATTTTCAACTTCTAATTTAAATTTCTAACCAAAATATTAACCATGATGTTTTTAAAAAAATATTTTAAACTTACAATAAATATAAAGAAATAATTTAAATTTATGATTAAACAACAAAAAAAGAAACACATAAATCAAACCAAACCCAACCAAATTCAAAATCCTAATAAAAACTCATTCAAAAACTATTTGTCCATACAACCTAAGATTTTACACTAAGACACTTAATAAAGGACAACCCTTATTAATTCAAACATAATTTATCTTTTTTTAATTATTTTTCCAAGTGCAATTTATCTTTTTCTTCCAAATTGATCCTCTCCCAACCATTAATTAAAAAAAACAAAATTAGGTCACATTTATCCTACTCAGCTCTTGACTAATGGGAAGAAAACTATTCCAATCAACCCTTTTAATGCAGAAATCAAGACAAGCTGAGTAAGAGAAATTAAAAGTCGTTCGCGGCCGCCTGCAATTTTCAAAGATGGTGGCAATTAAACCACGCAGTCAGCCACAGATAATTTGCTAAAACCTATTTGACCATTCAACCCCGCACCCCGCTGTCGAAATTATACTAATAACATTAAACTATTTCTTCGTTCATTCAAATCGGCGACCTCTAATATTTGACCACGTTCCCATCTTCACATTTTGTACGCTGAAATTCAACAGCCTCTCATATTTGACGTCTTGTCTTTCATTCTCTCCCTTCAGTCTTTATAAGCTTTCCTACATTCACATGCCAGACAGATCTCACTTCCTTCCAAGTGAATACATTGTCTCCCATTTGCATTAAACCAATTAAGTCTGGATTATCATCTCTTTCTCTGCTAAGAGAAAAATACGAAGAATCGCAATGGCCGGTTTCAGCTCAAATCATTCTTGTTCGATGATGAAGATAACCTTAATTCTGTTGATTTCCATGACGATAACTTTTAATGTCGAAAGCGCACAAGGAAGGAAAATTGTGAAGAGAAAATCCGTGCAGGGTAAACTTTCAGCTCAACCCAGTATTCTGAAAGAGGAAAACTCGGGGTTAGAGGTGTTGAAGAGCAAGCTTCCATCTGGTCCGAGCCCTGGATCAGGCAACGCAGTTATCAACGATGGTGGGATTAAGAATGCAGCGTTGTTGAAGAACAAACTTCCATCGGGGTCAAGCCCAGGAACAGGTCACGCATATATCAATGATGGTGGTGTCAAGAATGATTGGAGAGCAGAAAACATATTGAAGAATAAGCTTCCATCTGGTCCGAGCCCTGGAACAGGCAACTCATTTATCAATGATGGTGGCATTAAGATTGGCGTTAAGAATACACCGTTGTTGAAGAATAAACTTCCATCTGGGTCAAGCCCGGGAACAGGTCACGCATATATCAACGATGGTGGTGTCAAGAGTGGTTGGAGAGAAGTAAGCATATTGAAGAATAGGCTTCCATCTGGCTCAAGCCCTGGAACAGGTCACTAATCAATTATCTATATATTGGCCATTTAATGGCTGCTGAAGATCACTCTCAATCAACTATTTATATTTATTTATGGCATGGACTAAGTTTGTTATAAAACACCTCAAAGGAGATTTGTGAAAATACAGTGATTTTTTATAAAAATTTTGTGGTTTTCTACCACAAAATATGTTTTTTCTAAAAATTTTCCAAAAATCTGTTGTATTTTAAGATTTTTGAAATTTAGTCAATAATATATTTTGTAAGAAGCTTAATAGCCTCTTTCATTTATTGCCCTTGAGAAGGCTGGTGAAGCACCATTAATACTTTATACTATCCATTAATGTCTGTCCCGCCACTGGTATCTAAAACCGTGGCTGAACATTTTTATTAGGCTCGATTTGATCTCCTGTAAGAGAGGAAAAAACCATTATTTAGATGCTGTAACTACAGAGTACAGTTTATATTTATCTTATCAACCTTTAAATTTTGGATACAATGCTTGCAACTTGACCTGTGCAGATTATTCGAATCTTAAGTGTTCTCTTGCACTTCAGAATTCTCCGTGCCTTCAAATCTCTTGTTTTTAATTGTTGCAAGGGATATGTAGTTCTTTTATGTGTGTTTATATATAAAAAAAAAGAATGGAGACTATTTGTTTTCAATTAGAAATGTATGCTTATTATTTGTGGCCGAGGAAATATCGTTAGTAATGGGCTGAACTTAATTGACTAATATAAGTTGTTCCATTGACGGAGTGCAATGGTAAATTTTGTATATAAATATTATTTTTTATTTAATTTTATGTTTATTTTAACAAATATCTGATATGTATATATATAATGCATTCTTTTGTAAAGTTGAATACATAATATTAATCTTTTTCTATATATATATAAACATATGCTCCCAAAAATCTTGAAGTACTCTCTTGCACTTCACAAATTTTTATGCTTCAAAATATCTATTTTTAGCTATTTAAAAAATGTAAAAATTAACAAACAAAAATATTATTCTCAAAAAAGAAACACTATTAAATGATCCATAATTGTTTTTATGTCCTTTTTTCTAAAAATAGTAAGCTTCTACTATCCAAAACTATTAACTCGGGGTCACAAGACAATTTTGGGAAAATAATGACTAATTTAATATTTTATTTCAAGTATTCGAGTGCAATTTTTATACAATCATAAATAAATATTAAAATAAATATGGAGATAAATAGTAAATTGCTATTTTTGGCATGGAGGATTTTCGGAGCCTTTTAAATAGTTGTGGGAACAAACAATCCTATAATTGATTGTCCTTTTCTAATTGGTGGAGTTGATTGGCAATTGTAGTTGTCAATGTTCTTGTTTTTTCCACTAATTGACAAAGATCCTATATGAAAGGCTTTTGGAATTTTGGAAGCCCCTCTTGGTCCATTTTTATATTTAAATAGGAAATTTTTCATTTAGACATTATTGCATTTTCATCTTTTGATCTCACAATGCTTATTGCATGTGTTTCTTTAGTGGTTGGTAAACAATTGGAGTTGAAGCTTGGCGATGAGTTGTCCATAGGTTTAGGTGATCATAGGATGGGGGGTCTTATATTACAACAATTAGTCTCATCCAAAGTTTACACTTGTGTAGAGGGAGTTGACAATTCTAGTAGTTTTTTATGTTCCTAGTTTGGGTTTGGATTTTTCCATTGTGTTTGTTGCATGAGTTGTTGTACTTTACTAGCATTTGATTATGCATACCCTCTTCTACAGATCAAGGTCATACTAGGCAAGATTGGAGGGTTTACAATGCATTTTTTGGATTTTTGAGTGCCCTAAACTCAATGGGATTACCCTATTTGGTTGGATTTATAGTAGGAGTTTAGAAATTATTGCAAAAGTATTTGCATATGTGTAGGATCATTAGGGGCCAAAAAGTAGTGATATGAAAAAAAATGTGTTTTTCATTTGCCCAAAAAATGTAAAAATCTATATGTTGACTTTTTAGTAGGCCTAGGTGTCAGTACACTTGGCCACAACAAATGCTTAACCATATCGGATATTAGATATATATAATAATATATATTATTATATTAAATATTATATTAATATACTATAATATTTAATATAATAGTATATTAATATAATATTAAATTAATATTATAATATTAGGATCGACATGTATCAGATATCTGATCCTTGTGAATATTTTACATACCTAAACATAGAATAGTCGTGGGCCATTTTAACCCACAACATATGCATTTTGGTATCTGATATCTAAATAAAATCAGATATCTAACCCTTTAAACACATATTTTTTCTCAAATCGACTACTAGGCATGAATCTTATTGCATATTTTTTCATTTTTAATCAGTTATTTTTGTTTTTGGGTTTGTTTTTTCATTTTTTTGGTTTAAATTAGGTTTTTTATTTGAAATGGTTTGTATTGTTTAAACTATTATCTTAATTATATAAATTTTCTTGACTTAATAAGGTATGACAGAGAACAGTAATGACCCATAACCTACAACCCATAGCACCAAACCCTCAACTAATACAAGACCTAATTTTTGAAAATTTGAATCAGTTTAGAGGCATTATAAATATTTATCTTACAATACCTCTATTAGCACTAATATTTGAAACATTGCAGTTAAGAATATCAAATGTAGAAAGCCTCACCACCTAGCATAATTCTACACTTCAATGGAAAGAAGTCGTGAGGGCTCACTATGTAGATGCATTGTCTTATGACAAGGTGAAGGTCCTTAGAATATCAAAAGCTGACATAGATGCCCTCTTTATCGATCCTCGTACTAGACAACCAATGGATCCTAAAAAAGAGTTGTCCATGAAATGGTGTACACATGATGAGATACGAGATAACTTATGGGATCATTGGTGGATGGTTTTTAATAGACCACCCAACAAAAATATGGATGTTCTATTTTATATTATTAAAAAACTATATGTCGAGTTTATCTTGCATAAGCACATGAACTAATTTTTAACATGAGACCATTCATGGGTGTAGGAGGAGTTATATCCTTGGATAGACCTAGGGAAAATTGAGTAGTATAGGGCCCATATGTTCCCCCTTGCATTTCTTGACCACCTCCAATACAACCTCTAGATGTTATTGTAGAGGCTACCTCACAGACTATTGTGCCTACTTATGCTTTGAGTGGGCTTTTTGTTACTCGGAGTATGGCACTAGCGCCACCACATAATGATGATGCTTCCAATAGATCTAGTGGTGCTAGCACATCCTCCTTGGTTCCACATATTTGTGTGCCATATACTTGCACTATGTACAAGTACATTTGCTTGGGTACTCTCAAAAAACCTATTGACACATCTAATTATGAGGTGCAAGATATGGGTGGTGCACCAAATGAGATGAAAGGGACTAGAGCACATGTTGGGGAGTCCTCTCATGTGAGAGACGAGGAGGTGCATGCATCATTCACTAACAATATAGTGGTAAGACTTAACTTGTAATTTCATAGTATATTTTAATAAATGATTATTTATAAGAGATAACTTATTAAAATTGTAATAATATTTATTTACATGATCTATTTATGTTCAGTTGATGTTCTAGGATCACATGACACTAGTACATGATGACATGCTCTTGTCCATTTCATTTGCCTTTAATAGCTACATGGTATTTATATTTCTACACTTACTCATTTACATTTTTTATTGTATATATACTTGTCAATTAAATTGGCATTAAAAAAATTATATATAAATATTAATATTTTCATCTTATTTTTCTCTTGTAGGATACACCTAATGCAATGAAGGTGCAATGTGAGGGAAGTGTAGCAATATCCACTAACAAGGGAAAGGTAATTGAATGCAAATATGATTTAATTTAGAGTTCAAATAACTTAGATTGATTATGCACATCGACATAGATTGATAATTTCATGTAGTTTTTTATTTTTATGTACATGAAATTATGGGATTCATATCCTTGCTAACTGCATTGACACTATCAAAACAAGAGATGCCTATACAAGTAAGTTTTTTATTTTAATTTATGTTTAGTAAATATGTTCCTATCACCTACTGTTATAGGATAACTTGTATCAATTTTTTGCTTGTGAACATATATAGTCTGACTTTAGAAATGTTGATGACATCCCTTCACTAGAACAAACATATGTCAAGACCCCCAACCATATTAGGAAACATAGACTTGAGGTAATCAAGAATTCAATTTTAAAGTTTAATTATAGTTCAATGTATATTAATTTTAATATTATTTTTTGATTGTAAATCATATAATTTAACTAATCACAATTGTGGTTTGAATTTTTTTTGCAAGATCCTTTAGATCCAAAGACTACTTCAAAAAAGCTTGATTTTGATGATTCATTGGTAGTTTAGGATGTCATATAGATGTATAGTTGTCAATTGTGTACATTTTAGGTTTCATATATAGCTAATTTACATGTATATTTTGTAGAGATTTTGAGATGGCATATGATTAGATATTTGTGCTTTGTAGTATATATCTCCAACCACTGGTACTCTCAAAGATACTTACATTGCAATAGCATGAAAAATATCAATATTAAATAAATAATACTAACTAAATTTTAGTGAACAATGAAAGTAAGATAAACACCAATGCTTGGTAATTGAATCGTGTATGCTTGTCATATCTAGAATCCATGCATTCCCAAAATGTACAAGAAGACTAAGTTTAATGACCAAATAAATTAATGAACTAAAGTATAATGAACATAATGAACCTTATAGCCATTTGGTATGAGTTACTCAAGTGCTCCTAAAGGGTCATACCACTACAGAAAATCTAGGTGAGTAGCTCCCTTTTTTCTTCCACAAACTATTTTAATGTATTTTTCACCAATTTTCTAAAAAATTAATGCTATTTATTGGGTTTGCACTATTTTTAGCATTTTTTTTACACCAAAAAAATAAGCGGGTGCTAAATCAGGCATTATTTAGCGTCTACATCATGAGGTATTCACTGAAGAGGCAATACAATACCATGTGTATTCATATTGGGGGATTTTAAATGGCCAATAAAAGGGGACAATATATTACCTAAATAGGGAGGAGGGGGCTTTTTTTGGAGTGGGGGTGTGGGTTTATATAGGAAAATGGGTGTGGGGGGGTATTGGGTGGGTATTAGAGGGGGTGAAGAAAAAGGAGTTTGGGGCAATATTTTTTAAAAATAGGGAGATTATTTAGTATGCCATGAATGCATGTTGTATGATTTAGCTTCACTAAGTTAGTTCTTATTTTAGCTTTCATACTTCTTACTTATTCTAAATAGCTATACTACAACTTGTATTTCCCCTTTCATCCATGTAAGTTTGATGAAAAATGAGAGAAAAATAAATAATTTTAAATATTGAAGTGATGTGTACTACTATACTTTAACTTCTTGCAACATATTTTGTTCTACTATTTATTTGTAATATTAATGGCTTTCCAAAATGTGTGCCATTAAAAGGATGCTTTAAATAGATGTGCCAAATATATGTGAAAAATTAATTACGATGGCCATGTCACAAATATAAGACACACTAAATGTGTGTCAAACCCATATCCTAATCAAATCTATGAGATTTCCACAATCCATATATATGTTTTTATCAGTTTCTAGATTCGATTATGTAGAATTTTTTACCATCAACATTTCGGATCATACTACATGATCCATCATCAGGATGCAAGAGAGCAAGAGGAACAAAAAATATTTTGTTCCTCTTGCTCTCTTGCATCCTGATGATGGATCATGTAGTATGATCTGAAACATTGATGGTAAAAAATTCTACACAATCGAATCCAGAAACTGATAAAAACCATATCCTAATTCTAAGCATAATCCTAACCATGCTATAAATCCTAAGCCTAACCGTTATTTCAATAACATTAAAGAAAATCTTATTCTTCAAGATAAACCTACCATAACCATGACATTAAGTAACCATGTTAGCAATAACAATTCACCAACACAATTGAGAGAGGGGGATTGAATCAGTTTGTGTGCCAAATCTTAAACTTTTATACTTTGTCATTGATTACTTTAAACAAATTGAAATGGTAATGTAACCACAAGGGCATCACAAAATCAAAACACCATAACACAAAGATTTGTTGTCAAGGAAAACCTTGTTAAGGGAAAAACCCCACTAGTGATGGAACCCACTAATGATGCACTAAAATATTGTGTCCTTGTTAGGAGACCTAGCCCTATTAAGAGTTGATTATTACATTTAGTATAATTCCTTATTAAAGGACAAACCTTGTTAGGAGTCTTTCCAACCCTGTTAGGAGTTGATTACAAGGATAGGCTCACTTCCCAAGAACAATGACCAAAGTGAAGGTTAAATCCACCTTTTCAAGGTTAAACACACCTTTTGGATCCATTATCCAAATAAATGTATAAGAGTATACAATAACAGTAATGAACTGACTTACAACAACTAGATTTTCCAAAACAATTACAATAAAGTGCTTAATTAATTACCTCTGCTCTACATCCAACAGGACCTTCCGATAAAAATTTCTCAACCTCCACATTTACAACTTCATGGAATGACTTTCCTTTATACAAGTTACAACAAGAAATTAGGTCGGCCTATTAGGACTTCCATAATGAAAAAATAAATGCATAGACCCTTGCTAAGATACACACAGTATCTTAAACATGTATACAACAAATATAAATCAACAAACTGCATGCCAATTTTCACAATCCATGCTAGAAACCTTTTGAACATGTTATCTCCTCTAGTCGGCCCCAAATAGGACTTCACAAGACCACACACTTCATCTAACGTCACCAAGATCCTGACGACCCAAGAATCTCATAGAATTCTCTTCCATGTATATTATTTCAAGCCTCAAAATCGCATAACACAATTCATTCTTGCATCCAAGTTATCATGAAAAATAAGAGACCGTCTCTATCATAATCCTTTGTTACTAACACTACGACTAGTCCTTCACAAAAATAGCCATAACTCATGTAGAAAGAATAGATAATTATCTGTGACTTTAGACTTAAGGTCTACACACATCCTTAATTACAAATATATTCTTGCATATCTTGGAATATTGTACAATGTTTGTACTACTCTGTCAAACTTATATATTCCTTTCATAGCCAGTCTGTCTAAATAAACTAACTAAAACATATGTTGACATCAATGACAAAACATGAATGTCAACACCTCAAATAGAAACAATTCCAATAAACCCTAAATTTTATCCTTAATGAGAACCATAATAATCATTGTTATAAAACTTTAATTCTAACCCAAACCCTAACCCTTACTGTATTACTAAGCATGATACTAATCCTAACTCTAAAACCTACATCACATCACTAACTACATCCATAATCTTACCGTCACACTCAATATAATATTAACCCTAATCCTAAACATAATTATATATCTAAATTTAATTCTAACTGTAACCCTAACTCTACTACTAGTTATGATAATTATCCTAACTCTCAACCCTACATTCCATTTCTAATTAAAGCCATACTAAAAACCCTAATTCTCACCATGATTATAAATCTAATTCTAACCATAACCCTAATCAATATTATAAAACTATACCAAAGCCTTACCCTAAACAATAACTCCAACCATATACCTAAATCTTATAGTACTTATGATATTAATGCTAACTCTAAAACCTACATCCTAAATGTAACACTAACTATTATACTAATGCTAACCCTAATAAACACTCACTAAAACTCTAATTCTAAACCTATCCTAACCCCTAACCATATTACTAAGTATGATACTAATCCTAACTCTAAAACCTACATCTCATTTCTAAATAGGTCCATAATTTTATTCTCACACTCACCCTAATATTAACCCTAACACTACGTATGATTTAACCCTAACTGTAAAACTTACATCCTAACCCTACCGATCATGACCTTAAACTAACCCTAACCCTAAACCTAACTATAAACATAACTATTAATAGAATACTAATCATATCTATCAATTGTGTAATATAACCCTTACTCTACTCAGAGCATTGCCCCTAATCATTATGCTAATATTAACCCTTCTACTAACCCTAATACTTTCCCTAAACCTAAAACTAATCTTCACTCTACTCTTAATTACACCATTGAACCTACTCATAATGCTAAATCTAACTATGATACTAAACCCCTCACCCTTTCCGGCATGCTATCCTTGAGCCTTATTGTAAACCCCATACTAATCCTAACTCTTGAAACTCTACATCCCATCACTAACGATGGCCCTAAATCTAACCCTAATACTAAACCCTTCAGCATTTTTTGACATGATATCCTTGAGCCAAGTATTGTAAACCTAATACTAATCCTAACTCTAAACTCTACATCACATCACTAATGATGACCCTAATCTTACTCCAACACTTACTTTAATATGAACCCCAACCCTAACCCTACATAATAACACTAGATATGATACTAATCCTAAGTCTAAAACCTACATCCTAACCCTAACCACACTATATACCTTAACATAATTTTATCCCTAACTATAATTATTATGGTTAAAATTATACTACTCATAACTTTAAACCGTTCACCCTAACCATAGCCATAACCCTACCATTCACCTTAGGTGAAATGGTAAGGTTAATTGTGATAATAACCCTAATTATAACCCTAACCCTAACAATAACCTTAATACCAATCCTAACTCTAATCCTAACCCTGACACAAACCTTGTAACTAAGCCAAACCCTAACACTAACCCTTAAGATTAAGTGTATCTGTAATTGTAACACCATTAGCATAATATTACTCCTAAGTTCAAATTGTTCACCCAATTCATAACCATGACCCTACCATTGACCCTACGTGAAATGCTAAAGTTAACCGTGATACTTAGCCTAATTCTTGATGAAGGGTGCTCCCCTTAATACCACAAACACAACAGAAACAGAGAAACCACAACAATTTGCAAGAACAGAAAATTGGCTTCTTATTATCTCCACAAAATGTGGAATTACAAACTTTCAGAATTACAATATGCAAAGCCACATGGGCATTCCCTTACAATATTCTGTAGGACAAAGCCTTGAATTATT
The DNA here is from genome assembly GCA_027943335.1 of Chamaecyparis obtusa. Taxonomy (NCBI): domain Eukaryota; kingdom Viridiplantae; phylum Streptophyta; class Pinopsida; order Cupressales; family Cupressaceae; genus Chamaecyparis; species Chamaecyparis obtusa. The sequence continues at coordinate 536,035 of BSBK01007534.1, forward strand.
ACCCAGATCTACTACCCAGAACTATTCTGAACTGCCTAAGACAATAATACAGCCTTCCTTATATAGGCAATTTTTCCACCGCCTAGGAAGGTTCCAGAATTTTAGCCAATAAGGCCGACCAACTTAGAATTATTTTATTGTACATTTTACTACATCATAGTCAGCTCAAGATAACCTTTGAAACCCGAACAGAAATTTTGAAGAAAATTATTTTCTACCATTTCAGATGGCCCAACTTCCGAAGACCATAAGTCATCACCCGGTTGACCCGCTCGGCTATTATAACCCCATTTTTGGAAATGCCACGAAGCACTCTACAGGCTTGATTGGTGCAAGCACTGGTCACCCAAATTTTTCGACCTCATCCGGGGCCTCTAAAGCCTTCAAAACTGAGTTCAAAGTTTCTGTACCCTGCTGCCAATACCAAAAATCTTCAATATCTTCCAATATACACTTGATCTGGCAATGAACACTTTACTGGCAGACTTATATGACCAAAATGAACCTCCAAGAAAGAAATCAGATCATTTCTGAGCACATACAAAAATTACAAAAAATAGTAACTTTCCATAAATAGCAGCTCTGCACAAAATAGCCCTTATTGAATATAAAAACAAAAAA